>CM059810.1:44684192-44691692 GCA_030435695.1 Brachymystax lenok tsinlingensis
AAAAAGAGTTGAATTTACATAATTATCCATTGAAAATCGCGTAGCCTAATTGGTTATAATAAGCTTCCTATCATTTCGACGAGTACTGCCACGCTATACACACATGCGTGCTCGACCGTGCGCACACGCACACACACACACACGCACACTGAGGAAGAGTCTAAACCCTGACATATGCTTGTGTAGGGGCCTCCTTCTACAGACTATACTATTGTCAGTAGGGGAACTGACTCACTGGGGTTATTTGGGGCCGATAGAGTCCACAGCAGAAGGATGGAGAGGGGGCAGAGGAGGGAGGAGGGCTGCCGTTGCCATGGGGACGTGAAGCTAAGCAACACTCCAGTTCAATGTTGCCAGCTGGGGCATGTGGGGAGGGGGGGGGTCCAGTGCCTCTGTCTGGTGCCTACTAGCCTAAATTAGGAATGTTTCAAATTGTATCAAATGAACAAGAAACGCATTTTATAATCTGCATTGTAAGAAGCCTAATTGAGTGGCTCTTCCAACACAGAAAGAAGAGTCATCCAAGTAAAGCATTTATTTTGAAACGTTGTTGTAACTGTCAAAAATACCTGTAGGCCTTTACAAACTCCTGGAATGAAACCAAAAAAACAAGTGTCCTTTGCAGTGAGGATGATGTATTTTTCTCTGACGTTAGATCTCCCAATGATTGTCAGCTGGCAGCCAAAACAGAGCAAGCAGAGTGACAATCAGTGTGATGCAAATGCCTCTAATTGCAAACTATGTCATTGATCAACTATGAAAATACACCGTAAAAGAAAATACCAATTTTAAAGTAGCATTGCAATATAGCACACACATTCTACTTGCTACTTAACAGACATCCCTCAAACCTTGTCCTCAGCTCCCATCTCTCTCCCCTCGGGCGGTAGCATTTCCCACAGATAGACACATTCAAGTACAACTTAATACTGTGGAAGACAATGAACAATAATCATATGCCCTTCTGTGGAATTACTGACGGCTTTGGAAACTTAGGAAACGTCAAGGGGGCGTATTTCCTTCTCTTTGTCTCCAGAAATACCCAGGAGGAGAGAAAGAGAGGAGAGAAAGAGAGGAGAAGAAGAGGAGAGGAAGAGAGGAGAGAAAGAGAGGAGAGAAAGAGAGGAGAGAAAGAGAGGAGAAGAAGAGGAGAGGAAGAGAGGAGAGAAAGAGAGGAGAGAAAGAGAGGAGAGAAAGAGAGGAGAGGAAGAGAGGAAGAGAGGAGAAAAAGAGAGAAGAAGAAGAGAGGAGAGGAAGAGAGGAGAGGAAGAGAGGAGAGAAAGAGAGGAGAAAAAGAGAGGAGAGGAAGAGAGGAGAGGAAGAGAGGAAGAGAGGAGAAAAAGAGAGGAGAAGAAGAGAGGAGAGGAAGAGAGGAGAGGAAGAGAGGAGAGAAAGAGAGGAGAAAAAGAGAGGAGAGGAAGAGGGGAGAAGAGAGGACAGGAAGAGAGGAGAAGAAGAGAAGAGAAGAAGAGAGGAGAGGAAGAGAGGAGAAGAAGAGAAGAGAGAGAGAGAGAGAGAGAGGAGAAGAAGAGAGGAGAAGAAGAGAGGAGAAGAGAGGACAGGAAGAGAGGAGGGGAAGTGAGGAGAGGAAGAGAGGAGAAGAAGAGAAGAGAAGAAGAGAAGAGAGAGAGAGAGAGAGAGAGAGAGGAGAAGAAGAGAGGAGAAGAGAGGACAGGAAGAGAGGAGAGGAGAGAGGAGAGAAAGAGAGGAGAAGAAGAGAGGAGAAGAAGAGAGGAGAGAAAGAGAGGAGAAGAAGAGAGGAGAAGAAGAGAGGAGAAGAGAGGACAGGAAGAGAGGAGAGGAAGAGAGGAGAAGAAGAGAGGAGAAGAAGAGAAGAAGAGAGGAGAGGAAGAGAGGAGAAGAAGAGAAGAGAGAGAGAGAGAGAGAGGAGAAGAAGAGAGGAGAAGAAGAGAGGAGAAGAGAGGACAGGAAGAGAGGAGAGGAAGAGAGGAGAGAAAGAGCGGAGAAGAAGAGAGGAGAAGAAGAGAGGAGAAGAGAGGACAGGAAGAGAGGAGAGGAAGAGAGGAGAAGAAGAGAGGAGAAGAGAGGAGAGGAAGAGAGGAGAGGAAGAGAGGAGAAGAAGAGAGGAGAGAAAGAGGAGAGAAAGAGAGGAAGAGAGGAGAGGAAGAGAGGAGAAGAAGAGAGGAGAGAGTAGAGGAAGAGAGGAGAGGAAGAGAGGAGAAGAAGAGAGGAGAGGAAGAGAGGAAGAGAGGAGAGGAAGAGAGGAGAGGAAGAGAGGAGAGGAAGAGAGGAGAGAAAGAGAGGAGAAGAAGAGAGGAGAAGAAGAGAGGAGAGAAAGAGAGGAGAGGAAGAGAAGAAGAGAGGAGAGAAAGAGAGGAGAGAAAGAGAGGAAGAGAGGAGAGGAAGAGAGGAAAAGAAGAGAGGAGAGAGTAGAGGAAGAGAGGAGAGGAAGAGAGGAGAAGAAGAGAGGAGAGAAAGAGAGGAGAGGAAGAGAGGAAGAGAGGAGAGGAAGAGAGGAGAGGAAGAGAGGAGAGGAAGAGAGGAGAAGAAGAGAGGAGAGAAAGAGAGGAGAGGAAGAGAGGAAGAGAGGAGAGGAAGAGAGGAGAGGAAGAGAGGAGAGAAAGAGAGGAGAGGAAGAGAGGAGAGGAAGAGAGGAAGAGAGGAGAGGAAGAGAGGAGAGGAAGAGAGGAGAGAAAGAGAGGAGAAGAAGAGAGGAGAGGAAGAGAAAAGTACCAACACCTGTAGCTTACGCAACTGTTGACGTCATGGCAACAGCGAAATCGAGTGGAGGTTGTCGATGGTTCCGTCCCAAATGGCACTCTATTCCAAATATAGTGCATTACTTTTGGCCAGGGCCCTGGCACTGGTTAAAAGTAGTGCACTATACAGGGAACAGGGTGCCATTTTGGGACGCACACATAGCCTAGGCTGCACAATGCGTCACTTTGAAGTCATATCTAATGATTGACTCTGAGGTCTATATTAAATAATGAAAGAGGTTGCTATGAGGAGGTATGAAAAGTTATGAAGTGGAACAAAGGATTGAGTTGGAGATGCTAAAATAAGGATATTGAAGTTGTTCAGGTGAACTATGGATGTATACCGAACATAAGTATAAATGCAACAATTTCAACGATTTGACTCAGTCAAATTAAACTAATTAGGTCCCCTCTCTATGGAGTTCTCCTGACTGGGCAGGGCCATAGCCATGGCTGGGCCTGGAAGAGCATAGGCCCACCTACTTGGGAGCCAGGCCCAGCCAATCAGAATGGGTTTTCCCCCACAAAAGGGCATTATTACAGACAGAAATACTCCTCAGTTTCATCAGCTGTCCGGGTGGCTGATCTCAGACGATCCCGCAGGTGAAGAAGCCAGATGTGGAGGTCCTGGGCTGGCATGGTTACACGTGGTATGCGGTTGTGAGGCCTGTCAGGTGGATGGATTATCTTGGCAAAGTAGAAATGTTCACTAACATGGATGGAAACAAATTTTGGGCACAACATTTGAGAGAAATAAGCTTTTTCTGCATATGGAAACTTTCTGGGATCTTTTATTTAATCTCATGAAACATGGGACCAACACTTTACATGTTGCGTTTATATTTTAGTTCAGTATATTTTTTCTCTGGGCCCTAGGAGGTCTACAGTAGTATTTTCTACAGGGTCTATCTATTGGATTTATTCTTGTAGATTGATACCAGTAAAATGAACACTCCAAAAATAGTATAAGAAACACACACAAACAGGCACAGACACCCCCACAAACAGTATAAAAGCGGCCAACCTCCACCTTTTCTAAACAATCATGTCTCCGTTTCAGCTCTGAACACAACAACAATAGGAGCAAGAAGATAATGACAACTGTTGGAGGCTATTTCAAAGTCTATTGTCACTGGAGCTGCCAATCATTTATGCCATGGTGGAGAGGGAATAATTATGATTCCCATACCCACACACACACACACACACATTCTCCCCTCAGAGAATAGGCCTAGAGAATGTCCTGCTGGCGACTGATGTGACGTAGATCATTGTTGGCAGTGGAGGATGCCGCTGTAATGTCACAAACAACGGCCCGTCAGTGGATGTGTTTTCACATAATGCCTAGCTGTTATCAGATGAAGGCTACACGCTGCCAAGATGGCTGAAACGCTGAAATGTCTTCAATACAACACATTTGTTATTATCATTCCGACATCCAAGACAACTCCTTGTTCTCTCTCTCTCTCTCTCTCTCTCTCTCTCTCTCTCTCTCTCTCTCTCTCTCTCTCTCTCGTTCACACAAACAGCAGGTGTTGACAGCAAAAGAAGAAGCGAAGCATATTTTGTCTTGAATTGTAAATACCTTTAAAAAAGATGTGCTTGAGGGAAGAGTGTGAAATTACAGTTGATGGTTATACCCAGTTATTCTTACTGATAGTTAAGTGGATATAACATTTAAAATGTAGATGTAGATTATTTGTTGCGATTGCAATGGTGGACCGATAGTCCAGGATTATGAGGAAAAACATTAAGTTCCACAATATTTATTCCACGGGACAAAACTAGGTCCAGACTGTGACTGTGGCAGTGAGTAGGTCCGGAGACATGTTGGACAAAACCGACAGAGTCGATGATGGCTCCGAAAGCCTTTTGGACTGGGTCTGTGGACTTTTCCATGTGAATATTAAAGTCACCAAAAATTGGAATATTATCTGCCATGACTACAAGGTCTGATAGGAATTCAGGGAACTCAGTGAGGAACGTTGTATATGTCCCAGGGGTCCTGTAAACAGTAGCTATAAAAAGTGATCAAGCTGCATAGATTTCATGACTAGAATCTCAAAAGACAAAAACGCAGTCATTTATTTTTTAGCAAATTGAAATATGTTAGCAACACCTCCGACTTTGCGGGATGCGCGGGGGATATGGTCACTAGTGTAACAAGGAGGAGAGGCCTCATTTAACACAGTAAATTCATCAGGCTTAAGCCATGTTTCAGTCAGGCCAATCACATCAAGATTATGATCAGTGATTAGTTCATTGACTGTAACTGCCTTGGAAGTGAGGGATCTAACATTGAGTAGCCCTATTTTGAGATGTGAGGTATCACAATCTCTTTCAGTAATGGCAGGAATGGAGGAGGTCTTTATTCCAGTGAGATTGCTAAGGCGAACACCGCCATGTTTAGTTTTGCCCAACCCAGGTCGAGGCACAGACACAGTCTCAATGGGGATAGCTGAGCTGACTACACTGACTATGCTATCCTGTGGTGGCAGGGTAGCCTAGTGGTTAGAGCGTTGGACTAGTAACCCTAAAGGTTGCAAGTTCAATTCCCCGAGCTGATAAGGTACAAATCTGTCGTTCTGCCACTGAACAGGCAGTTAACCCACTGTTCCTAGGCCGTCATTGAAAATAAGAATTTGTTCTTAACTGACTTGCCTAGTAAAATAAAGGTAAAATAGTGGCAGACTCCACTAAGCTGGCAGGCTGGCTAACAGCTGATGGTCATAGACAGTAATGGTTATGTGGATATAACATTTTGAATGTAATGCAACCCTTAATTCCTTGCTACAGCAGGAAAATAATCCTGCAGAAACAGGAAATGTGAATTATTATGTGGATTCTAATTAATGGGATTTTTTTGCAGGGGTTAATACATTTTTCGGGTTGATAAAGATTTCCTTTTAAAGTAAAAATTACAAACTTTAGAAGCCTTTTTAAACCTGGAATACACTACTTCTCAGGAACAAAAGTGTGATCAAATTAAAATCCTACATCTGTATCTACACCTCTGAAAACATTGTAACCTAAGACTATTACTGTAGAGCAAAGAAATGCACACACATGCACACACACACACACACACCACAGTGCTATCAGTCACAAATACTGAGTACACCCACACACAAACACACACACACACAGGCTTGTGCCTGAAGGAAGGGAGAGAGAGAGGGAAGGAGAGAGTGTGTGTGTGAGTCTTTGACAGTGAAGCAGAGCAGAGTGCCCCAGTCAGTCAAGTCATTTACTATTCCACTTTTCTAATGAGCTACAACTCACGTTCAAACGAGCCACGCGAGGGGAGAAGAGTAGAGGAGAAAGAGAGGCACAGAGAGAGAGAGAGAGAGAGAGAGAGAGAGAGAGAGAGAGAGAGAGAGACACACACAGAGTACAAGAGAAAGACAGAGACAGAGAGACGCAGGCAAGCACTTGTCTCGGCCTCACAGCCCTTCCTTAAAGCAACCACACGTAAACAAACAACAACTAAACAAACATAAATAGAAACGCATTGCGGTCAAAGACCAACAGAGAATTGTCATAGAGATACTGCCGCTTCAAAATAGCGAGGGGCCACTCCCAAGTGGGAACGGGTCAGTGTGATCGGCATCATTAGGCCCCTTTTTACTCTGAAGTGTTGGGATTCAGGGGAGACAGTGGCCAGGTAAATAAAAACCAAAAGCATGGATTGCTATCTTACTGTGTTTCATAGACTGCTTACGGAGGAAGGAAACCAATCATGGCATTTTGTAAAGAAGGTTCACTATCCCTTTAACTTTAACACAGGCCAAAATGGATCACGTTTGTGTTTGGCGAACCAATGGAAAGAGCAGTCAGTAATGTTCCACCAGCGCTGGGAATGGGCAACTACGGTGTGAGAAACACTGATATTCAACACTGAGAGGGAATTTAGTTCATGCCATTCTAATCCAATCAGTCCAAGTGATGAATTCATAATCAAATCATGAACTGAAAAGTGGCCATTGCTTTCAGAGAGGATGAGAGAGAGAGAGAGAGAGAGAGAGAGAGAGAGAGAGAGAGAGAGAGAGAGAGAGAGAGAGAGAGAGTGTTTGTGTGTGTGTCCTCTCAAGCTCATTGGTCTGATGGGCTTGGTGGCAGAGGAGAGGATTAGAAACAGAGACAGAGACAGAGACAGAGAGAACGAAAGAGGGCACAATCAGCCCTGAACGGGAGTAACCCTCTCTACTTCACTCTACTGAGAAGAACTGTAGAGAGGAGAGCGAAGACACACACCTGCTGCTGTAGGGGCCCTGAGGATTGGGATGTGTAGGGTAGTCGGAGGAGGAGACGGTCTTTGGACATGAGAAGTCAGGGTCTTCTCTTCGATGTGTTTACCCTGCTCTGGCTCAGAGAGAAGTCCTCAGCTCAAATAACGGTTTCCTCTCATCTCCTATTCTTTACTCGCTCCTCTCCACGCTGCACCTAAAGAGTGTGTGTGTGTCTGTGCGTTCGCACGTGTGTGAATCTATGTCAAATGCCAATACAGATGTGCAATCTTAATTTGAGCCAATTTGATTACAGCAGAAAAGAAATCCTGCAGCAACAGGAAATGTGAATGATAATTTATGGACATTTTTGTAGAAGTCGATACATTTTTAGTTAAGGGAAAAAATATCAAGTCTGACATTTCAAAATCTAAATGACAAACTTTATAATCCTTTTTCAAACTCAAATATACTAAAAGTTTGCATTTCCCGCTGTTCAGGAAAATTCTCAGTAACAAAAGAATAATCCAATTAAGATCATACACCTGTGTGTG
>CM059810.1:44694192-44701692 GCA_030435695.1 Brachymystax lenok tsinlingensis
TTTGACCAGAGGCTTATGGGCCTTGATCAAAATTAGAGCTCTATGTAGGGAATAGTATGTGGTTTGGGACGGGCCTTGTGTCAGAGCAGCTTTACCCCTGGCCCTGGTGTTGAATGTAGCACGGCTCCAACAGAGTGTGTGAGCGTTCCAACTGCGGAGAGGTGCGGAGAAGAAGGACGTGACTGAGAACATTACTGGGATGTTAGTTATTCACATACACACACAGTCACATACACACAGTCACACACACACTGTCACACACACACACACACACACACACACACACACACACACACACACACAGTCACACACGGACACACACACACGGACACACACACACGGACACACACACACGGACACACACACACGGACACACACACCTGGCTGTTTGGGGTAATTACTTTACTGTTACGTTAACAGTTGTCTCTCTTACAATCAGCTCTATTTTCTAAAGGAGTGACGACTCCAGCGCAACCTCAGCTAATGAATCTGTTTAACGAGCAATGAACAACAAACGGTGAGGAAATATCCCACATAAGGCGACAAATCGCTGACTTGTGAAAAACAACAGCATGGGAGCCAACCAATGAGGCGTCTCTGTGGATTGGGTTCAGCCTAACCTAGGGGTTGTGTCCCAAATTGCATCCTATTCATATAGTGCATGGGCCCTGGTCAAAAGTGGTGCACTTTAAAAGAGAAAGAGGGTGCCATGTGGGATGCAGCCCTAGTTTAGCAGAGCTGCCTGGCCCTTTGTAGCTGGTTTGTGTTTTCCACTGTCAGCCTTTGTCCTGTTCCAGAATCTCTCACAGAAATGTGACTGGTGTTGTTGTGTCTACCGCTCCCATCCCTACCCACCCCTCTGCTTCCCTCCCTCTATCCATCTCTCTCTTTCTCCCTCTCTCTCACCCATCTCTTCACCCCTCTGCTCCACTCTCTCTGCCTCCCTACCCTCCCTCCAGCATTGCACTGCTCTGTTTAGATCCACTAATATGCCATGGACATTACACCTCACCTAAAGAGGTTGGAGGAAAAAAGAGAGAGAGAGAGAGAGAGAGAGAGAGAGAGAGAGAGAGAGAGAGAGAGAGAGAGAGAGAGAGAGAGAGAGAGAGAGAGAAATAGAGAGAGAAATAGAGAGAGATAGAGAGCACTACATTGCTGCCTGCCATAAAATGAGGGGCAGTCCTCTTTGGCATTGTTGTTGTTATTGCTCAATGTGTGGTTATTTTGACATTTGATTATTGTTGTCACTGTTGTCCCGTTGACAGTCTTGATTATTATTATTTTAATTATGTTAATATTGTAAATGTATCACTTAATCTCACTTTGGAAATATGTACATTATTACGTCAATTAAATAGGTCAAAATGAATTGAGAGCGAGAGAGACACAGAGAGTAAGAGACAGAGTAAGACACAGAGAGTAAGACACAAAGAGTAAGACACAGAGAGTAAGACACAGAGAGTAAGAGACATAGAGTAAGACACAGAGAGTAAGACGCAGAGAGTAAGAGACAGAGAGTAAGACACAGAGAGTAAGACACAGAGAGTAAGAGACAGAGAGTAAGACACAGAGAGTAAGACACAGAGTGTAAGAGACAGAGAGTAAGACACAGAGAGTAAGAGACAGATAGTAAGACACAGAGAGTAAGACACAGAGAGTAAGACACAGAGAGTAAGACACAGAGTAAGACACAGAGAGTAAGACACAAAGAGTAAGACACAGAGAGTAAGACACAGAGAGTAAGACACAGAGAGTAAGAGACAGAGAGTAAGACACAGAGAGTAAGACACAGAGAGTAAGACACAGAGAGTAAGAGACAGAGAGTAAGACACAGAGAGTAAGAGACATAGAGTAAGACACAGAGAGTAAGACGCAGAGAGTAAGAGACAGAGAGTAAGACACAGAGAGTAAGACACAGAGAGTAAGAGACAGAGAGTAAGACACAGAGAGTAAGAGACAGAGAGTAAGACACAGAGAGTAAGAGACACAGAGTAAGACACAGAGTAAGACACAGAGAGTAAGACACAGAGGGTAAGACACAGAGAGTAAGACACAGAGAGTAAGACACAGAGGGTAAGACACAGAGGGTAAGACACAGAGAGTAAGACACAGAGGGTAAGACACAGAGAGTAAGACACAGAGAGTAAGACACAGAGGGTAAGACACAGAGAGTAAGACACAGAGGGTAAGACACAGAGAGTAAGACACAGAGGGTAAGACACAGAGAGTAAGACACAGAGGGTAAGACACAGAGAGTAAGACACAGAGAGGTGTGTGGATGTTTGTCTTTGTTTGGTGATTCCACTTTGGCTTCATTCTAGCTGGGGAGATAATACGTGAGAGTTAGCACACACTCTTCAGTCTCTAGGAGCGAAAGAATCCCAGCATGCCATCTGGCCCAGGAGACAGCCACAGTCTCTGTCTCTCTGTCTCTCTGTCTCGCTCTCCCTTCCTCTCCCTCTCTCTCTCCCTTTTCCTCTCCCCCTCTCTCTCTCTCTCTCTCTCCCTATACTCTCTTTCTTCTCTCCTTTTTCTCTTTATTACCCCTTAATGCTGGTACTATGTCATACTGCAAGAGACATGATCCAGCATAGTCAAAGAACATCCCCCCCATCACTTCTTCTAGTTTCAGCTACCTCAATTACCCAATCCCATCTTTTCATTATGACACAGAGGATCTCTGGCCCGAACACCGCACAAGATTAATAAACTCTTGGTTGCAGAGCTCCTGAAACAATGAGTCCTCTCTAGCCTACAGAGAGAGAGAGAGAGAGAGAGAGAGAGAGAGAGAGAGAGAGAGAGAGAGAGAGAGAGAGAGAGAGAGAGAGAGAGAGAGAGAGAGAGAGAGAGAGAGAGAGAGAAGCGGCTTGGATCCAAAGCAATTATCCAGTGCTACTGCTTGTGAAGGACAACATCTCGTTTGCAAATGGCTTTGCCTCCAGTGAGGGTAAAGATAGAGATGATTGTGTTCAGCTGGTGGTCTGTGTCTCGCAGACGTAGCCAATGGGGGGTGGCGGCCATGTGCCAACTGGGTCTGCAGTGTCTGCCAGCGTGGTCATCGCGTGCCCTCACCAGCCACTGGCCAACAACCAAAGCAAATTAACATTGGAATTAGTCAGAGTCAATGACGTGCTGTCACTAAATTCCAGCCCCCGGGCCACGACATTTCCATCCAATGTCACCTTCCCCACATTGAGATGTGATGCAGTCAGGGACAAACAGTCTTGTGTAGGCATGACATCGTATGGATATGATAAGCTGAACAAGCAGAAGTCTTGGAGAAATCAGAGAGAGAGAGAGAGAGAGAGAGAGAGAGAGAGAGAGAGGAACCTCACAGTTCTTATGTTGTTGTTGATGATGCTATTTGGGGCTTTATTTTGATTTGTTAATCATGCACGGTTCATAAATCCCTTTAACATATGCACCTCTGCAGGGACAGACTGGGATCTGAAATAGGCCTTGTTTTATTTTTGTTATTTTTTTTTTACCAATTTTCCCTTTGTACTTCAGAGGAATGTTCTAGTACCGCGATGACATGACTGTTGTAGGGGAAGAAGAATCAGAAGAACCATGTTTCACCACCACCATCAATCCAACACCTCCTACGTGGTGTCATCCTCGCCCTTAGGGATGCTCACGGTTATTGGAATATTGGAATATGCAAACGGACATTGGTGTTCGATTATTTGTGAAAGTATTCATTTTGGAGAAGAAGAAAAATGAGGCCTATTTGAATGAAAAGGCCTTTGTCTACAATTAAAGGGTCTATGTGACATGGCTACATTTTTGGAAAACAACAGTTTTATGAGGTTATCATCCCACACGGGTAACGTATTGACAACAACTGAGTGTTGGAGCGGTAATGACGTGGAGCACGTACTTACTACTGAGATCCACGGACACAAACAGCGGAGGCAGCACTGGGTGTTAATCCACTGATACCTCATCGGGCATACTGGACCTGCATCAAACCACAGCGGTTGACAAATCCACGCCATCATCACCTCTCCAACAACCAACACTTGGCTTCAGTACCAAGCGGCTCTGGCACTGGCCTAACTGCGCTCCTTAGCAAACTGTCATGGCAAATGGCCGAGTCAACAGGACCTCTCAATGAGCAGCTAGGCAAAATCTCCTTGCCAGAGGCCGTATGTATGAACTGATCCTAGATCTGCACTCTGACTTTGAGACCCTTTGTTAATAAGGGGCCCAGGTCTTTATGGCGAACGAGACTTGATCTCAAAGGGACTAACATTGATAAATAAAGTGTATGAAACCAAATACAAACTATGGGGCCTGGTCAAAAGTAGTGTATTATATAGGGAATAGTGGGCCAATTTGGATGCAAGCATTTTTCAGCGTGGATCACAAATGTCCACAAAGCCCTAGCTCCGAGTCCGTCAACACAACAGTTGCATAACAGCGACACAATGACATTTACCTTGTTATTACGCCCAAAGAGACAGAGATAAAGAGCCAGGGATAATGATGACTAAGACCTTCCACAGAGCTACAGTAAGCCACCACCCACCCACACACCCGGTCTGAGTCAATGTCAATAGACTCTCCATTGCATTCACCCAGAGGCCTCTCCATTCCATTCATCAAGGACACTCAAGTAGGCCATTTCCATAATCAAGGCTCCATTACCTATACTGTATTTTCCCTCAGTGAGTGAATTAACCTGACTTCCCCATGGTCATTTAGCAGACAATTTTACTCAGTGATGTACTGTACAGAAGTGTCAACTTGTATTTTCAGTAAGCTATATGTGGTTCATCCGGGAATCAAACCCACAACCATGGGGGTTGTTCAGCAAGGGTACAACTTCAGAAAACAAACCTTTCTGACATGCAGGATAGGGGATCATGTCAGTAGTAGTAGAGTTGAGCAAGATGGCGCTGGCAGAGATGGCCGCCTCGCTTAGGAAAGTCCTTAGGAAACTATGCAGTAATTCGTTTTATTATGTATTATTTCTTACATTGTTACCCCAGAAAATCTAAAAGTGTTAATACATGAAGCCGGGAAGCACTATTGGATATAAGAGCGACGTCAACTTACCCTGGACATTGGATCTAATCCCAGGGGCCGACCCAAAAGAGCGTCGTCACCGCAGGAGAAGCAGACGGAGCGGCCTCCTGATCAGACTTAGAAGGCGAGCACACCACCCCCCGCTTCCGAGTATATTAGTCACCTATGTCCAGTCTCTAGACAACAAGGTGGACGAAATTAGGGCATGAGTTGCCTTCCAGAGAGACATCAGAGATTGTAACATACTCTGTTTCACGGAAACATGGCTCACTCGGTATATGTTGTCAGAGTCGGTACAGCCACCTGGTTTCGTCACGTGTCGCGCCGACCGAAGTAAATATCTCTGTGGTAAGAAGAAGGGCGAGGGTGTATGCCCCCAGCTCAGCATTCAACACCATAGTACACTCCAAGCTCATCGATAAGCTTAAGTCCCTGGGACTCAACCACGCCCTGTGCAATTGGGTCCTGGACTTTCTGACGGGCCGCCCCCAGGTGGTGAAGGTAGGAAACAACATCTCCACTTTGCTGATCCTCAACACTGGGGCCCCACAAGGGTGCATTCTCAGCCCCCTCCTGTACTCCCTGTTCACCCATGACTGCGTGGCCACGCACGCCTCCAACTCAATCATCAAGTTTGCCGACAACACAACAATAGTGGGCATGATTTCCAACAACAACGAGACATCCTACAGGGAGGAGGTGGGCCACTCAGAGTGTGGTGTCAGGAAAAACAACCTCTCACTCAACGTCAACAAAACAAAGGAGATGATCGTGGACTTCAGGAAACAGCAGATGGAGCACCCCCCTTTCCACATCGGCGGGACAGTAGTGGAGAAGGTGGAACGTTTTAAGTTCCTCGGCATACACATCACTGACAAACTGAAATGGTCCAACCACACAGACACCTCTTCAACCAGGAGGCTGAAGAAATGTGGCTTGTCACCTAAAATCCTCACAAACTTTTACAGATGAACAATCGAGAGCATCCTGTCGGGCTGTATCACGGCAACTGCACCTTCCCTCCAGGACACCTGCACCCGATGTCACAGGAAGGCCAAAAAGATAATCAAGGACAACAACAACCCGAGCCACTGCCTGTTCACTCTGCTACCATCCAGAAGGCGAGGCAATTACAGGTGCATCAAAGCTGGGACCGAGAGACTGAAAAACAGCTTCTATTTCAAGGCCATCAGACTGTTAAACAGCCATCACTAACATAGAGAGACTGCTGCCAACATACAGACCCAAATCATTGGCCACTTTAATAAATTGATTTTTAGCACTTTAAACAATGCCACTTTATATAATGTTTACATATCATACATTACTCATCTCATATGTATATACTGTATTTCATACCATCTATTGCATCTTGCCTATGCCGCTCGATCATCGCTCATCCATATATTTATATGTACACATTCTTATTCCATACCTTTACATTTGCTTGTATAAGGTAGTTGTTTGTTAGATTTGTTAGATTACTTGTCATCTAGTCAGAACTAGAAGCACAAGCATTTCGCTACACTCGCATTAACATCTGCTAACCATGTGTATGTGACAAATAACATTTGATTTGATAATGTCAATAGCAGCAGGAAAACATCTGTAACATCAGATCCATATTTGCTTACTAAATGTGGCCCTGGTGTTGCCTTTGCCACAGTCAAACCCACTGAGCTTTTGGGACCATCCAGTTACAGTGGCAGAACCATAGAAACATTAGGTCTACAAATATACACTTTGTATATGTGGTCGATGCAGGAATCAAACCCACAACCCTGGTGATGCCAGAAACAGTTTATCCCACTAAGCCATTGGGACCATGTAGTTACACAACAGATGCTGATTGAGAGGCATCATGGCAGTACATGCTGTTCTGTTCTGTCAGGGTCATGTTGACATACAGGGATTAACTTCACTAGAGTGCTGCTGCTACTACTACTACTGCTGCTACAACTACTGCTGCTGCTACTACTGCTGCTACTACTACTACTACTACTACTACTACTGCTGCTACTACTACTACTGCTGCCACAACCACCGCCGCCACTACCACCGCTGCTACTACTACCACCGCCACCGCTACCACCGCTGCTACCACCATTATTACCGTTACCACTACCACCGCAGCCGCCACTACCACTACCACCGCAGCCACCACCACCACCGCAGCCACCACCACCACCACCACCGCCGCCACCACCACCACCGCCGCCACCACCACCACCGCCGCCACCGCCACCGCCGCCGCTGCCACCGCCGCCGCCGCCGCCACCGCCGCCGCCGCCACCACCGCCACCACCACCGCCGCCACCACAACCGCCACCACCACCGCCACCACAGCCGCCACCGCCGCCGGCACCGCAACCACCACCACCACCACCACCACCGCCGCCACCGCCGCCACCGCCGACACCACCACCGCCACCACCGCCGCCGCCACCGCTGCCACCGCCACCGCCACCA
>CM059810.1:44709192-44734192 GCA_030435695.1 Brachymystax lenok tsinlingensis
AAATAAGCAAAGAGAAACAATAACCTTCTCAAATAAGCAAAGAGAAACAACAGTCCATCATTCCTTTAAGAAATTATGGTCAATCATTCCGGGAACTTTTCAAGAACGTTTCTTCAAGTGCAGTCGCAAAAACCATCAAGCGCTATTATGATGGAACTGGGTTCTCATGAGGACCGCCACAGGAATGGAAGACTCAAAGTTACCTCAGAGGATAAGTTCATTAGAGTTACCAGTCTCAGATTGCAGTCCAAATAAAACAGACACATCTCAACATAAACTGTTAATTGGAGACTGTGTGAATCAGGCCTTCATGTTTGAATTGCTGCAAAGAAACCACTAATAAAGGACACCAATAAGAAGAAGAAGGCTTGATTGGGCCAAGAAACACGAGCAATGGACATTAGACCGGTGGAAATCTTCGGTTTGATGAGTCCAAATTTGAGATTTTTGGTTCCAACCGCCGTGTCTTTGTGAGACAGAGTAGGTGAACGGATGATCTCCGCATGTGTGGTTCCCACCGTGAAGCATGGAGGAGGAGGTGTGATGGTGTGGGAGTGCTTTGCTGGTGACACTGTCAGTGATTTATTTAGAATGCAAGGCACACTAAACAAGCATGGCTACCACAGCATTCTGCAGCGATATGCCATCCCATCTGGTTTGTGCTTAGTGGAACTATAATTTGTTTATCAACAGGACAATGACCCAAAACACACCTCCAGGCTGTGTAAAGGCTAATTGACCAGGAAGGAGAGTGATGGAGTGCTGCATCAGATGACAATCTCCCAACCTCAAGCCAATTGAGATTTGGGATGAGTTGGAGTGCAGAATGGAGGAAAAGCAGCCAACAAGTGCTCAGCATATGTGGGAACTCCTTCAAGACTGTTGGAAAAGCATTCCTCTTGAAGCTGGTGGAGAGAATGCCAAGAGTGTGCAAGCTATCATCAAGGCAGTGGTGGCTACTTTTAAGAATCTAAAATATAAATATATTTTCATTTGTTTAACACTTTTATGGTTTCTACATGATTCCATATGTGTTATTTCATAGTTTTAATGTCTTCAACATTATTCTACAATGTAAAAAATAGTGAAAAAAAAAGAAAAACCCTGGAATGAGTAGGTGTGTCCAAACGTTTGACTGGTACTGTATGTGCACGTGCCTGTGTACAAATATGTGTTGGAGCTTGAGTGTGGGCATGTGTGACATGCGCACTAATGTGTGTGTGAGAGTGTTGGAGGAATCTCTAAAGCAGCAGTAGCAGTTGGGGCTCAACCTTTCATATTGCTGCTCACCAGAGCCAGCCTCCCATACATATGCATGTATACATACTTAACCACACACACACAAAATACACACACTCGCACACACATACAGTTGAAGTCGGAAGTTTATCATTAAAACTAGTTTTTCAACCACTTCACAAATTTCTTTTTAACAAACTATAGTTTTGGCAAGTCGGTTAGGACATCTACTTTGTGCATGACACAAGTAATTTTTCCAACAATTGTTAACAAACAGATTATTTCACTTATAATTCCCTGTATCACAATTCCTGTGGGTCAGAAGTTTACTTACACTAAGTTGACTGTGCCTTTAAACAGATTGGAATATTCCAGAAAATGGCCTACAAACCTGACTCAGTTACACCAGCTCTGTCAGGAGGAATGGGCCAAAATTCACCCAACTTATTGTGGGAAGCTTGTGGAAGGCTACCCGAAATGTTTGACCCAAGTTAAACAATGTAAAGGCAATGCTACCAAATACTTCCGACCCACTGGGATTGTGATGAAAGAAATAAAAGCTGAAATAAATCATTCTCTCTACTATTATTCTGACATTTCACATTCTTAAAATAAAGTGCTGATCCTAACTGACCTAAGGCAGGGAACTTTTACTAGGATTAAATGTCAGGAATTGTGAAAAACTGAGTTTAAATATATTTGGCTAAGGTGTATGTAAACTTCCGACTTCAACTGTATATGCCCTTTCTCTTTTTCTCACTTTCTCTCTTTAAAGCACTCTCTCTCTCTCTCTCTCTCTCTCTCTCTCTCTCTCTCTCTCTCTCTCTCTCTCTCTCTCTCTCTCTCTCTCTCTCTCTCTCTCACACATGTGTACACACAAACTCGCACATATCTTGCAAGTTCAAAGTAAAAACAATGCGGAGGCTTTGAGACTGCTGATTTGAGAGCGAGGTGCAAAACAACAATCTCAAGCTTCTAGCCCACATGAGACTAATTCTGTAGCCAGAGAGAGAGAGAAACCAGCCGGTATGAAACTAATAGCTCTCGACATCATAATGACATTTTGTTTGCTCTGATGACATCCGCCGAGCTTCCCCTGGACATTGATCTAAGTGCGATTTCAGCGAAACACAGGCCTCGAATTAGTTGAAATTACAACGTGTCAATTTCCTGCCTGTGTCCTGCTGCATGAGTCAATGGCTAGCCTATTAGATGATTACGTCTTTCACAGGCTGTATTTATTTATGTATCTTGTTCCTTTGCACCCCAGTAACTTGCACATTTATCTTTTGCACATCTACCATCCCAGTGTTTAATTGCTATATTGTAATTACCTCGCCACCATGGCCTATTGATTGCCTTACCTCCCTTATCTTACCTCATTTGCACTCACTGTATATAGACTTATATATATATATTATTATTATTATTTTCCTACTGTGTTATTGACTGTATGTTTGTTTTACTCCATGTGTAACTCTGTGTTGTTGTATGTATCAAACTGCTTTGCTTTATCTTGGCCAGGTCGCAGTTGTAAATGAGAACTTGTTCTCAACTAGCCCTACCTGGTTAAATAAAAGGTCAAATAAATAAATAAACAGGCGTTTCTCTCAACTCAACACAACCCCACCCACTCACCTCCTCAGGTAGCTCCTATGAAGACAGACGTCAAACTTCAAAGACCAAAGTGACAGACTTAATCAAAGTTGTGCCTCCATACAGTGTGACACCTGTATTAGCTAGGGAACAGTGTAGCCTGGAGCAGGAAGCTCCCTCCATACACTGTTGCAGATTAGGCATATGGCGAACATAAGGTGTTTTGGGGGTCCCTCGCAGCTAACCACTAGCATGCTATTCCTTATGAATCATTCCTGAAGTAAGCATCTATATACAGCCTTATAAAGGGTTTATGAAGCCTGAAGTCAGCTATGTAGCCTTATAAAGGGTTTACGAAGCCGTAATTTTGCCTTACAAGTTCTACTTCATTTAAAATAGGCCCTCCTCATGTTTAATGTATGGCTGAAAGGTGTAGGGTCCGTCCCAAATGACCTACACAGTGTATTATTGTGGGCCAGAAGTAGTTCCCTAAAAAGGGAATAAGGATGCCATTTTAGGACACACACATGGAGTAATGTCAAAACCTGCCAGGCCTCTCCATTTGAAGAACTATTAAAGATAAATCCATTTTACTGCTTTCCTGTTACAGATAATATGCCATAAAGATTTCCCTTTTACCTCGTCACTCATTACAGAATAAAAAGGACCAAGGCACGACGATGGGAGAATCAAATTGCTTTCCGTATTCGTAATTACTTTTTTTTTCCGCCACAAATTGATCAAGTTTGAACCAATAACAAAAACAGATGACTGGTGACAAGCAATTCTATCCGGGCAACGCAAAATTGTCTCTAGACTGGATAGGCTGCTTCCCAAGTGGCTTACTATTCCCTACATACAGTAGTATACTACTTTTGACCAGGGTATTATATAGAGAATAGGGTGCCATTGGAGACGCATCATAAACTTCACTGAGAGTATGATGTTGAGTCCTGATAGAAGAATTGGATGGTGGAGATGCTTGAGGGGTTTTATAGCTCGTAGCTCATATACACAGACCCACACTGAAGTCACTCTGAACATCCAGTGAATGTTTCAAATCAGTGTTAGAAATACACTAGTCACACCTCAGGCTTTTGTCTTCTACATAGACGGCGCACATCCTAGTTGACTCGTATGTGACTATGTGAGAGTCAACTCAGTCTAATTGACTCTAATGTGACTATGTGATAGTCAAGTAAGTCTAATTGACTCCTATGTGAGAGTCAACTAAGTCTAATTGACTCCTATGTGACTATGTGAGAGTCAACTAAGTCTAATTGACTCTTATGTGACTATGTGAGAGTCAACTAAGTCTAATTGACTCTATTGTGACTATGTGAGAGTCAACTAAGTCTAATTGACTCCTATGTGACTATGTGAGTCAACTAAGTCTAATTGACTCCTATGTGACTATGTGAGAGTCAACTAAGTCTAATTGACTCCTATGTGAGAGTCAACTCAGTCTAATTGACTCTATTGTGACTATGTGAGAGTCAACTAAGTCTAATTGACTCTTATGTGACTATGTGAGAGTCAACTAAGTCTAATTGACTCTATTGTGACTATGTGAGAGTCAACTAAGTCTAATTGACTCTTATGTGACTATGTGAGAGTCAACTAAGTCCAATTGACTCTTATGTGACTATGTGAGAGTCAACTAAGTCTAATTGACTCCTATGTGACTATGTGAGAATCAACTAAGTCTAATTGACTCCTATGTGAGAGTCAACTAAGTCGAATTGACTCTATTGTGACTATGTGAGAGTCAAATAAGTCTAATTGACTCTATTGTGACTATGTGAGAGTCAACTAAGTCTAATTGACTCTTATGTGACTATGTGAGAGTCAACTAAGTCTAATTGACTCTTATGTGACTATGTGAGAGTCAACTCAGTTCTGTGTCCTGGAGTGCACCGACTACTTTCCAGGACCCACTAAGACATGTTCTCACCTATTGTAATTATTCACTTTGAAAAACAACAAAAGGCAGCACCAGACCCTCAGAGCCCCTCAGTCTCTTTGAAGTACACTCAGCAGGGCCTAACTAGCAATTCCACACACACACATGCAAGCACAGACCCGCGCACTCACCCTGACCATCCCTTTCTATATGAGGGTAATTCTCACAGAGCTTTAAACCAGCAACCCATCCGCCCCTTTGAAAAAAAAATGTTGTTGGGTTTCTCAAACGAGGGGAAATCTGTAAAGCGCACATGCTGTCTCTCCTTGCATGGCCCTTCGTCTCAGCGGCAGACGATTCATGATTCATATTTTTAAGACAGGAAGGGAGCATCAAAAGTCTCCGTTAGAGCTGTACTTACATCCTCTTGGCTGGGCTCGCAGGAATTAAAAGGGCAATCTGGGATAGTCCCGATATTGCGCATCCCAAAATGCAAAACAATTTTAAGGTTATAAATGTATTTGAGATACTGTTTATACTTAGATTTCTGGAAAGCCTACATAAAAATCAGGTGTAATGAGCACGGCCGTTACTCATCCAAGTAAATGGAGAACATTTAGTGGTTAAATAGTATTAACAAGATGAGAGAAAAATATAATTACTGTTGGGTTTTTAAATTCTAAACCAAGAGCATGAAATTACATATGGCAAGCTGTGTTCTAAGGATTGGATTTTGGACAAGATTTCGGGTTTTCTGTCTTTTGGTAATAGAACGATATGGTCTGACAAGCAAATGTGCTGTCATTCAGTCAGGGTGTGACAAATGGTATGTCACTTCAACAGCATCTCAAGCAAATTGGTATTATTGTGTCATAATAAGCTATTTACACAAGATAAACACTGTGTTTTCTCAGATAAGAATCCATTCAACTGCTGTTCCCACTACGTCCAGTAGCCCTTTCCTTTTTGGTGTATGTGTGTGTGTGTGTATAAGAGTCCTGCATTGGGTCGGGTACCCAAGGGGACCCAATCAGCTGGCGGGTGTAATGAAAACCTTACTTCAACGCCGTGGGTTGGTTTGCTGTTCAGAACAATTATAATGTGAGTCGGAAATGTTTTCAATTAAGATAATTGCAAAATTAGAGCATGTTAATTTCTTCTCTTCTCTCTGCTGCACTGCATGCAGCTGTAGGCAGCCCACTCATTGTTGCATTGGGTTGCCTAGCAGTAAACAAAACACGCAGTGCCCGTGCCTCTGCCCCATCATGATGTGACATTCACTGCATTCATGTGGGTCGTACTGGGGTATGGATGTAAAAATCTACCATCGGCTCCCATTCAAATTAAGCCCTGAGGTTGCCTTGTTAAATCTTGTTCATTCTCTTAATTAAATACTATGACTGAATGTCTGATACAACATACCTTGGTGATATCGTTATCAACCTACTGCATATCCCTTAAAAATATAAATGTTTGTGTTCAGGGTGTGCTAATAGCATGCTAATACTTAAGACAAACTGGTAGAGTAGCTAGCACAGCTAGCCATCGCTAGCATTCAGTGGTTGAAGTTGAAGTAACATTTGAGTGTAATGGAGTTGCCTGGTGACTATGACATGAATATACACATATATATATATATATACACTGCTCAAAAAAATAAAGGGAACACTTAAACAACACAATGTAACTCCAAGTCAATCACACTTCTGTGAAATCAAACTGTCCACTTAGGAAGCAACACTGATTGACAATAAATTTCACATGCTGTTGTGCAAATGGAATAGACAACAGGTGGAAATTATAGGCAATTAGCAAGACACCCCCAATAAAGGGGTGGTTCTGAAGGTGGTGACCACAGACCACTTCTCAGTTCCTATGCTTCCTGGCTGATGTTTTGGTCACTTTTGAATGCTGGCGGTGCTTTCACTCTAGTGGTAGTACAACCCACACAAGTGTCTCAGGTAGTGCAGCTCATCCAGGATGGCACATCAATGCGAGCTGTGGCAAGAAGGTTTGCTGTGTCTGTCAGCGTAGTGTCCAGAGCATGGAGGCGCTACCAGGAGACAGGCCAGTACATCAGGAGACGTGGAGAAGGCCGTAGGAGGGCAACAACCCAGCAGCAGGACCACTACCTCCGCCTTTGTGCAAGGAGGAGCACTGCCAGAGCCCTGCAAAATGACCTCCAGCAGGCCACAAATGTGCATGTGTCTGCTCAAACGGTCAGAAACAGACTCCATGAGGGTGGTATGAGGGCCCAACGTCCACAGGTGTGGGTTGTGCTTACAGCCCAACACCGTGCAGGACGTTTGGCATTTGCCAGAGAACACCAAGATTGGCAAATTCGCCACTGGCGCCCTGTGCTCTTCACAGATGAAAGCAGGTTCACACTGAGCACGTGACAGACGTGACAGAGTCTGGAGACGCCGTGGAGAACATTCTGCTGCCTGCAACATCCTCCAGCATGACCGGTTTGGCGGTGGGTCAGTCATGGTGTGGGGTGGCATTTCTTTGGGGGGCCGCACAGCCCTCCATGTGCTCGCCAGAGGTAGCCTGACTGCCATTAGGTACCGAGATGAGATCCTCAGACCCCTTGTGAGACCATATGCTGGTGCGGTTGGCCCTGGGTTCCTCCTAATGCAAGACAATGCTAGACCTCATGTGGCTGGAGTGTGTCAGCAGTTCCTGCAAGAGGAAGGCATTGATGCTAAGGACTGGCCCGCCCGTTCCCCAGACCTGAATCCAATTGAGCACATCTGGGACATCAGGTCTCGCTCCATCCACCAACGCCACGTTGCACCACAGACTGTCCAGGAGTTGGCGGATGCTTTAGTCCAGGTCTGGGAGGAGATCCCTCAGGAGACCATCCGCCACCTCATCAGGAGCATGCCCAGGCGTTGTAGGGAGGTCATTCAGGCACGTGGAGGCCACACACACTACTGAGCCTCATTTTGACTTGTTTTAAGGACATTACATCAAAGTTGGATCAGGCTGTAGTGTGGTTTTCCACTTTAATTTTGAGTGTGACTCCAAATATAGACCTCCATGGGTTGATAAATTTGATTTCCATTGATAATTTTTGTGTGATTTTGTTGTCAGCACATTCACCTATGTAAAGAAAAAAGTATTTAATAAGATTATTTCATTCATTCAGATCTATGATGTGTTATTTTAGTGTTCCCTTAATTTTTTTGAGCAGTGTATATATCATTCACAAAATTTGGACGGGAACTATAATACAGTTATAATACCATGTAACCTTTTTTACTGTTCCTTGAAATCGGGATTGGCTGCACTGCTTTAGATGGGTAAAGACTGCTTCCGTACCCCGCTCATCCCCGCTTGCGTGAATTTTGTTAAATGCATATTGATGTTATTGGCGGGTACCGGGTTGGCTCTCGGAAACGAATTCTATGCGGGTCGGGTTGCAGAGAAAAAAAATCTGTCCTGATGTCAGGTGTCGAGTGGGTCTCGGAGGAATTGATGTGGCTTGGCACGGGGCGGGTGTGGTAACAAAAAAAGTGTGTTGTTTGTTGACCTGTCAGAAGAACACCACCGTCTCTTCCTACAAAAGGGTGTCCTCACCGTGACAAACGTGTCACAAAGATCTCAATTCTGTCTCCTCTAAACTGCAGGGTTAGCGTGTCTGCTATAGGAAGCCCCATAGGCTCTAGGTCATGATGCTTTAGCTAGTGAACACACCATATCCCCACAGGGCCTCAAGCACCACCAAACACACACACACACACAGAGAAAGATTGAGAGAGTGTGAGAGTGTGACACCCACAGCCTCTCTCTCTCTCGCTCTCTCTCAATTCAATTCAATTCAAGGCGCTTTATTGGCATGGGAAACATATGTTAACACTGCCAAAGCAAGTGAAGTAGATAATATACAAAAGTGAAATTAACAATAAAAATAAACAATAAACATTACACGCACAGGAGTTCCAAAAGAATAAAGACATTTCAAATGTCATATTCTGTATAGTGTTGTAACAAAGTACAAAAGGGAAAATAAATAAACATAAATATGGGTAGTATTTACAATGGTGTTTGTTCTTCACTGGTTGCCCTTTTCTTGTGGCAACAGGTCACACATCTTGCTGCTGTGATGGCACGCTGTGGTATTTCACCCAGTAGACATGGGAGTTTATCAAAATCGAGTTTGTTTTCGAATTCTTTGTGCATCTGTGTAATCTGAGTGAAACATGTGTCTCTTATATGGTCATACATACACCAGATCCTAATTGGTATGTGGAATTTTATGTCCCTTTTGAAGGCATAGAAGGCCCTTCTTGCCTTGTCTCTCAGATCATTCACAGCGTTGTGGAAGTTACCTGTGGCGCTGATGTTTAGGTCGGGGTATGTATCGTTTTTTGTGTGCTCTAAGGCAACAGTGTCTAGATGGATTTTTTTTTGGAACACCATTATTTTGGTCTTACTGAGATTTACTGTCAGGGCCCTGGTCTGGCAGAATCTGTGAAGAAGATCTAGGTGCTGCTGTATGCCATCCTTGGTTGGCGACAGAAGCACCAGATCATCAGCAAACAGTAGACATTTGACTTCAGATTCTAGTAGCGTGAGGCCGGGTGCTGCAGACTGTTCTAGAGCCCTCGCCAATTCGTTGATATATATGTTGAAGAGGGTGGGGCTTAAGCTGCATCCCTGTCTCACCCCACGGCCCCGTGGGAAGAAATGTGTGTGTTTTTTTGCCAATTTTAACCACGTGTATATGGATTTTATAATGTTGTATGTTTTTCCCCCAACACCACTTTCCATCAATTTGTATAGCAGACCCTCATGCCAAATTGAGTCGAAGGCTTTTTTTAAAACAACAAAGCATGAGAAGACTTTGCCTTTGTTTTGGTTTGTTTGTTTGTCAATTAGGGTGTGCAGGGTGAATACGTGGTCTGTTGTACAGTAATTTGGTAAAAAGCCAATTTGACATTTGCTCAGTACATTGTTTTCACTGAGGAAATGTACGAGTCTGCTGTTAATGATAATGCAGAGGATTTTTCCAAGGTCGCTGTTGACGCATATCCCACGGTAGTTATTGGGGTCAAATTTGTCTCCACTTTTGTGGATTGGGGTGATCAGTCCTTGGTTCCAAATATTGGGGAAGATGCCAGAGCTAAGGATGATGTCAAAGAGTTTAAGTATAGACAATTGGAATTTGTTGTCTGTATATTTTATAATTTAATTGAGGATACCATCAACACCACAGGCCCTTTTGGGGTTGGAGGGTTTGTATTTTGTCCTGTAGTTCATTCAAGGTAATTGGATAATCCAGTGGGTTCTGGTAGTCTTTAATAGTTGATTCTAAGATTTGTATTTGATCACGTATATGTTTTTGCTGTTTGTTCTTTGATATAGAGTCAAAAAGATTGGAGAAGTGGTTTACCCATACATCTCCATTTTGGATAGATAATTATTTTGTGTTGTTGTTTGTTTAGTGTTGTCCAATTTTCCCAGAAGTGGTTAGAGTCTAGCGATTATTCAATTACACTGAGCTGATTTCTGATGTGCTGTTCCTTCTTTTTCCGTAGTGTATTTCTGTATTGTTTTAGTGATTCACCATAGTGAAGGCATAGTTGGACAGGTTTCTCAATATCTTTCTTAAATTTTTGCATTCTTCATCAAACCATTTGTCATTGTTGCTCATTTTCTTCAGTTTTCTGTTTGAATGTGTAGATTTGAAAGGGAAGCTGAGAGGTCAAATATACTGTTTAGATTTTCTACTGCCAAGTTTACACCTTCACTATTACAGTGGAACGTTTTGTCCAGGAAGTTGTCTAAAAGGGATTGAATTTGCCTATTTTGGTCGGTTTCCACACTACATTCCTTCCACCTATAGCATTTCTTAATATTACTCAGTTCCTTTGGCTTTGATGCCTCATGATTGAGTATTACTCTGTTCAGGTAGACTTTGATTTTGCTGTGATCTGATAGGGGTGTCAGTGGGCTGACTGTAAACGCACTGAGAGACGCTGGGTTGAAGTCGGTGATAAAGTAGTCTACAGTACTACTGCCAAGAGATGAGCTATAGGTGTACCTACCATAGCTACACTCAAAGCCTACCATTGACTATGTACATACCCAGCGTGCGACAGAGCTACAGGAGTTGTGACCCGTTTTTGTTGGTTATGTTGTAGTTTGTTGGTTATGTCATAGCTGTGCCTCTCTCTCTCTCTCTCTCTCTCTCTCTCTCTCTCTCTCTCTCTCTCTCTCTCTCTCTCTCTCTCTCTCTCTCTCTCTCTCTCTCTCTCTCTATACTCTCTTTCCTCTCTCCTATACACTTTCTCTTCATTAGGCTAACCCTTAATGCTGATACTATGTCATACTGCAAGACACATGATCCAGCAGTCACCTATACAGGGAAAAAAGGACATGAGTGAGTGATTGACAGACACGGTACAGCTCTAATGCCTTTGTGTGTCTGTGCAGTCAGTGGTGAATAAGGGCTTCTGATGCGATATTCCCTACGGGGGGGGTGCTGAATATATATCAACACAAAAAAAAAGATAGAATAGTCAGGGTTAAAAAAAGGGAGAGAGAAAAATATCCTGTCGTAAAGAATGGAGAAGTTAATGCACAAAGACACTAGGGCCCGCACACTGCAGGGGGACGAGCTGAGAGCTGAGCCGGTACCAGGGGGCCACACTGGACCCTGATCTATAGTGTGTGTGTGTGCCTGTGTGTGTCTGCCACTGTGTGTGTGTGTGTGTGTGTGTGTGAGTCTGCAATTGTGTGTGGGTGTGTGGCAGTCATTGCGTCTGTGTGTGTCTAGAGACCGTGCCGCTGCAGCAGGCAGGAGGGACAATGGGAGGGGGTGTGGGGCGGGTAGGCAACACTGCCTCTGAGCCCTACAGGGAGATTTGCCTCAGATGGAATCAAAAGAACAACAAGGCGTTCCCAGGTACAGGGTGGATAAAGGGAACAGCCGAGAGAGAGAGAGAGAGAGAGAGAGAGAGAGAGAGAGAGAGAGAGAGAGAGAGAGAGAGAGGAGATGCTCAGAGTGACTGAGCCTCACACGGGATTAGCATAGTGAGAAAGTGTGTGTTCCCAAACGGCATCCCATTTCCTATATAGCTCTGTGGGCCCTGGTGAAAAGTAGCTGGTGTACAATTTGAGATTCAGACTTATGGTGAATGATTGTTCTGTGAATGCTGTTTGTGAGACATCAGAAAGAAAAAGTGACCATGACCCAGCTCTACTTGGCCTTCTGTAAAATCATAGAAATACCGTGTTTACTTTCTAGGCCTAGATCTAGCCAACGAGGTTAAGTCACGAAAGTCTGCTTTTAAAGGTCAGATGATCTATTTTGTATTCCTAAGAGTAGGTGAATGTCAGACAGGCACTGGAGAGAGAAAGAGAGAGAGTGAGTGAGATGGGATGTGTGTCAGTTAATCTGGTATTCCATGGATACATGGAAGACAGGGCTTTGTATTAAGAAAGAGTCAGTACTGTATTAGTTTAAACTAATTAGTCCCTGTTGGACCTTCAGATGATAGAGATGCAACATTATCGTCTTCTATTTCATTCTGGGCTTCAACTTCTCCCACACATCACACAGGTCAGTACTGGGCCACTCCGGTCCTAAGAAGGATTGGTAGTGACCGTGGGATATATCCCAAATGGCACCCTATTCCCTATACAGTGCACTGGTCAAACATAGTGCACTGTTTAGGCATCGCCATGGCAGGTGAAATAACGGGAGCAAAAATAACTTATCTATCTCTCTCTCTCTCTCTATTTCTCACTCCCTCAATCGTCCTCTCTCTACAACACAAATGGATTAGGTTACATGGACAAGGGGGACCTGATCCAAGATCAGCACTCCTACTGTGGCATGCTTGATACATACGGACGGAGTCCTGTCTATAGGCTTAGGCTATACTGTAGCAGATCAATTCAGATGTGCAGTCGATCCTTGGTGTATGAAGTAGCTAGAGGATTAGAATAGAATATAACTTTTGGTTAAAATGGACATGTGTATCTGGCGTTGTTGGGAAAGGCAGAACACACGCACGCACGCACACACGCACGCACACACACACACACACACACACACACAAACGTTGAGAGGCACAGGGTCAGCCAGCAGCAGCAACTGTGAGGGGTTAAGTGCCTTTCTCAAGGGCACAACGGCAGGAGATGGTAATTGGGATCAGAGACCAGCAGCCTTCCAGCTGCCAGTTCAGTTCCATTCTCATTTTTTGTGTTGCCCCGGCTCGGGGCTTGACCTTCCGTCTGCCGGTCTGCCTCTCTAACCTCTAGGCCACTGTCATTCTCCAAAGAGGATCCCCTTCAAATAGGAAAGAGTTTCCTGTTTCCACCACAAATAGAAACACAAGGAAAATACAGATGGTACTCCTCCAGGACGGAGAGCCCGGTCCTGTATAGAAAAATAGCTGCTGTCGATGGTGACAAGTAGCTTATTTGTGATGTATGGTAGACTACTAGGCCTACTACAATAGCTAAAAGACATCACGCTGGCAGGAGAAAGACAACGCCGTCCCTTCTGATCGCTGCTCTTTCATCTCCTTGCCTTTTGGAGAACATCAAAATGACCACAATACCCCACCATGCCAAAAGGGAAGAAGGTGGCTCCTCGATACCGGGCCAGCCAAAGCCTAAAGAAGATGCTGTCAAATCAGACCTCAAACCGCTGGGAGGTGAGGCAAAGCTGATGATTGATAGTCCATTTCCATAATGCAGGCGAGCTGACACCCAATAAGCCTGAGACCCTGTCACATTCTACGGCTCCGTGCTCCTACCGAGAGGCCATGCCATGCTAGACAACATTAGGAGTCAGACAAGTCACTAAGTTACATACTAGCGCCACTAAAATGCACGCCCAATGCTAGGTTCATACTGGATATCGGAACACAGCCAGTGGGTTTTGACAAAAAATATTGCCATTTGATAACCTAGAACATACTAAGGGCAGCCGAGCACCCTGTTAGTCTGACTGGGTATTCAAGTCATTGTCTGCATCTCAAATAATACCTTATGCGCTATACAGTGCACTACTACTAGTACCCTTCTGCTACCGGGCCCTGGTAAAAAGTAGTGCACTATAAAGGGAATAGGGTGCCATTTGGGGCTCAACCATCATCTCAGAATAGATTCTGTAAGATGGAAAGCGACAGAGAAAATCTAGTAGTCAGTTGAGGGAAGGAAGAAGGTGCCAAGGTGCAAAAGTATGCACTTGAAGCGGATCAAGTACCCTGAACATCAAAGTGGATAACTAAGTTGTGGTTGAGAACCAGCTATCGTCACCCACCGACTGCACTGTCAGTAAGTGAACGAACCAAAGGGGGTTTATCGGTGTCAGTCGAGGCCCACTCACAATTTACAGGACCTCCACGAACGGCAAAGAACTCATTAACAGTTCAATCTTGTCAAGATCAATATCTCTACTTGGAGGATAGGAGCAACATCATCTTCTTTGGAAGTCTGTGAGGGGAATTATTAAGAAATGTTACATGAAAAGGTCTTAAAAGAGCCTTTAAAAATGCCCTGCAGCAAGCCTGCCCTGATAAATAAACCTTGTCTGCTGGACAATGATGAACAAAGGTGTCTTCGGACTCAAGAGTTCGCTTGTTAAAATAACTCCTCGATCTTGTAGTCCATTAGCTAAGTCTCTACCTTCCCCGGCATGTGCCTTTTTGTTTTAACTGAGCCGATAACAACTTTGTCACAGGTCATTTGACCTCTTAACAAGATCTGTTCGCTCTTTCCATGCTTTGGTGATTTAAAAGATTTCCCAATGGCAAATTTAACAACTGGACACTCAAAACTAATTAACATTTGCTAATTACAGTAAAACACAATAAAGGGCCTCATTCCATAATTACATAGCTACAACGTTCTTAAATTCAAGTACGCAATACCTTACTGTAATAAACGGTGGTATGCTCGTTTCTTAACTGCCCTGTAAAGAATATAATTGAGTGTTTTTTTTCAAACATGGCGTCTGCCTGGGAGGCTACTAGAGGGAAAACTAACTTGGCAGCTACACATGTCTAGCACTTTGACATCGGCTGATGTAAAAAAAAGCTTTATAAATAAATTTGATTGATTGCTAGATACTAAGCAACTGAGTCCATGGAGACGCCGGTATACCGTTGGGTGTGGTCTTTGGCCGATTGACAGCTGGTGAGAATGCAGCTGAGTGCAATATGCTCACTCTCTCTAGGAGCAGTGCACTGACTGCTGGCTGCTGACACTACACTTCCTACCATGTCACTGGATCATCAGACCACCTGGGTTCAACTAGTATTTGTTTTCTTGTAAATACTTTGAGCGTCTGATTGAGCTTGCCTTGAGTGCCAGACGGGCGGGGTTTGGGACTTTGGGCACTATTCCATTGGTTCCAGTGCACCCGTCAAGCTCAATCAAGCCCAGCTAAAGTATTTGAACTCTTACGAATACTATTTGAACCTGGGTTTTGTGGGGCATCTCTATGGGGTCACCCATGTAGTCACTACTTTGCATACGCTAGGCTGGACAGCTGAACAAACAACGTCAGCTTGAACTGAACAAAAGTCGTTCTCATCATCCAAAATCTCCAACTGTTTTTCAGAGGGCCTGAATCACGTAATACTACTCATACGGAGTATTACAACAAATACTGAGTCACGTCTCATACATCCTAATGTCTCCATTCAAAGACAAATGTGAAGACAAAACATTGTTTTTGCTATCAATAGAAACGTTTGACCGATCCTCCATGAAAACAACCAAGGGATCGACGTTGTCAGTGCAACAACCTTCAACGGTGTATTATATACACAGCAGCATTACGCATTGTGGTCGAGAATTACCACAAGTTAAAGTCTTGATCCATCCTATAGCCTTTAGGTATTTTCACATAAGACGACCAACCCTACGTCATGTGTGTGTTTTTCTTACCTTAGCATAGATAGATAGCATAGATAGCATAGATAGGCCATTCCCCAAAGCAGAGCCTCAAAACCTTGAAACCTTACTCCTTTGGAGTGACACGCTGAATGCAGGCAGTGGAGAAACCTCTACCTGGGCTGTGTTCATTAGGGCACAGAAAGGAACATGTTTAGCAGCGGAAAGGGAAAATGTGTGTTTCTATTCGGACAGATCCTTGTAGTCCCTCTCCGTATCAGTCTGTTTGCTACCGTTTGGTGCCTAATTCACAAAATCTTAGTTCAAACTGCATTTCTGTCCTAGGCTACAGGGCTTCCATGGCTACCATGAAGCCTTCCAGTTGTAGCTAACAACCACTGACAGGCTCCAAGGTGTCCTGCCGACATGGCCCCCACCCCTGTCTCCATGGAGACCAGCAACAAAATGCACTCCTATTGAACTGTTATTGATTGTGTATCTAGGGCCTTGCCTGTAACATCTCTCCAGAGTTCCAGGACAACACAACAAGGAACTAGCAAGACTGCAGCCCTATAACTGGACCCAGACACTATGACCGTGTCTCAAATGGTACCTTATTCCTTACACAGTCCACGCACACACACACACAATAATGACAAAGCGATGTCACTGAAGAAAACACTGAAGAAGACAATTGCGTAGAGAACACAGGGTGAGCCATATATATATATATACTCTCTGTGAGTGTCCTCCCTGCATGCCTGGGCACCAATCAAAAGTTCAAGTTCTAAATGCGGCACTCCGTGACCCCTGGAGCTCTCGGAGATGCCAGGCCCAGCTCCGGTTACAGGGACAGAATGTGTGTGTGTTTGTGTTTATGTTTGTGTGTGTGTGTGTGTGTGTTATCCACAAACCACACACCGAATCATAATCCAGCCATTACTGTATGGGACCATATTCAATAAACGTGCACAGACACATAAGTCTACACACACTACTACTTTGCTTTTGAGCAGTCAGCCATTTACTACTACTGGCTTGTTATTGGACAGGCACTGCTTCTTGCCCTGGAGGGATGAGGTTGTGCAACAAAGCCAGGGACCTATTTTAGTATTGGGGTGTTTTTACAACATTAACAAACGTGTTTATCATCTAACTGTAGATAAAGAAAAGTACTACAACAACTGCATTTGTATTGTGTGAGCTTTATCGCTCACATGCTATAAATGCTTTCATTGAACAGCTTTCAGCACCGTTGAAAAGGCAAAAAAACAAGACTTGCAATTGGCTGCTTGTCCGAGTCACAAACTTCATTCTCTAACCGACTGTCAATAAGTCAACAATAAACACAAAACAAAAAACGACAACTGTGCATAATTGTAAACCTGCCCGGTAGCCCTCATAAAAACAGTAAAGTAACTAATTCCAAATGATTCCGCGAGAAATGTTGAATATCACTACTATTGTGGTATTAAAAATAGAGGAGTCAATTAAGCCACACGTCATATATTAAGATATCTGTGCCTGCCCCTATGTGATATATTCAGACAGCGAGTAGCCTAATAGTATAGCCGAACTGAGACAAAGAATAACGGATACATTATCCGGATGATAGGGATGGAAATATAGCGGTCGCGCACCGACATGGGGCTCCAGCCTGAAAGATTCCGATTGGAAAACAAACGAGTCATTCCGTCATTTCAGGTCCCAATCAACACAAAGCCACTCGAGGCTACACGAACCCATGTTATATTCCGGCGGCGGAAAACCCAGTATTCCCTAGAATAAAACACAGCCTACGTCTGCGTGGTAGCTTAGCTGCTATCAAGCTACCACGCTACACTAGGCAGCTGTCGCGACTCGCCCGGCAGAGGCTCGTGCTGGATGCAGGCTTCAGCACGGCTTGTTGATGGTACCGTACCCACTTAGATCCCGGTTCATCATTAATTATCCAGCAATGCCGGGGGAAAAATAACCATACATATCATAGAGGTATATTTAACGTTGTTTACAACGGATGCATTATAATTAGAATATTAATTTACATTAGAGAAATTGACAAGGATACGTGAACCTCGCCTTGCTGCCATGTAGCGTCTGACCCGGCAGCACAGCACCGAGACAGTGTTACAATATTGACGGCAAAAACCGCCTAGTGGCAGTCTTCAAAGCTTACCTTGTTTTAATGACAGCTCTTGTATTTCAACAAAAGATGTATAATGTATTGTTTCACTGTGTATTCCTAGCTGCTACTGCCCTGTCGGTGTCGTTCCGTCGGTTGAGAATCGCCTAAATCCGTGCGCTTTCCTTCAGGACAGTGCTGAATCTGAATGGGCTGCACGGCACGCACGGCTCTCCGTATCTAGGAACTTCTACCGCCGCTCCCTGCCAAATACTGCCCCCTCCCACCGCTGAAGCCCCAGCCACACAGAAGACAGGTGCTGATTGTGCGCTCTGTGCGCAGCTCCGTGGAATATAGTGAGTGCGTTGCAATATAGTGAGTTGTGTGGTACATTCACCGGGGCCCCGTCAAATCAGCCGACTCGCTCTGGTCCGCGCACGCGCCCTATCTCGGTTGACACCGCATCCTCCTAATAGATTGACAAGGCATTTTGGATGCGTATCGTTGCCAAATTGTGACTCTGTATCGCTGGAAATGGGACAGGTGGACGACGCGCATAGTCTACAGGGACTGATAACGGTTATGGTTATGCCTGTGTTTTTCAACATTTGATTCAGGAAAGCGTAAAGTAATCTGTGTACCACCGCTATGAGTATTATGGAAACGGCTAGGGCAAGCTGTAAACCAGGAGAAAGACTGGAAGCGAGAACAAACACACAGGCCTTGTTGTCTATATCTAACCAGTTAGTCTCCGTGTAACGATAATATTCCAACTTGTTTAGGCCTATTATGTTCCGTCGCTGATGCATCCCACTGGGCAAAAAAAACGGACTGAATCAACGTTGTTTCCAGGCAATTTCAAACAGAAAATGCTATTTCATGACGTTGAATCAACGTGGAAAACTGATTGGATTTGAAAAAAGTCATAATCGTAATGGAATTTCGTTTTTTTTGTTTCGCCCGACTTTTAACTCCAATGACAAGGTGAATGTATTTGTTGTTGATTTTACGTTTAATTCACATTAGAGTTGACAACTCAACCAAATGTAAATCAAAATTAGACGTTGAACTAACGTCTGTATCAGTGATATATAATTGTGTGTGCTGCTGTCTGAATGACTTTCCCATGACTATGGTTGTGTTTAATCTGAAACAGATATCTACAGTATCTGCGTTTTCACCGCGTTGGCATTCAAGATCTCCCAAGCCATCCGCATGACTTCACAGTTCCAATTCAGGTGACGTTGTGATTATTGCACTTCATTATTTCACATAAAAATTTGTATGGGTTAGATATGGGCAATTCCATGGTAACAGTGACATTGAGACTCGGATGTTTCACTTGAAAATGTATGTCAAACAAAAAACAAATGATTGCAAAGTTAAACGAACCATACCATATGCACAAGGACTAATTTGAACTATTTCCAGATTTTGTTTTACAAAAACACATTTTCTTGTAAGAAACGGTGCAGATGCAACATTTGGTAACAGCACAAACCATCGTTATGTTACCGTATCTTGTATCGGCACTATTCTCCACTGTGGAATTGCCCAACCGGAGGGTTGCAAGTTCGAATCCCCGAGCTGACAAGGTACAAATCTGTCGTTCTGCCCCTGAACAAGGTAGTTAACCCACTGTTCCCCGGGCGCCGAAGACGTGGATGTCGATTAAGGCAGCCCCCGCACCTCTCTGATTCGGAGGGGTTGGGTTAAATGCGGAAGACACATTTCGGTTGAAGGCATTTGGTTTGACAACTGACTAATAATGGTGACTTTGATATGGACAGTGATGCTCACATTTTTTATTTGGCTCTATGAAATGTTTCATATGAGGCGATGGTATAGAATGTCACCTTTGTATTTTGCATACATATCTGTTTTACCATTTAGGAAGGAAAGCATTTAGGAAGGAAAGCATCCCCCAATGTGGTCAAATGTATTTGGACAAATTCACTTATAGTGTATAAAAGTAGTCCGAAGTTTAGTATTTGGTCCCATATTCCTTGCAGGCAATGGCTACATCAAGCTCATTGGATGCATTTGCAGTTTGTTTTGGTTGTCCAACAGTACTGTAACTGAATGGTGAGTGATGACTGGAGTCGTTCTCTTTCTAAGCGAGTAGATGTTTCTGACCACTTCGAAATGAATCCTGATAATGTCCCGATTAAGAAAAAATCATTAATGAATCATGAATAATGATGAGTGAGATGCCATTCAGAGGCTAGAACAAAACATGGTAACTTCTCACCATTACAGGGGAGGTTAGTTATTTTTATTAGGGGGTATGACCTTTGTGCCTCTGTTACCTTCTCACTCATCATTATTCACAATGCATTCATGCTTATCTATAATCATGGTAGCATCCACATCAAGGGGCATAGGCATGGGTGGGCCTGGGTGGACACAGAATCCAAAATGACACAAGACAATATTCACCATTTGGTTACTAATGGGCCAAAAATAATCCAAAACACAACCAAAACAAGGCTGCAAATGCCTACCACTGACTACTTGAATACACTATAAGTGAATTTTATCCAAATACTTATGAGTTCTTCAAATCGGTGAACTAAGATACATAAAAGTGCTTTCATTTCTAAACGGTAAAACTGATATGTATGATAATTCCCTTTTAAATAAATGCCGACGTTCTGTACTGTCACCTAAAATGAGACATTCTATCGCAAATCTAAAATGCCAAAGAACAGAGCCAGTCACTTTCCAAATGCATACGGAGGGGAGTGTGTCTGCCAAACGGTTGAACGCCTGTATCTGACCCCATACATTTGTCATCGTGACATACTGTACATTTATGGAAAACATGCAGAGTTAATGCATGAACATACTTCGGGCATCAGGTGCTAAATTAAAACTCACAGATCGATACAAGTATGTGGAACCTATATAGGGTGGCAAAGACGTGTACGCCTCAGATTTCAATCAGCTGGTTGTCAATTTAGCTAATTTAGGTGACTCACCCATTAATAACCTTATATTATCATATCACACACATCATCCAAGTTGCTTAACAACACGTGAAAATCTACATAGGCCTATAGGCTGTCCAAAAAAATAGTTGTATTTCCCATCTCTTCATTCAAAGACTCAATCATGGACACCCTTACTGACAGTTGTGGCTGCTTCCAGTGATGTGTTGTTGTCTCCACCTTCTTGCCCTTTGTGCTGTTGTCTGTGCCCAATAATGTTTGTACCATGTTTTGTGCTGCTACCATGTTGTGTTGCTCCTGTGTTGTAATGTTGTGTTGCTGCCATGCTATGTTGTTGTCTAGGTCTCTCTTTATGTAGTGTTGTGGTGTCTCTCTTTATGTAGTGTTGTGGTGTCTCTCTTTATGTAGTGTTGTGGTGTCTCTCTTTATGTAGTGTTGTGGTGTCTCTCTTTATGTAGTATTGTGGTGTCTCTCTTTATGTAGTGTTGTGGTGTCTCTCTTTATGTAGTGTTGTGGTGTCTCTCTTTATGTAGTGTTGTGTTGTCTCTCTTTATGTAGTGTTGTGGCGTCTCTCTTTATGTAGTGTTGTGGTGTCTCTCTTTATGTAGTGTTGTGGTGTCTCTCTTTATGTAGTATTGTGGTGTCTCTCTTTATGTAGTGTTGTGGTGTCTCTCTTTATGTAGTGTTGTGTTGTCTCTATTTATGTAGTGTTGTGGCGTCTCTCTTTATGTAGTGTTGTGGCGTCTCTTTATGTAGTGTTGTCTCTCTTTATGTAGTGTTGTGGTGTCTCTCTTCATATAGTGTTGTGGTGTCTCTCTTTATGTAGTATTGTGGTGTCTCTCTTTATGTAGTGTTGTGGTGTCTCTCTTTATGTAGTATTGTGGTGTCTCTCTTTATGTAGTGTTGTGGTGTCTCTCTTTATGTAGTGTTGTGGTGTCTCTCTTCATGTAGTGTCTCTCTTTATGTAGTATTGTGGTGTCTCTCTTTATGTAGTATTGTGGTGTCCCTCTTTATGTAGTATTGTGGTGTCTCTCTTTATGTAGTGTTGTGGTGTCTCTCTTTATGTAGTGTTGTGGCGTCTCTCTTTATGTAGTGTTGTGGCGTCTCTCTTTATGTAGTGTTGTGGTGTCTCTCTTTATGTAGTGTTGTGGTGTCTCTCTTTATGTAGTATTGTGGTGTCTCTCTTTATGTAGTATTGTGGTGTCTCTCTTGTAGTGTTGTGTGCTTTGTCCTATATTGTTTTATTTTTAACCCCCCTTCCCCGCAGGAGGCCTTTTTCCTTTTGGTAGGTGTCATTGTAAATAAGAATTTGTTCTTAACTGACTTGCCTAGTTAAATAAAGGTTACATTTTTTTAATGTTTTTAATTTAGGTGCCGGCACCGCTATGGTACTAGTTTGAATTTGATGTGTTGACATTCAGACTGGCTTTAGTCACAGGAATACTTTAAAATGGCTAAACCTGAACAATATAATAAGATTGCCACCCTTCCAAATCGCTCCTACAGCCACAGCTTGAAATTGGCACTGTGTTCTAAAGCTGGCATTTGCCATGCTGTGCCAATCGGAGTTTGAAATTATATCTCGAATGGGAAATGAAAACGCAACATCCATTTGAATCAAGAACCATGAGATTGCTAGTGCCACATAAAGGCATTTTTACAATGTAATTACATTACAATCACATGTTCCATACACTTCGGATGAATGTAAATCACACTATTGTGCCTGCTGTCATTGGCTCAAATTGGTTCCACAAACACAATGTCCCAAATGGCACCCTATTTTCTATAGTGCACTTCTTTTGACCAGGCCACATAGGAAATAGGTTGCCATTTGGAACACAGAGACCAGGGCCCATAGGGAATAGTGTGCCATTTGGAACACAGAAAATGTAAACTGCACCTTGGCTCGATGTGCCAACCATTGACATACACATGGATACACGTGAATATGATCTAGGCTACATCCCCCTTTAATATAACACTATAATAAAAGCCAACCATGCAGTCTGCCATATGTGACTCGTTTCAGGAAACTAGACGTATGTCGCGCGTCACAACTTCACAGGAAAAGACATTTGTACGTAAACGTTTTTTAAATCAAAATGTGTTTTTTTTTGTTGACTGAAATGCCTTCTGGAACATGTGAACTTTCGTATGCCTTATTAATAACAAACTTGTTTTCCATCTGTAAATACTAATACAATTTTTTAAATTACGAGCCTAGTTGGTTTAGCCACAGAAAACGACAGCAATGAGTGGGCTGGACATGCCGAGAGATGAGTTCGGATTGGTCTGCCATGTAGCATGCTTCTGTCTATTTGAGCTGGTCAGTATGTGTGTGTAATCCTGTCTAACGCGGTAAAACTTGCATAAGTGTTGCTCTCCATTTTCTGGAGGACTGAGTTTTGAAATCAGTGATTTCAAATCAGTGAAATCAGTGGAATTTGAGTATGATAGCTAAGGAGATGGAGAAAACACCTGTAGAAGCGTCCATTCCATGTATACGGGTAAGATAGTCTAGCGAGCTACATTTGTCAGATATTACATGTTTCTAATTTTGACAGAAATTAATTTTCATTTCAAGTTAAAGTGTACTGTTAGCTAGCTAGTTAATGTTACGTGTATGAGCTGTGTAGTAATATTATTCGTATCTCAGAGCCGTTTACTTTGCTAGTTACAGCCTAATGTTAGCTAGCTAACATTGAACCTGGTTGGTTAGCTACCTGCAGATTCCTGCAGGGTAATAGCATCATGAGTTGGGATTATGGTTAATTGTTTACCTAGCTAGCTAGCTACATGTCTTAACAAAAGACTAAACTATGCAAGTAACCATTTCAATAGGATGTCACTGCGACAACTGTTGATAGGCGTAGCTGAGAAATTCGATCTGGCTATCTACTCCGATTTCAGAGCACTCTCGTTTTTTTTTTGTACATTTGCTCAACACCCGTTGAGTATGGCCGGTGTCAGTAAATGTTGGAAAATAACATATTTGTTTTATGTTAAAACATACAATCTACCTGCAGGTCGTTGTCCTGTTGAAAGGTAAACCTTCGCCCCAGTCTGAGGTCCTGAGTGCTCTGGAGCCGATTTTCATCAAAGATCTCTCTGTACTTTATTCAGTTCATCTTTGCCTCGATCCTGACTAGTCTCCCTGTCCCTGCTGCTGAAAAACATCCCCACAGCATGATACTGCCACCACCATGCTTCCCCGTAGGGATGGTTATAGTTTTCCTCCAGAAGTGATGATTGGTATTCAGGCCAAATAGTTCAATCTTGGTTTCATCAGAGCAGAGAATCTTGTTTCTCATGGTCTGAGAGTCTTTAGGTGCCTTTTGACAAACTCCAAGCGGGCTGTTATGTTCCTTTTACTGAACAGTGGCTTCCGTCTGGCCACTCTACCATAAAGGCCTGATTGGTGGAGTGCTGCAGAAATGGTTGTCCTTCTGGAAGATTCTCCCATCTCCACAGAGGATCTCTGGAGCTCTGTCAGAGTGACCATCGGGTTCTTGGTCACCTCCCTGACCAAGGCCCTTCTCCCTCGATTGCTCAGTTTTGCCGGGTGGCCAGCTCTAGGAAGAGTCTTGGTGGTTCTAAACTTCTTCCATTTAAGAATGATGGAGGCCACTGTGTTCTTAGGGACCTTCAATGCTGCAGAAATGTTTTGTTACCCTCGACACAATCCTGTCTCTGAGCTCTACGAACAATTCCTTCGACAACATGGCTAGGTTTTTGCTCTGACAAGCACTGTCAACTGTGGGACATTATATAGACAGGTGTGTGCCTTTCCAAATCATGTCCAATCAATTGAATTTACCACAGGTGGACTCCAATCAAGTTTTAGAAACATCTCAAGGATGATCAATGGAAACAGGATGCACCTGAGCTCAATTTCGAGTCTCATAGCAAAGGGTCTGAATACTTATGTAAATAAGATATTTCATTTTAAATACATTTACAAAATCTCTAAACCTGTTTTTGCTTTGTCATTAGGAAATATTGTTTGTAGATTGATGAGGATTTTTTTTATTTTATACATTTTAGAATAAGACTGTTACGTAACAAAATGTGGAAAAAGTCAAGGGGTCTGAATACTTTCCAAAGGCACTGTAGGCATTTGTGTCCATGTGTGTAAACATGTGTACGTTTGAAAGCAAGTGAGTGTGTGCATGTATGGATATGCGCATACAAGCAGCTGAGCAGACATTAGCCTCCGGCATTGGATGTAACAGTCTTGCCCCTCAGTGTCATTCAAACTTACTTTTTTTATGTGTTTATTTTTACTTTGTTTTTAACTTTTATCTTTGACCGGAGACATTTTACTTA
>CM059810.1:45336692-45614192 GCA_030435695.1 Brachymystax lenok tsinlingensis
GGCATATACCATTTGCGCTGTGTGGCTTCTCATTGTGCAACCCAACCATATCACATGGGCAAGCAAAAACTGGTTGCAATGACATCAGGCCGGGTATCAAACTCATGTGGTCTGTGCAACTCAAGACCACATTAACCCACTGGCACAGAGGTAAAGCCTACAGCTGTAGCCATGAGGGCTGCAGAAGCTGCTGTCTTGTCCATCAGCCTGTAGCATTTTTACTGACCTGATTGTCTGTTTCTTCTTTAGTAGTTATCGTTGCATATACAACGTCAACTTGCACTTTTTGAGATGAATCTATGAAGAGTAATGGAATAGAGTAAATATTGGCCTATGGTGAGGTGTGACTAACTGACAGAGACATACAGACGCACAGCGCCCAGGACAGGTTCTGTAAACACTCATTTGATACTATGGGTACCGGTCTCTGTGCTAGCTGTCTTGATGGTGTCATAAAGTGTGTGTGTGTGTGTGTGTGCCTTCTGCTTTTTCAACATTTAGAGAAGTTGTCTGGAATAATGACACTGTCTGACCAAGCAGAGGAAGTGTGGAAGATGTTCCACTTTAATTGACCGGCATCCTGTGTTCAAGCAAACATTTTCGACCTTTTCCAAAACACTACCCTTGATTGTAAAAAAAAATACATTAAAAAATAAATTAAAAAACGGCTAAGCATGCTTTGACTTTGGGGAGTGACCTCACACCTCTCAAAGATAAATACCTGCCTTGTGAGTGTCCATTTCTTCTCTTCTGTAGATAGATTGCGAGTCCAACCAGCCCTGAGGCCACCAGAACGCAGATTACAGCAACAATAGGCATATACCGAGTCCTCTCATCACTGTCTGAAATAAATGACAAAAGGAAATTATTTTTTCTAAAATATGTTTTGAATGAGCTCAACTACACTTCACTTCCACTTGGTAATTGCTATTTTCTGGATGGCTTTAATTCAAAATGTCTCTTACCTGCATCATTAGGATGACCATCTTCACTGCAACATTTTGGGACGTGAACTGTCCTGTTGCTGACAGGGTTGGCAGCCACACAGCTGTAGGTGGAGTTGTAGTCCTTTCCCTCTACCTCCAAATGGAGAGATGGATCGGTGGTGAGATCAGGACTCCTGGTCCAGTTTAGCATTTCCTCTCCCCTGTACAAGGTCAAGGTCACCTCTTTATCGTTGTCCACAGAACACACCACACTACAGGAGCTGCTGTCACACTCTGTCACCTGAGGTTTGGAAACAACATCTGGAAGAAAAATGGAGAATAAATTGGAAGTTGGAACCTATATTGAATGTTTTTGTAATATACAGAGCGAGCGCGCACACACACGCACACGCGCGCGCGCACACACACACACACACACACACACACACACACACACACACACACACACACACACACACACACACACACACACACACACACACACACACACACACACACACACACACACTTACTGTATACAGTGAGCTCAAATTTGTTTTTTTCCCTCCATCTGTATTCTCCACAGTATAAACCCCAGCATCGTCCATCTGAAGGTCTGACAGAGTGAAGTATCTTGTAACACTGTTCAAGTTGAGCCGATTTTCAAATCTCTTCTCAAGGGTGATTTTGCCTTCTTTGCCAGGGTACACATTTGCAATACTGCCAAGGTCTCCGTAAAGTAAATTGCCAGACTTGATCACCCTCTCTGGAAAAGAGAAAGACTGTCCCACGGTGCCATTCACCTGCTGAGTCTCAGACTGGACTGTTTGTTGGGAAGCACAGAGTACTGTGGACAGAGAGAGAGACTCAATATCAACACAATGACCTGCATTTCAGGGGAGCTATAAAACAGTCGCGCATTACATCTCACCACACGTGGATCAGGGTTTAACGTGTCAATAACTGCATCCATATGATATTGCGATCTGATGTCAGACTGCACTGAAGATGACAACGACATACAATCATTAGTCAATGTTTTGTCTGCACGTCTGCAACGTAGTCGCCTGGAATGACACTGCTGACTTGAGTATCACAGTCCTTCTTAGTTATTTACAGGCCTAATGTGATGGTTGGGGTCAGGAAATAATTCTTAGGACTTGTAGTTTAATATTTTGTCAGAAATTAAGTTCACATGGAAATGGGTTCTCTGAGTGAGGGAAGTTCTTCCCCAAATTGACTGCTGTTTTTTTTTAAAAATCAAAATAAAAGTCAAGGATATCACTGAAAAAGCACATGACTTTACAGAGATATTTCATTACCCACCCAACATAATTTCCCACTACAGCCTCTTAAATAGCCTACATTATATTCTTAGAATTTCAGGGTCAGAGGAACATTGCAGCATGACAGAGGACTATTGTAGACGTTAGCCTATGTGTTATTTGTTGAAACAAGTTTTTGTGTTGACAACACAGAAACAGAGATCAGGGGCCATGATGGTTGTCCTACTAGCAGTTGGGAAGAGGGAGGTATTCTGTACATATGGACACTGCAAAGAATATTCTGACTATAAGCAGCTGTAGACTGTTGAAAAGTGTCTTCTAAATTACTTACATGTAATTATCTTCCAAAGAGAAGTAATGCATATCAGTGGTGGAAAAAGTACCCAATTGTCATACTTGAGTAAAAGTAAAGATGCCTTAATTCAAAATGACTCAAGTAAAAGTGAACTACTAGAGTAAAAGTCTAAAAGTACTTTGTTTTAAATCTACTTAAGTATCAAAAGTAAATGTAATTGCTAACAGTATGCTTAAGTATCAAAAACGAAAGTATAAATCATTTCAAACCAGACGGCACGATTGTTTTTTGTTTTTTAAATTGTACGGATAGCCAGGGACACACTCCAACACTCACACATAATTTACAAACTAAGAATTTGTGTTTAGTGAGTCCGCCAGATCAGAGGCAGTAGGGATGACCAGGCATGTTCTCTTCATAAGTGCGTGAGTTGGACAATTATTTTTTTGTCCCGCTAAGCATTCAAAATGTAATGAGTACTTTTGGGTGTCAGGGGAAAATGTACGGAGTAAAAATTATATTCTTTTCTTTAGGAATGTAGTGGAGTTAAAGTAAACGTTGTCGACTTAATTAACCTGTAGTAGTCTTAACATTCTGTATACTCCCCTTGTCTTAAGGGGAAAAAAATGACCCGCCTTCACTAAACCCCTAAAATAAAGCAGCTTAATTGAATTTTAAACCATAAACCTGTTTTCCCTCCTCACAATGCAGAAATACTGCATTTAATCAGTGGACACCACTCATTTTTTATTACAACACACCCCTCATAATTGTTTTCTTTACTAAAGTAGAGGTTTATTATTTTAGCAAGAGATACAATAGCACTTGTATAGCCTAAGAAAGTAGCAGCAATGTGCAGAAAGTAGTTTTGAAAGCATTTTATTGAAGGGAAACAATAACAGTCTGGAACTTTTTTTGGCAACATAGTGATATATTCTTATATACTGTACAATGAGGAATTCAACTACAAAAATACTAGTCTTCTCCAATTTTTTTTAACCATTGCCCCCACCCACAAGGTGTATAAACAACAACAATAAATACGAATAAAACAAGCTAACAGTTGTTTACACGTAGCTAGGGAGTTATAACAAATAATTAAAGAGCAACAATAAAATAACAGTAGCAAGGTTATATACAGGGGGTACCAGTACAGAGTCAATGTGCGGGGCAATTGAGGTAATATGTACATGTAAGTAGAGTTAAAGTGACTATGCATAGATAATAAACAGAGAGTAGCAGCAGCGTAAAAGAGGGGTCTGGGTAGCCATTTGATTAGCTGTTCAGGAGTCTTATGGCTTGGGTCTAGAAGCTGTTAAGAAGCTTTTTGGACCTAGATTTCGCACTCCGGTACCGCTTGCCGTGCGGTAGCAGAGAGAAGTCAATGACTAGGGTGGCTGGACTCTGGCAATTTTTAGCGCCTTCCTCTGACACTGCCTGGTATAGAGGTCCTGGATGGCAGAAAGCTTGGCCCCAGTGATTTACTGGGCCATATGCACTACCCTCTGTAGTGCCTTGCGGTCGGAGACCGAGCATCTCAACCTGCTCCGCTTCAGCCCCATCGATGAGAAAGGGGGGGGGGGTTCTCGGTCCTCTTTTTCCTGTAGTCCACAATCATCTCCTTTTTTGTCTTGATCACGTCGAGTCAACTGTGTGTTGCTATTCTCTTTGACATTTGTCTTAGACATTTGTATTACGAATTTTGGTATTAGTAATCATTTGTCAGACAGTGGATAGTTTGTCATTTAGTGAATAGTTTGTCTGTATTTCCTGAATCAGAAATGCTAAACTGTTGTCGAGGTGATTGCGAGGGTGACAACAGATGGTATCTAGATGCATGGAAGGGTCGTCAACCGTGCCTGGTAATTGATTTAGGTTTGTCAAATTGTTTATTTGGGATATCAGGTTGATTGTGGAGGTCTGCACACTGTGGAAGTTATAGTAATTTAGACTAAGAATGCACTGACATTCCAGTCTGTCATTACCACAAATGGGGGCCGAAAGAAGTTAATGCTAAAAATATAAGATGAATACACTGTATGTCAACCTAAATGTACATTCTGCAAGTGTCGGTGTGTGCTAAATTGAGGGTCTTGGAGTGATTCTAAATAATTAATTAATTGATTGGGTTCTATTTATGATTTGGAAAGGCGAAAAGGAGTGACAGAGCGATGCCCTAAAATGAGCGGAGAGCCACTAGAACGTAGCTTTGGGCTAACCTTAATCTAATCCCTAATCTCAGTCTTATCAACGCTGGTGTGAAACTGTTTTAACGTGTGTTTTCGCTCTTCCCTGTGAAAGTCAATATGATTTCTAGGTGGGATGGAACGTGCATTGTTTGCTTTACACAAACACACAGGCCCACCGTCTTTTGCTAGGCAAGATAATACTTTACTCCAACCCATTTCAGTAGCAGGATTGGTGACAGCCCCTTGGTGTGTTAAAGGATAAGAGCTTTGAGTGAGAATTGAAGGTTGTTTTTTGTTTGACAAGTTTAGAATGCCCTAGCTCTTAAACAACAGGTTTTGTGTTTTGACTGCAACCCGGATTGTGGTAAGAGCTATGTAAACAATGGTTAAACATTGAGAGATTTAGTCACCTCTGAGTCTACAGATCCCTTGTGTATGTATTTTAGAATGTAAGACCCAGTTGGAGCTCCTGATCGATATGTGTACTTGGTGCATTGAGTTAGTTGGAACCTCTCCACCGCGCTGATAATAATTAATTTTATTTTGACTTCATGTGTCCCTGGTGGTAACTTCCACGACAGGGTGTTGAATTACCACGACAATATGATCATGTCACATATTAGAGATACAAAACAGAAAATTACTAATCCTCGTTTAATTAAGAAGATACATTTTTTTAAAGTTCTCTCCTCAAGGGTTTTTACATTATATGTTCAACTCTGATTTCGCCACTGTCTCCTGTAAAAATGTCTCCTCCATATTTGTGTTTCTGGCAGATAACGGCCCTTTTAAACAGTTCAGAGTGAAAGATAGATCCAACCCTTGGCTTTCTTCTGAGCTACCTGAGCTCAATCAGATGAAAAATCAGGCCTGGGCCAAAGCAAGGAAACTGACTCTGGAGTGGACTGGTCATTTTCTAGACCATTGAGAAACATATCGATTAAGAAAGCCATATCAAGCTACTTTTTAAGCTCTATCTCTGACTCATCTGGTGATCCTTTAAACTTGAAATAAACTAAAGCATACAAACTCCTCTTCTTCCCTGTCTAAGCAGGTTCTGTCTGACTCTGGCATCATAACTGAGAAGGGGATAAGTGATGCTTTTAATCATCATTTTATCTAAGCAGGCTTTTTATTTGAGAGAAACTGTGGTTTAATTAAGCCTGGTAAGTCAATGAACTCGCCTTGTCTGTAAAAAAAAAAATGTACCTGCACTTGTATACCGATTACTTTATTGACCTGAAATTAGTATTGAATGCAGGTAAAACTAAGTACAGCACCTTCGGAAAGTATTCACACCCCTTGACTATTTCCACATTTTTGTTGCTTTACAGCCTTATTCTAAAATGGATTAAATAAAACTATTTCCTAAGAAATCTACACACAATACCACATAATGACAAAGTGGAAACAGCTTTGTGGACATTTGTGCACATTTATTAAAAGTAAAAGACAGAATTACCTTATTTACATAAGTATTCAGACCTTATGCTATGAGACTCGAAATTGAGCTCAGGTCCATCCCGTTTCCATTGATCATCCTTGAAATGTTTCTACAACTTGATTGGAGTCCACCTTTGGTAAATTCAATTGATTGGACATGATTTGGAAAGGCCCACACCTGTCAATATAAGGTTCCACAGTTGATGGTGCATGTCAGAGCAATAACCAAGCAATGAGGTTGAAGGAAATGTCCTTAGAGGTCAGAGACAGGATTGTGTCGAGGCACAGATCCGGGGAAGGGTACCACAACATTTCTGCAGCATTGAAGGTCCCCAAGAACACAGTGGCCTCCATCATTCTTAAACGGAAGAAGTGTGGAACCACCAAGACTCTTCCTAGAGCTGGCCGCCCGGCCAAACTGAGCAATCGGGGGAGAAGGTGACCAAGAACCCGATGGTCACTCTGACAGAGCTCTAGAGTTCCTCTGTGGAGATGGGAGAACCTTCCAAAAGAACAGCCATCTCTGCAGCACACCACCAATTAGGCCTTTATGGTAGAGTGGCCAGACGGAAGCCACTCCTCAGTAAATGGTACATGACAGCCCGCTTGGAGTTTGTCAAAAGGCACCTAAAGACTCTCAGACCATGAGAAACAAGATTCTCTGGTCTGATGAAACCATGATTGAACTATTTGGCCTGAATGCCAATCACCCAAGTCTGGAGACAACCTGGCACCATCCCTATGGTGAAGCATGGTGGTGGCAGTATCCTGCTGTGGGGATGATTTTCAGCGGCAGGGACTGGGAGACTAGTCAGGATCGACGGAAAGATGAACGGAGCAAAGTACAGAGAGATCCTTGAAGAAAACCTGCTCCAGAGCGCTCAGGACCTCAGATTGGGGTGAAGGTTCACCTTCCAACAGGACAACGACTGTAAGTACACAGCAGGGACAACGCAGGAGTGGCTTCGGGACAAGTCTCTGAATGTCCTTGAGTGGCCCAGCCAGAGCCCAGACTTGAACCCCGATCGAACATCTTTGGAGAGACCTGAAAATAGCTGTGCAGCAATGCTCCCCATCCAACCTGACAGAGCTTGAGAGGATCTGCAGAGAAGAGAGGGATAAACTCCCCAAATACAGGTGCTATCACGTTTCAGGAGAAGACCCAAATGCAGACAGTGTCAAAGTAACAAATTTCATTACTAGAACAGGGGCCAGGCAAAACGACAGATCAAGGGCAGGCAGAGGTCAGTAATCCAGATCAGAGTACATTAGGTACAGAACGGCAGGCAGTCTCGAGGTCAGGGCAGGCAGAGGTCAATAATCCAGATCAGAGTCCATAAGGTACAGAACGGCAGGCAGTCTCGAGGTCAGGGCAGGCAGAGGTCAGTAATCCAAATCAGAGTCCATAAGGTATAGAACGGCAGGCAGTCTTGGGGGCAGGGCAGGCAGAGGTCAATAATCCAGGGTGGTGTGTCAAGGTACAGAATGGCAGGCAGGCAGATTTAGGGTCAGGGCAAGCAGAATGGAAAAACCGGAATAACTAGAAAACAGGAACTAGAAAAAGACAGGAGCAAGGGAAAAAAACCCTGGTAGGCTTAACAAACAAAAACGAACTGGCAACAGACCAACAGAGAACACAGGTATAAATACACTGGGGAAGATGGGCTACACCTGGAGGGGGGTGGAGACAAGCACAAAGACAGGTGAAACAGATCAGGGTGTGACAGGTGACAAGAAGACTCAAGGCTATAATCGCTGCCACAGGTGCTTCAACAAAGTACTGAGTAGAGGGTCTGAATACTTATGTAAATGTGATTTTTCAGTTTATTTTTAGACATTTCCTAAAATGTATTTAAAAAGTTTTTGCTTTGTCATTATGGGATACTGAAGGCACTGTATATGTTGTTTTCTGGAGCGCATAAAAATAACTCTGATGATTTAAGCACGTGTACTTTGGATTCTGTCCATATTGATCGTGTCCCTGCTTGCAAGCATATGGGCATCTGGATGGATGAAAAGCTGTCTTTTAAAAAGCGTATAGTTCGTTAAGAAGCCGATTAATAAAAATGAGCTCTTCCATAGAAATAGGTCCTGCCTCTCAATAACTAGGAGAAAGCAGATTACTCAGCCGACGTTCCTGTCGGTCCTAGACTATGACGACATCACATCTATTTCAACGCGGCTGCTACTTCATTAGAGCCGTTAGATGCAGTTTATCACAGCTCACTGCGCTTTATTACGGGCAACAATGTTAGCACTCGACACTGCATTCTTTACCAGAAAGTTGGTTGGCCCACTGATATCACGTGGGTTGATACATCGCTATGTTTCCATTTATAAATCCCTTCTAAAAAAAAGTCCCACTGTACCTAACGTCATTACAAAACTTTAGACATACGAGTTACCAACACCTGGTCTCAGGGATGGCTAACCCTGGAAATTCCTTTGGTCTCTACTGAGTTATGTAAATCAGCTTTTTAGGTTTTCTTGCACCTTATTTGTGGAACAATCTTCTAAATGTTCTGAAAATAATGTTCTGGTGTCTCTAGGGCAATTCAGACAGCTGATAGAGGACCTTATTACTGATGAATGTGATGTTCTGGTGTCTCTAGGGCAATTCAGACAGCTGATTGAGGACCTTATTACTGATGAATGTGATGTTCTGGTGCCTCTAGGGCAATTCAGACAGCTGATTGAGGACCTTATTACTGATGAATGTGATGTTCTGGTGCCTCTAGGGTAATTCAGACAGCTGATTGAGGACCTTATTACTGATGAATGTGATGTTCTGGTGCCTCTAGGGTAATTCAGACAGCTGATTGAGGACCTTATTACTGATGAATGTGATGTTCTGGTGCCTCTAGGGTAATTCAGACAGCTGATTGAGGACCTTATTACTGATGAATGTGATGTTCTGGTGCCTCTAGAGTAATTCCGACAGCTGATTGAGGACCTTGTTACTGATGAATGTGATGTTCTGGTGCCTCTAGGGTAATTCAGACAGCTGATTGAGGACCTTATTACTGATGAATGTGATGTTCTGGTGCCTCTAGGGTAATTCAGAAAGCTGATTGAGGACCTTATTACTGATGAATGTGATGTTCTGGTACCTCTAGGGTAATTCAGACAGCTGATTGAGGACCTTATTACTGATGAATGTGATGTTCTGGTGTCTCTAGGGTAATTCAGACAGCTGATTGAGGACCTTATTACTGATGAATGTGATGTTCTGGTGTCTCTAGGGTAATTCAGAAAGCTGATTGAGGACCTTTTTACTGATCAATGTCTTTATTTTGTATGACTGTGTTTTTCTTTCTTTCTTTCTGCTTGCATTTTGTATTTTTCTTTTGATGTGTGTATTTTCTGTAATTTATGTAATTCAGGGCTCACCTGTAAAAAATACCTTGGTCTCAGTATGACTACCTGATTAAATAAAATGTAAAAAATAAATAAATAAATAAATAATCAGTACACTGAAAAAAAATATGCTATCTAGAACCAAAAAGGGATCTTCGGCTGTATCCATGGGAGAACCCTTTAAAGAACCCCTTTTGGTTCCAGGTAGAACCCTTTTGGGTTCCATATACAGTAGAACCCTTTCCACAGAGTGCTCTACATAACCCCAAAGAGTTCTACCTAGAACCAAAAAAGGGTCTTGTACGAGGACAGCCGCAGAACCTTTTTGGAACCCTTTTTTCTAAGAATGTACGCTGGTAAAATAGGTCCAAATCTCCTCTTTTATCACAACTTTAATAGTTGTTTATTAAATGTTCATGTTCCACATGTTTTTCTTAGCTTGTTTGCTATTTCTCTGACGTTAGCCAACATTAGTTTACCCCCCTTTTTTAAGTGATACAATCTTTATTTCCCCCACACCCAACGTAATTGCTGTGGAATGTATAGATGAGGTCCCTGAACCTATAACAGTTGGTTGTATTCATGCAAGTGATATGGGGTGGAAGCTATTAAAGTTTTAAGGAAGTATTTTTGTCATAAGATGAATTACAATTAATATAGTCCTATATTTTTTTTAAGTAAAAAAGCTACATTCCCCTCCTTCCCACTCCTGTCATTTGTCAAACAGACTGGCCTTTCGGCCATCTCAACATTCATTATGCATCCAGATGTACAGGGCAGTTGCTGATTGGTAGTTGGACAACATTCATATTTTCCATGACAACGTTAGGGAACATGGGGTGAGTGCAAATTTGGCACAATATAGAATTTTAAGAACAGTAATAAACATTATACAACGGGTGGGTCTAATCCTGAATGCTGATTGGTTAAAACCGCATTCTAGCCGGTGTCTATTCCACAAATTACCACCGGCTAAATCTATGACATTAAAATTCTGATTTACTCTGTTCCATCTGACTGCGCAACCCCCTGCCTCATCAGCCCAGCCAAGCAATTTATAAACTTGATCTCCACTATAAAAAGCATCTAGACATTATCTTACATTTCTTTTAGAATAAAATTTCATTTTCAACAGCGGAGATTTGTATAAACTTGGCTGTCTGTCTCTCCGACATTTGCAACATTGAAAGGAAAGTCTCTTTGGCAATGACAAGGAGTGGTAATCAGTAGAATGTTAGCTAAAGAGACTGGTACTCAGGCTAGAGGTGAGGTCCCTGAACCCATGACAGTTGGTTGTATTAATGTATTTTTTATTTTACCTTTATTTAACTAGGCAAGTCTGGGAAGAACAAATTCTTGCGGGCGCCAACGAGTATCTCTGTTGCCAAGGGCTAAAATAGAAGTCAGTTCTATTTGTGGCGCAGATCGCGCTGCAAGTTCTGCCTCTCCCATCTTCTCATTGATTTATAGAAGCACCCACGTGGTACCCATGTGCCATCTCCTCATTGATTTATAGAAGCACCGTGGTTATACCCACGTGGGTGATTGAAAGACGAACTGTGTTGCCGGTCGTCGTGGTAATACTATGAAAGTTTAGATGCCAATCACCATATAAGTTCAAAGAAGGAAAAGCCTGGAAGGAGGAGAGATGACTAGAAACGATTCGGTTGACCGTTTTATGTGTGGATTAATTGTCGGAGTAGAGGACCTTGTACATTTCAGGTAAAATAACAACTCAATGTTTATATCCCAGGACAAATTAGCTAGCAACAGCAAGCTAGCTAAATAGGACAAATTAGCTAGCAACAGCAAGCTAGCTAAATAGGACAAATTAGCTAGCAACAGCAAGCTAGCTAGCTAAATTGCCATAAATGTTTAATGCTTTTCGACCAGTCCACAAATTAATGTAATTGGTTCAGAGTTTTGTTTTGATATTTTAACCTGCGTGTCGTGATCGCGTTTGGTGTTGGGGGACAAAATACATTTATGCACGATGGTGCACGCGCGCAGCTGGTTTGGGTTCCGTGTAAGACCGCTGCGCCACTCTGGGGCCCTATTCATGAAAGTCATATTGGGTGGAATCTTTTTAAAGAAAAATTCAGACACTTTTCAATCTTATATTAATAATCACCAGCACCAAACTAGCATCTACATATGTGATCTGTGGATAACAATACAAGAAAAAAGGCCCTAAGAATATCAGAGGGTATTTTCTTGCACTCCACGTCACCGCAAAACTCTTTTGATGGCGTAGAATGTTTTACTTTATATATCTTTTTTTTCAAGTAGAAATATGCCGTTTTCACATATGTTGACACTGGTATTGTGCTGGAGATAATGAAAACTTGTTTGAAAAGTAGTGGAGTTGCCCTTTAAGTTAAGGAAACATTTTTTTTACATTAAATTAATAAACATTTATAAAAAATAGACAAAGAAAAAATACATACAAAAGCTATTGCTGTGGATTGGCTAGAAGAGGTCCCTGAACCAATAATAGTTGGTTAAGTTCATCAAAGTCCTATAGGGTGGAATATATTAAAGATTTGTTTGTTGTAAAAAAGTACTTTTGATGTAAAATAAAAAATAGATTAAATCCAAATAAGTTACATGAATTGCTGTGTACTGGAGAGAAGAGGTCTCTGAACAAAGTCACATAAAATGGTACGACTTGCGCCAACATTTCGACTGCATGAACTTTACAAAAATCATGTGATCAAACGTCATGAAGTTTTGACTGCAAGTTTCTGCAGTTGCTCTTCACCAACTTCATCACATACATTGTGGGAGGCTCTATTGTCAACCAGTAATTAGGGAGTTTTTGTTTAACCCACGCAAACTCGACCAAAAACATATGCAATGGATATATTCAAATTAATGTACTATATGAGGCTCTCTCTGACTCATGGATTGTACAATGTTCAGTTCTTTCTGAAAGTTTTCAGACCCTTTGACTTGTTCCACATTTTGTTAGGATACAGCCTTATTCTAAAATGTATTTAATTTTTTTTTTTCTCAATCTACACAATACCCCATTTGCAAATGTATGAAGAAAAACAACTGAAATATCACATTTACATAAGTATTCAGACCCTTTAATCAGTACTTTGTTGAAGCACCTTTGGCAGCAATTACAGCCCAGTGTCTTCTTGGGTATGACGCTACTGTAATGAACACGATGGGAAACAGAGAGCTGGTTTCAAGCGCAGGGCGCAGCAGGTGTTTATTACAAAGGACCACAGGAGGAGGCAGGTAGCTTGGGGCAGGCAGAAGAATGCATCTTTGTTGCATTCTTCACATATGATTTGGCACAGTACTTGCAAATGTTCACAGCTTTTCCTTCTACATTAACTCCAGTGAAATGTCTCTCCACATCAGATTGTGCCCGTGGCATTTTCAAGTGAAGATTAGAAAAAAAAATGAGTGAAAAAGATAAATAGTTAAGCAGTTAGATTAAACAACGTCTTGTAAGATAAATGTTTTAAAATGAAACATGTATGGAAACAGGTGAATTAACTCTTCTCAGTTAGTAGGCTCAAGCAAGCTAAAACCCACATGGTAGCAAAAACTAATTAGCAGAAATTGTTAACAAGTTAGAAATTATTTAAACACACTTTGCTGTAAGCTACTCTTTACTAGTTAACAAAAACCAGCTCTATGAAGAGTCTTGGTGCTTCCATACTTCTTCCGTTTAAGAATGATGGAGGCCACTGTGTTCTTGGGGACCTTCAATGCTGCAGAAATGTTTTGGTACCCTTCTTCAGATCTGTGCCTCGACACAATCCTGTCTCGAAGCTCTTAGGACAATTTCTTCGACTTCATGGCTTGGTTTTTGCTCTGATATGCACTGTCAACTGTGAGACCTTATAGAGCAAAATTTCAAGTCTCATAGCAAAGTGTCTGAATACTTATGTAAATAAGGTATTACTGTTTTTTTATTTTTAATACACTTGCAAAAATATCTAAAAACCTGTTTTCGCTTTGTCATTATTGGGTATTGTGTGTAGATTGATGAGGCAAAAAAATGCTTAATACATTTTAGATTACGGCTGTAACGTAACAAAATGTGGAAAAAGTCAAGGGGTCTGAATACTTTCCCAATGCACTGTAATGTTTTTAAAAAAAATCGAAACCTAATTAGAAAATCATGATTATGTTTTATTAATCGAACTGAAACCGAACCGACCTCAAAAAGCACTGATCGCTCAGCACTTACTTTTGTATTTTTTTTTGGTTTCTCTATTTTCTATGATTTAAAAAAAAAATTGGTCAAAAATACTTATTTAAAACTTCAGTAGCTTCCACCCCATATAACTTAGATGAATACAACCAACTATTGTTGGTTCATGGACTTCGGCTGCCCAATCCATTAAAATTACTTGTTATCATTTATTTGGTGTTAGACTCTGGTTCTGCCCTTCATACGCTGTGTTTGGCAGCCCAATTCTGAAATTCTTTCCACTAATTGGTCTTTTGACCAATCGTATTAGACCTTTTTATATCACATCTTTTTCAGAGGAGATCGGATTGGTGAAAAGTCTGATTAGTGGAAAAAATATCAGAGTTGGGCTGCCTGTGTAAATGCACCCATAGCGATAGTAATGATTGTGGTGTTTCTATGTTGGATTGTGATTTAATATAGGACGATTTTGAACAATTGTAGGAAAAGTGAGATCACCTATTTTGAACAGTCTTTCAGTGTGTGACTGCAGGGCTATAGGCTTTGTTGACCAGTGCCCCTTTCAGGATTCTTTAAAGGTCCTGTTAAGTCATCTAGTTTTCCATGTAAGATCGTCTTTGGGCATCAAAAACATGAACCATAATAAGAATATTCAAATAAAATGTTTAGAATTGGAGAAATTGTTGTTCTCTCTCATGCAAGTCATATGGAGTAGAAACTATTGAAGTTTTAAGTAAGTAGTGGAATTCTAGTGGATAGGATCCTAAATCATTTTAAATGAAAAGGAGTTTGGTGTGTGGGTGAGACATAAACACAGAAAAGGTCCGCATGCAGACTTTGTTATCAAGTGCCGGGAGTATGTATGTACACTGGAGGCTTCCATCTGTTGAAGAACAGGCAGAACACGTTTTCTGAGCAAATTAGTATGCAAATCGGTAATGATGAACGTTATGTTCATCTTTAGCGATTTGCATACCTCAATTGGCTTACATTTGAAAACAATGTTTTAGAAAAGCACTGTACAGTTAGAATCTCAGTCCTACCCACCCACGCAGAATAGCCCTTCCTTTTTCCAGTGGAACACTTGTAGAAAATCCAAAGACCCCTATAGGCTGACCAGGATCCGACAACTGTCAAATTTATGAGTACACCTTCAGTATTATTGAGAACTATACTATTTGGCTGCGGTGGAACGTATTCATTGCAGTGGTACTTCACCACATAGGCCTGTGTGTGAAAGAAGGACTCCTGTACGCAGAGAACACTTGTGTAGGGCTGATTCTCAATGGGGTCAAACCCCCTAGTAACATGTGACAGAAAAGCGCTGACCACACAACGTGACAGACTGATGGGAAAGGAAAGGAGTCTGTAATCACAAGCAGAGACACAGTCACATACTGTATGTATGGTGGGATTTAGAATTATTGGATGCCTTGATAAAGATTAGCAAAAAAAAAGACTGTATAAAATAAGTAATACACACCATTGGTGTGCGTGGCCAAAGACCTCTATTTTCATTACATCTGACCATAGTGCTGCCTGGAGTTTGCTAAATGGCATTGGCACTTGGGTTGAAACCGGTGCTACGGTATGTTCATATGCCATGAAAACAGAGCTATTTTTCGTGTCTCATAGCAAAGGGTCTGAATACTTATGTAAATAAGGTATTTCTGTTTTTTTTTTACTTTTTTGATCTTAGGCACACAAGCCTAAGATCACCATGCGCAATGCCAAGCGTCGGCTGGAGTGGTGTAAAGCTCGCCGCCATTGGACTCTGGAGCAGTGGAAACGCGCTCCCTGGAGTGATGAATCACACTTCACCATCTGGCAGTCCGACGGACAAATCTGGGTTTGACGGATGCCAGGAGAACTACCTGCTCGAATGCATAGTGCCAACTGTAAAGTTTGGTGGAGGAGGAATAATGGTCTGGCGCTGTTTTTCATGGTTCGAGCTAGACCCCTTAGTTCCAGAGTAGGGGAATCTTAAACTACAGCATACAATGAAATTCTAGGCAATTCTGTGCTTCCAACTTTGTGGCAACAGTTTGGGGAAGGCCCTTTCCTGTTTGCTCATGACAATGCCCCCCATGTACAAAGCGAGGTCCAGACAGAAATTATTTGTCATGATCGCGTGGAAGAACTTGACTGGCCTGCACAGAGCCTTGACCTCATCACCACCGAACACCTTTGGGATGAATTGGAACGCCGACTGCAAGCCAGGCCTAATCGCCCAATATCAGTGCCCGACCTCACTAATGCTCTTGTGACTGAATGGAAGCAAGTCCCCCGCAGAAATGTTCCAACATCTAGTGGGAAGCCTTCCCAGAAGAGTGGAGGCTGTTATAGCAGCAAAGGGGAGGACCAACTCCGTATTAATGCCCCATGATGTTGGAATGAGATGTTCGACGAGCACGTGTCCACATACTGCTGGCCATGTAGTGTAGCTCTTATTGCTCTTGAATGTCTTCATTCTCAGTTAAGACGTTCAAGTGAGACACTTAAACAAAAAACACTGCTTTTTTTGTCCCACGCTATGAAATTCGTCTTGAGACACAGTAGCATGACCAGTGACCAGGCCATTACCTTATATATTGACGTCTTGAGACACAGTAGCATGACCAGTGACCAGTCCATTACCTTTTATATTAACACAGTGCATCGCCTGTTCCAACGACCTGCCTCTCGCTCGTCCATCCATCTATGTGAAAGGATAGCCACTGACCACGTAATCACAGGAAACCACCTGTTTACAGAAGAACAATCTAATGTGCCCTTCGAATGTAGCTTAAAATACCACTGAGTGTGAATGTCAATTTTTACCCTAATGACTTTAAGATGTTGATATCCATGAAAGGATTTTTTTCCCTCTTCATTTTGGGGATGAGGCCATGTCCATTGCCCTTCAATGATTCAACGTGATTGAGGGAATTCCCAAGTCCCGACACCCTAAAAGGTAGGTGTTTTAATGATCACATCCATAGTCTTTAGGCACTGTGAGTCTTAACACAGTGAGCCCGTGAGCTCTGTCAGTTGGGAAAAAAATGCAAATAGTAATTGCGAATTAGTTTCAAATGACTTGCTACAGTCTCAATCTCAGATATTATAAAAGGTTGTCAGCCTGCTGTTTCCAAAAGACAATTAATCTCTTATATAATATAGTCTATGCATCAAAGTATTGGCATACTCTGTAGCTGGTGTATAGATTGAAAACTTTTATAGCCTCCGCCTGTTTCTTCCCATGAAAGAGCTCTGTTTACAACTTACTCTCTGTCGTCATCTATCCTTACTGTAAATATTTATCAAATGCTCGGAACAGGATACAGGAGGATATGTCTCTAGAGAGAGAGAGGAATGTTATTTTGGAATGAGTCTTAGCGACAGGCTACACACTGTTTAAATGTGGCACTGTTTAAATTATTTAGCATTTACACATTTTACCATATTTAATAAGGGGTTGGGGATGGGGGGTTGGGAATGGAATTTGGGGAATTCCCATTCGGTCTATTCTCCATGCAGTACAGCTGCTAGTTTAGGCTCCATTATCAGGAGACACAACTAACGTGCTAAAACAAGTTTCTAAAAAGTTACTAATTAAAAACATTGAACACTTAAAAACAAATGAAGTTTTGGCTACTAATCTATCATCTCCCACATACACAGCAAATCAGTAACAAAAAAAGAAACATACCTTCGATGACGAAAAATAGGAGCATTAACGTCAGGCTGGCAAGTCTTCTCCATCCAAACAAATGGTTCATTGTTCTTCAGCTCGAGCTGTTCAGTGGTGTGCACTGTGAAGAACCTGAAAGGTGAGACCTTTCTGTTGTACAGAGGAGAGAATAAACTCAACCAGACACTCTGGGGTGTATTCTGTTGCTTAAACAGAAGTAAACGAAACAGGGAGGGACCTACCAGAATTTGTCCAATAGAACCGGTCGTTTCAGATGCAGCTGTTTGGACTAATTACACCCCGATCAGGCTGGTGATGATCTGTTTCTCGCCTCCGGTAGTAGAGAGAGAAGATTACAACTCCATCTACAGTGGTGTGGTTGCCAACCCTGTCAGTAATCACCATCAGAACATCCTGTGGAGATGGAGGCCTTGGAGAAGACGTATGTGTGAGAAATCGTATAATCCATTATTGCCATCAGCTCCTTAGACTATAATACCCATCACTCTTGAGACGGGGAGCGGTTAGGAGATTTGTTATGTAGTGATGAACCAGAGTGTACTGTATGTTGTTAAAGACCACCTTCTAGTGGAGAAAATGTAGAATTTCACTGTCAACTGTTTACAGTTTGCATCATCTTGTATAGTAGCCTTCTATGTTATATTATGGTATATACATTGAGTGTACAAAACATTAGAAAAACCTGCTCTTTCCATGACATAGACTGACCAGGTGAATCCAGGTGAAAGCTATGATCCCTTATTGATGTCATGGACACCTGTTAAATCAACTTCAATCAGATGAAGGGGAGGAGACAGGTTAAAGAAGGATTTTAAAACTTTGAGACAATTGAGACATGGATTGTGTGTGTGTGCCATTCAGAGGGTGAATGGGCAAGAGAAAAGATGTAAGTGCCTTTTAACAGGGTCTGGTAGTAGGTCCAACGCGCACCGGTTTGAGTGTGTCAAAAACTGCAATGCTGCTGGGTTTTAAACACTCACCCGTTTCCCAGTGTGTATCAAGAACGGTCCACCACCCAAAAGACATACAGCCAACTTGATACAATTGTGGGAAGCGTTAGAGTCGACATGGGCCAGCATCCCTGTGGAACGCTTCGACACCTGGTAGAGTCCATGCCCCGGCGAATGAATGGTGTTCTGATGGCAGGTACAACTCAATATTAGGACGGTGTTCCTAATGTTTTGTACACTCAGTGCCTTCAGAAAGTATTCATATCCATTGACTTATTCCACATTTTGTTGTGTTAGAGCCTAAATTCTCACCCATCTACACACAACACCCCATAATTACAAAGTGAAATAATGTTTTTTGAAATGTTAGCACATTTTATTGAAAATGAAATACAGAAATATCTTATTTACGTATTCACATCCCTGAGTCAATACTTTAGAAGTGTCTTTGACAGTGACTACAGCTGTGTCTTTCTGGGTAAGTCTCTAAGGGCTTTGCACACCTGGATTGTACAATATTTTCACGTTATTCTTATTCTTCAAGCTCTGTCATGTTGGTTGTTGATCATTGCTAGACAGTCTTTTTTCAAGCCGATTTAAGTCAGAACTGTAGCTAGGCCACTCATGGAACATTCGCTGTCATCTTGGTAAGCAACTCCAGTGTATATTTGGCCTTTTGTTTTAGGTTAATGTCCAGCTGAAAGGTGAATTTGTCTCCCATTCTGTTGAAAATCAGACTGAAAATCAGGTTTTCCTCTAGGATTTTGCCTGTGCTTAGCTCTATTCTCTTTATTTTTATCCTAAACAACTCCCAAGACCTTGCCGATGACAAGCATACCCATAACATTATGTTACCATCACCATAATTGAAAATTTAAAGAGTGGTACTCAGTGTTGGATTTGCCCCAAACATAACACTTTGCGTTCAGGACATAAAGTTAATTTCTTTACCACATCTTTTGCAATTTTACTTTAGTGCCTTATTGCAAACAGGATTCATGTTTTGGAATATTTGTATTCTGTACAGGCTTAGAGTCGACATGGGCCAGCATCGTTGTTGATTCATCCTCAGTTTTCTATCACAGCCATTAAACTCTGTAACTGTTTTACAGTCACCATTGGCCTCATGGTGAAATCCCTGAGTGGTTTCCTTCCTCTCTGGCAACTGAGTCAGGAAGGACGTTTGTATCTTTGTAGTGACTGGGTGTATTGCTACACCATCCAAAGTGTAATGAATAACTTCACCATGCTCAAAGGGATATTAAATGTTTGTTTTTTATATTTGTACCCATCGACCAATAGGTGGCCTTCTTTGTGAGGCAATCTAAAACCTCCCTGGTCTTTGTGGTTGAATCTGTGTATGAAATACACAGCTCGAATGACGGACCTTACAGATAATTGTAGGTACAGGGATGAGGTAGTCATTCAAAAATCATGGTAACATGTGACTTGTCCTGATTATTATTATTTTGTCCTGAATTTATTTAGGCTTGCCATACCAAAGGGGTTGATTACATACAGTGCATTCGGAAAGTATTCACACCCTTAACGTTTTAGACATTTTGCTACGTTACAGCCTCATTATAAAATGTATTAAATTGTTTTTTACCCTCATCAATCGACACCCAATATTCTGACAAAGCGAAAAGATAAAAAAAATCCCCATAGATCATCCTTGAGATGCTTCTACAACTTGATTGGAGTCCACCTGTTGTAAAATCAATTGATTCGACATGATTTGGAAAGGCACACACCTGTCTATATATTGTCCTACACTTCACCATGCATGTGAGAGCAAAAACCAAGCCATGAGGTCGAAATAATTATCCGTAGAGCTCCGAGACAGGATTGTGTCATGGCACAGATCTGGGGAAGGGTACCAAAAAATGTCTGCAGCATTGAAGGTCCCCAAGAACATAGTGGCCTCCATCATTCTTAAATGGAAGAAGTTTGGAGTCTTTAGAAGTTTGGAACCACCAAGACTCTTCCTAGAGCTGGCTGCCCGGCCAAACTGAGCAATCGGGGGAGAAGGGCCTCGGTCAGGGAGGTGGGTGACCAAGAACCCAATGGTCACTCTGACAGAGCTCCAGAGTTCCACTGTGGAGATGGGAGATCCTTCCAGAAGGACAACCATCTCTGCAGCACTCCACCAATCAGGCCTTTATGGTAGAGTGGCCAGATGGAAGCCAAAGGTCACCTAAAGGACTCTCAGACCATGTGAAACAAGATTCTCTGGTCTGTTGAAACCAAGATTAAACTCTTGGTCGGAATGCCAAGCATCACGTCTGGAGGAAACCAGGCACCACTCACACCTGGCCAATATAATCTCTACAGTGAAGCATAGTGGTGGCAGCATCATGCTGTGGGGATGTTTTTCAGCGGCAGGGACTGCGAGACTGGTCAGGATCGAGGGAAAGATGAACAGAGCAAAGTACAAAGAGATCCTTGATGAAAACGTACTCCAGAGCGCTCAGGACCACAGACTGGGGCAAAGGGTCACCTTCCAACAGGACAACGACCCTAAGCACAAGACAACGCAGGAGTGGCTTCGGGACAAGTCTCTGAATGTCCTTGAGTGGCCCAGCCAGAGGCCAGAATTGAATCCGATCTAACATCTTTGGAGAGACATGAAAAAAGCTGTGCAGTGACGCTCCCCATCAAACCTGACAGAGCTTGAGAGGATCTGCAGAGAAGAATGGGACAAACTCCCTAAATACAGGTGTGCCAAGCTTTTAGCATCATACCCAACAAGACAAGGCTGTAATCGCTGCCAAAGGTGCTTCACCAAAGTACTGAGTAAAGGGTCTGACTGCTTATGTAAATGTAATTTCCGGTTTTTTTCATACAATACAAATTTATCAATATCTTAATTGCATACAACTGTACCGGTCTCGGATTCTCTCATTCCCTTCATAAGTTAACCCTGATGTGTTGCAATACAGTAAACGTCCTCTCACTGTCAACTGCGTTTATTAACATGTGTAAATGTTTGTATGAACATAACAAGATTCAACAACTGAGACATAAACTGAACAAGTTCCACAGACATGTGACTAACAGGGGTCAAAATAAAAGGTAACAGTCAGTATCTGGTGTGGCCACCAGCTGCATTAAGTACTGCAGTGCATCTCCTCCTCATGGACTGCACCAGATTTGCCAGTTCTTGCTGTGAGATGTTACCCCACTCTTCCACCAAGGCACCTGCAAGTTCCCGGACATTTCTGGGGGGAATGTCCCTAGCCCTCACCCTCCGATCCAACAGGTCCCAGATGTGCTTAATGGGATTGAGATCAGGGCTCTTCGCTGGCCATGGCAGAACACTGACATTCCTGTCTTGCAGGAAATCACACACAGAACGAGCAGTTTGGCTGGTGGCATTGTCATGCTGGAGGGTCATGTCAGGATGAGCCCATCAGCTACGGTGGGTTTGTGCCCATAGGCGACGTTGTTGCCGGTGATGTCTGGTGAGGACCTGCCTTACAACAGGCCTACAAGCCCTCAGTCCAGCCTCTCTCAGCCTATTGCGGACAGTCTGAGCACTGATGGAGGGATTGTGCGTTCCTGGTGTAACTCGGGCAGTTGTTGTTGCCATCCTGTACCTATCCCGCAGGTGTGATGTGTTGTTACACGTGGTCTGCCACTGTGAGGACGATCAGCTGTCCGTCCTGTCTCCTTGTAGCGCTGTCTTAGGCGTCTCACAGTACAGACATTGCAATTTATTGCCCTGGCCACATCTGCAGTCCTCATGCCTCCTTGCAGCATGCCTAAGGCACGTTCACGCAGATGAGCAGGGACCCTGGGCATCTTTCTTTTGGTGTTTTTCAGAGTCAGTTGAAAGGCCTCTTTAGTGTCCTAAGTTTTCATAACTGTGACCTTAATTGTCTACCGTCTGTAAGCTGTTAATGTCTTAACGTCCGTTCCACAGGTGCATGTTCATTAATTGTTTATGGTTCATTGAACAAGCATGGGAAACAGTGTTTAAACCCTTTACAATGAAGATCTGTGAAGTTATTTGGATTTTTACAAATTATTAGGGTCCTGAAAAAGTTTCTTTTTTTGCTGAGTTTAGCATTGTGTATTATTGTTTAGCTGTAATACGACTTGACATAAGGTAGAAGGAACTTTTGTAAAGGTAAATCCCCAAATGTGTATTACAGTTTTTCTCATTTGCTAAGACACACTAAATGAAACTGAGATCCGCTTGATCTTCATCATCACATTTTTAGCACAGCAGAAGTCTTCTCTTGCAAATGTTTTAACACTTTTTCATTTGTTTCACACATTTTTCACACCCTTTGTCAAAACAGTTACATCTGATCTCATTGAAAGACCCCGAACTCTATTGGATTCACTGTGTTGAACAAAAGGAAAACATCTATTCACAGCTGATAGAAAGTACCTGCATAATTATAAATCTCTATGCACCTGTGTGAAACTCATTTGCACAACTCTTCAATCAGCAATCAGTCCTCATCCATCTATAAAAGATGCCACCTCTGTGTTGCTATTTGCAAGCATGGATCAAAGAGGCCATAGGCACGGAAGGAGACCAAGAGGCCATGGCAGAGGGGCACGAGGAAGAGGAGTTTGTATGCGTGGTGGAGGAGCTGCAGCAGCAAGAGGACGAAATTGAGCTCAAGTTTCAAATGAAATTCGGGCAACAATTATTGACCATGTCATCAATCATGGCTTGTCCTTCAGAGAGGCTGGACAAAGGGTCCAGCCCATTCTGAGTCGGAGCACTGTGGCATCTATTGTCAGGCTTTTTCGAATGAGAACAGGTAATTCACAGTGTTACTGTAATGTATACCACTGTGTATTTCAGCTTTACTGTATTGCCCTGTTAGCAGAACAAACTGTGTCTACAGTAATGCAGATGTTTTATCAATCCCATGTATGTGACTGTCATACAGTAATGTCAATTTTGACATGCTTTTTGCTTTTACTTTATAGAATCCACACATTACCACACACTGGTGGCAGAGGAAAGATATTTAGTATTGAACAGGAGCCTGCCATTGTAGATATGGTAGTGGCAAACAATGCAATCAGACTGTGTGACATCCAGGCAGCAGTAATTGCAGATCAGGGAGCATTTAGAAATATAAACAGTGTGAGTTTGGCAACTATAGATCGAGTCCTTACAGTTTTTCTCATTTGCTACAGACACACTAAATGAAACTGAGATCCGCTTGATCTTCATCATCAGATTTTTATTGTAATACCTTGTCTTACCATGTTTTAACACTGGAATAATTTCATTTATGAATTTCACACATTTTTCAGAGAATAATGTCAAAAGCTGAGGGGCACATCACAAATCTCATTTTGTGGATGAAGACCCTTCAACCTCTATTGGATTCACTGAGTTGAGACAAAAGAAAACATCTATTCACAGCTGATAGAAAGTACCTGCATAATTATAAATGCCAATATGCACCTGTGTGAAACTCATTTGCACAATGATGGGGTCAATCAGCAATCAGTCCTCATCCATCTATAAAAGATGCCATCACATTTCTGTGTTGCATTGAAGCATGGATCAATACTGATTCCACCGAAGAGAGCTGTTGAGGCCATGGCATGACTCTGAGGAAGAGGAGTTTGGGACAATGTGGTGGAGGAGCTGCAGCAGCAAGAGGTTTGCAGCAATCAGCCTCAAGTTTCAAATGATGCAATTGGGCAACAATTATTGACCATGTCATCAATCATGGCTTGTCTGCTTCAGAGAGGCTGGACAAAGGTGTATGATCCAGCCCATTCTGAGCAGATGCCCCTCCTGTGGCAATGAATGCTGTTTGTCAGGCAATAGGTGAGAACAGGGATGGATCACGCCAGTGTTACTGTAATGTATACCACTGGTGCATTGCAAGGAAAACATTCAATACGATGTTGATTGAGAACCCTGTGGCATAATCGCAGAACAATGGACTAAATGTCAAAGATAAAATATATATGTTTTTTTTTTGAAAGGTCAATCCCATAAGTTATGTGAGCTTTTTTTCCAGTATCCATTTGAGTTTATAAAGTCAATATTTCATATTGACATGGCTTATTTTGTTGTCTTGTGTACTTTGATTGAAAGAATAAATTAATTTGACACACTAGTTGTGCTGTTTGAGGAAAGATATTTAGTTATTGAACAGGAGTCTGCCATTGTAGATATGGTAGTGGCAAAGCATTTTGCAACAAAATGAGTGACATCCAGGCAGCAGTAATTGCAGATCCTGTGTGTTAACTGTTTTGAGAAATGTGATAAAAATGTGAGTTTGGCAACTATAGATCGAGAAAAACCTGTAAACGAAACCATGTCAGAATGAAGCAGCTGTACAGAGTTCCATTTCAAAGAAACTCTGACATCGTAAAGGAGGCACGATTCCAGTATGTGCAGGTACAGATTTTTTATTGTAATACCTTGTTTACCATAGTTACATGCGACTGGAATAATTTGCTTTATGAATTTGCTCTTTTTCTTAGAGAATAATGGAACTTGAAGCTGAAGGGGCACATCACAAATTCATTTTTGTGGATGAAGCCGGCTTCAACCTCTGTAAAGTGAGGAGACGCGGGAGGAACATCATTGGGCAGAGGGCCACTGTCACAGTGCCAGGTCAGAGGGGTGCCAATATCACCATGTGTGCTGCCATCTCCAATGATGGGGTCCTTTGCCACATACCAACTATTGGCCCATACAATACAGAACGCCTCATCACATTTCTTGATGCATTGAAAGAAATACTGATTCCACCCGAAGAGAGAGGGCTGTTGAGGCCTGGCATGACTCTGTATGTCATAATTTGGGACAATGTGGCTTTCCACCACTCGCCTTGTGAATGAATGGTTTGCAGCACAGCCTCGTATTATGATGCAATTCCTCCCTGCATACTCGCCTTTTCTGAACCCAATCGAGGAGTTCTTCTCTGCTTGGAGGTGGAAGGTGTGCGATCACCGGCCATATGAGCAGATGCCTCCTGGAGGCAATGAATGCTGTTTGCCTGGCAATAGGTGCAGAGGACTGCCAGGGATGGATACGCCATGCAAGGAGATATTTCCCTCGGTGCATTGCAAGGGAAAACATTCAATGCGATGTTGATGAGAACCTGTGGCATAATCGTCAAGAACGAATGGACTAAATGTGAAAGACATATATTTTATATATTATATAAATATATATATATTTTTTTTATTTCCACCCATAAGTTTCCTTTGGTAGCTTTTTTTTTCCGGTATCCATTTGAGTTTGTAAAGTATCATATTTCATATTGATGGCTGTATTTTGTTGTCCATTGTGTAATGATTGATTGAAAGAATAAATTAATTTGACCACAAGTTGTGGTGTTTGATGGAAATATTTGCTTATGTTGCATGTTTTTAATGTTTTGTGAGTGTTAGAGCATTTTGCTAACAAAATGAGTCCTTTTGGCCATTGAGCTTTAGTTTTATCCTGTGTGTTAACTGTTTTGAAAATGTGATGTCAGGGTGGGCAAATGTGTTTAAGCAATCGAGAAAAACTGTAATATGTAAAGATTTTAGCTTTAATAAAGACACAAAGAGTTCTGGGAAACCCTGCTCTAGATGACAAATTGATAAAGCCTTCCCCTGCTGCTTATCTATTGCATTATATTTTCAATCAGCCTATGAAATATGACGCAGTAGATAGAAAGGAAACCTGCCTGAAGGCCCCCGGGGTATTATGTAGATTACAGTGAAGGTCACTGAATGTTAATGTCCATTAGAGAGAATGGTAGTTCATCTGTCGAGACAAATAAATGCAGTTCAAAATCAAATATATTGTCAATACTGTGGGGGAGTAAACAGCACTGTATTTGAAAGTTATTACCCATGTTGCGGCTATCAGATCAGAGTGGCATGTCTCTTTCTGTGAGCATGGTGTGGTCCTGATAGAAATGTGCTTGATAGAACTGTAATGATGTGGCGGTGAGTCGGAAGCAGGTGCAACGTTTTAATAAAACAAAATCAAGAACACGACACTAACATAAGGCAGTAATACTAATTGGTGAGTAAACATGGGAGAGTGACATATAGGGGAGGAAAGGACTAAGGTTATGGAGTCCAGGTGTGAATAATAATGATTCACAGGTGAACGTAATGATGAGTGCCAGGTGTGCGTAATGATGAATCCCAGGACCGGTGGTTAGTACTCTGTGCCTAACCTTTAACCTCAACTTAGTTTTACCTGAACAAAAAGGGAAATGAACAGAACATATGACAGCTGTTGTTCTGTGGTCAGAGGCAATAGGACGACTTCCAACCGTGACCTGTTATCAAAGTGTCCCTCTGTTAGTTCTCAGGGGAGCATAGTCTTCCATAGCTCATGGCCCTTGCAACCCCAGGATATTGTGTTCAATTCCCGAGACCACCCGTAGGTAAAATGAATGCACATGTGACTGTAAGCCACTTTGGATAAAATTGTCTGCTAAATTTCATAAAGATTTTACAATATATACTGAATAGACGTTCGAGCTGCATGCTGGCATTTTAACAGTATGAGAGAGAGAGCGAGAGAGAGAGAGAGAGAGAGAGAGAGAGAGAGAGAGAGAGAGACATACAATGAGAGAGAGAGAGAGAGAGAGAGAGAGAGAGAGACATACAATGAGAGAGAGAGAGAGAGAGAGTGACATACAATGAGAGAGAGAGAGAGAGATTAGATTAGAGTCAGATTAGAGAGCTCCATCAGTAAGGCATTTCAGAGTGCAGTAGGAAACGTTGCTATGTGGAGACACAATCATGATCATTAAAAATGCATTAGCCATTGGAAAACATTTTAAAGTAATTGAATCGTGTGGTAATAAGGATTTGCCAGGCTTAGCTGGAAACTGGAAAGTGTGGTTGCCATGCACAGACAGGAGGGCAACAGAGACAAGGTCTTAGTGTTTGAGATGTGTTCAGGTTTTAAACTAAATCTTCTTCTTGCTGTGAAACACACAACCACAAGCTCACCAATAGCATCTTAATTGGATTAAATGCTCATAAGGTCCTTTTAAGATACAAGGGGTATGATGAATGATGTTTATTTCTCTTTATGGAGACGTGCAGTTAGGGTCTCTGTCTCTAAACTTGACACGATGTGGTAGGGCTGCAGATAAACAGAGATTATTATAATCTTTCCTACAATGCCGAAGATGTAACATACGTTTCCCAAAACACCACGCAGAGAGAACGTTCACTAAGTGCTTGGTTGAGGCATGCGTCGATACTGATAGGTTCGAAAGAAAGGGAACGCAGCTCTCGGATCAGATTTTTTCAAATTTCTAAACTTACCCTAACATTTGAATTATTCCACAATACTGACGACTGTTCAGCTCCTAGAAAAATATTATCACCTATGCCTGCATACACGGAGGTGGCGTTTTCTAATGCTTACCTTATAACAACGCACAAAATCAATATAGGGCACATCATTGTGCACACGTTAGGATAAACATCATTAATTATATTGATACACATTACAGACAGTAGCAAAATAGATTATTCAAACTAAATTGTATTTCTATTTCACTATGATTTGACTGTATTTATATTCTATTTCATCTCAGTTACGTTTAATCATCTTTATATATTTAGTTAGTTTGTGTTGTTGGCTTCTGATTTCTTGTCTTTATGAAATCACAAAGTATACTTATTCCTTTCACTGAGGGCAAGAGGGTAATTTATAACGTTTACATGATGTCATTTTTTAGCCATCAGGGATCCTGTGGGAGGAGGAAAGACACCGTCTGGTACCAGTCACCATGACAGCCGTGAGTTGGGGAGGAGTGAGCTTCTTTGGGGTCAGAGGTCAGGTCAGATGAAGTGATGGAAGAACAGATATCACTAAGGTTCTGTCTAGCAACAGAGATGCATTGGCTGTTCAGATGTGGAGGAGGAGACTCAGTTTAGGAGAAAAGGGTTAAATACCAGTGCTCGTGTGAATATGTCTTGGTCTGTTCAGCTGTTCGATCCTTTGAGATGAATCGACTTGGTTTAAGCTTTCATAGTGTCCGTCGAGGTTCTTACTCTGATATTTAGAACCTAGCAGTGCCAATTGGAAAGACAACATGCGTTTAGTGGATAACTTTTGTCAAGTCGGTAACTGCCTTCCAAAGTGTGTTGCATTATGGAGATACATGGGGCGGCAGGTAGCCTAGTGGTTAGAGGCAGGTAGTCTAGTGGTTAGAGGCAGGTAGCCTAGTGGTTAGAGGCAGGTAGCCTAGTGGTTAGAGCATTGGACTAGTAACAGAGGTTGCAAAATCGAATCCCTGAGTTGACAAGGTAAAAATCTGTCGTTCTGCCCCTGAACAAGCAGTTAACCCACTGCTCCTAGGCCGTCATTGTAAATAAGAATTTGTTCTTAACTGACTTGCCTAGTTAGATAAAAATAAATTTTGAGTGGCGCCTACATGTCGACAACCATGTGATCATGAAGGTCATGAAGTTTTGACTGCAGTTGCTCCTCACCAGCTGCAACTTGCAGCCATCGCCGCCTGCATTGTGTAGAGGCACTATTTGTCAACCAACGGGACCAAAGACGCAACTAAACAGGAAGCAACTTTGCCGCGATTCGAATGTATACAGTGGATATGTACAAATGAATGTGATATTTGAGTCTCTCTCTCCGCAATTGACAGTATAATGTATGCAACCCCTCGATTCTTGACTGTCGCTACGTTTGAAGGTCTGATACGCACACACAGGGTCATCAGGTTCAGGCGAGTTCCCCGTTTATTGTCTGGCCTTAAAGCACACAATGTAGTGTGCGTTAGAATCAGACTATTATGAATTTACGTTCTTCCAGCTCCGTCTTCACCCTAATCATAACTGAAAGGGGCAAATAACGGCTATAAGAACACAATGTGATCTTATAGTTTTACATAGAATAGTTTCAGTACACACATCACCAGAACCCATTTTCAATTTGTTCAATAAGGAGACAAAGGCTCAAAATAGGAGTACAACAGCCAGCTAAATTCAGAGCACAGGTTGTCGGCAGCACCTTAAATTAGGGAAGACGGGCTCGTGGTAATGGCTGGAGCGGAGTTTGGTGGAATGGTTTCCATGTGTTTGATCGATGCCATTCCATTGACTCCGTTCCCTTCATTATGAGCCGTAGTCCACTGCTTCAGAGATTAGCATTATAAAAAATACTTTTTCCAACGCAGTAAATAAACAAAAACATAGCAGGCAATAAAGCACACAAATGTAGGTGGTTCAAGTTAGAATCGTTCCTCCAGCTCCTGTACGTTAAAATATAATACAGTCACAACTCTGTTTTGACCGCTCGTTAGCCATTTCACGCCTCGTTAGCTAGCAAAGTAAACATTCAGAACGTTTAGCGCCAAGTAGGTAGCTGGCTGTTTATGATACAAAATAAGATACTGAGATGTAAAAATATCGGAGAGTCTGATTTTCACACAGTTTGATCCATATGCATTTAGAAGGTACTTTATGCAGTTAGACTTGTATGTGAGGGTTATGGAGCTGAGCTCAACTTTTTACATATCGTCTTCTCCATAGTCATGAATGAAAGGTAACTCAAATATGGTGGCAACGGTGCATAAAAGCCTTGAATAGAGACAACAGCTTGGAACTTATTCCCTTTCGAATGAGAATATCATATTTTGACAAACTTCATAGAAATACATACAGGTGAAAACTGCTCCTGCTACATGTACACACATATATTTACAGATTGTGAGTGTGTGATATGGGGGGTTGGAGACATGGTTTTGGGAAACAGCTCGGAGATTTAACGTCGCTCCGACTAAGGTTCGAACAATGAACTGAAGATGCTTTTGGGAAACCGGGCCCTGGCTGTTGTGGAAATTAACCCACTACTGTAGTGTACTTTGTGCGTCTACTTCATCTGGCTGAGTCTACCTTTAAACTTAACCTAACCTATGACCTGACCCATGACCTTATACTGCCCCACAAAGGCAAGAAGTGACATCCCCAAAAACACAGAAACTATAAATGAATAAATAAATGTCTTTCTGTCCCTAGCGCTAAAACTGAAACTAAATAATATACAAAACAAATAAATGTTTTTTAGAAAACTAAATAAAAACTAGTCAGTCATTCCAAACACCTCAATAGTTGAGAATCAGGTCATCAAAGAAGAGATCATCACAGAATTCAAAGGAAGATTCCGAGACAGACGACAGCTGGACAGAGAACACCATCAGAGATCTCACCCTCTACATCTCTGGAATTTATCAGCTAGACATTGTCAATACACACAAAACATATCATAGATTCAATCTAACTGTCTGTCTATGAGTGTTGGTTTTATTATATATATATATATATATATATATATATATATATATATATATATATATACACACACACACACACACTACCGTTCAAAAGTTTGGGGTCACTTAGAAATGTCCTTGTTTTTGAAAGGATGCTGGCCTTCTAGGCAGAGTTCCAAAGAAAAAAAAAATGTCTCAAACTGGCCAATAAAAATGTAAGATTAAAATGGGCAAAAGAAGACAGACACTGGACAGAGGAACTCTGCCTAGAAGGCCAGCATCCCGGAGTCGCCTCTTCACTGTTGATGTTGAGACTGGTGTTTTGCGGGTACTATTTAATGAAGCTGCCAGTTGAGAACTTGAGGCGTCTTTTTCTCAAACTAGACACTCTAAAAATACTTGTCCTCTTGCTCAGTTGTGCACCGGGGCCTCCCACTCCTCTTTCTATTCTGGTTAGAGCCAGTTTGCGCTGTTCTGTGAAGGGAGTAGTACACAGCATTGTACGAGATCTTCAGTTTCTTTGCAATTTCTCGTATGGAATAGCCTTCATTTCTCAGAACCAGAATAGACTGACGAGTTTCAGAAGAAAGTTCTTTGTTTCTGGCCATTTTGAGGCTGTAATCAAACCCACAAATGCTGATGCTCCAGAAACTCAACTAGTCTAAAGAAGGACAGTTTTATTGCTTCTTTAATCAGTTTTCAGCTCTACTAACATAATTGCAAAAGGGTTTTCTAATGATCAATTAGCCTTTTTAAAATGATAAACTTGGATTAGCTAACACAACGTGCCATTGGAAGACAGGAGTGATGGTTGCTGACAACGGGCCTCTGTAGGTTTATGCATGCCGTTTCCAGCTACAATAGTCATTTACAACATTAACATCTACACTGTATTTCTGATCAATTTTATGTTATTTTAATGGACAAAAAAATTTGCTTTTCTATTGAAAACAAGGACATTTCCAAGTGACCCCAAACTGTTGAACGGTAGTGTATATATATTCTAGCAGTGTTTCATGTAGGGACCAATGCCCATACCTTATCTGTGTGACACAAAGCATTGCACAGTGCCTATCAAATTCTCACCCATTGGACTTTTTCACATTTTGTTGTGTTACAAAATGGGATTGAAATGGATGTTGTTTTTTGTTGTTGTGTAATTGATCTACACAAAACACTCCATAATGTTAAGGCTCCTGAGTGGCGCAGCAGTCTAAGGCACTGCATCTCAGTGCTAGAGGCGTCACTACAGACACCCTGGTTCGATCCAGGCTGTATCACAACCGGCTGTGATCTGGAGTCCCATAGGGCGGTGCACAATTTGGTGCACAATTTGGCTGTCATCGTAAATTAGAATTTGTTCTTAACTGACTTGCCTAGTTAAATACAAATTCTATATCACCTAATCTAAAGCTTTATTATGAATAGGCCTAACCAGACATTGAGAATGGAAACCATTTATGAGAATCACATGTACGTTCTTGCAATAAATGTTTTTGATCACCCGTGAAAGAAAATAACCATGTTTACAGTTTGTGGTCGAACGCGAACCTCTTGTTGTGCATAGCCCGGTAGCCTAAAACGCTCTGTATAATAATGTATTTAGGCTAGGTCTACTTATCGAAACGTACAACTACAATGTGATAACGAGGTAAAGACAGATTGGATATTCGCCTGTAGTTTCCCTTACGTCCACCAACAGCAGTTAGGGACCGTAAACATAGTGACAGATCAAATTTTTCTCATTTCAAAAGCTCTTTAACCATTACTCCTAAACCTTTCACAACTGGTTCTAGCTAACCCGATGGTATAGACACACATTGCTCAAACTTTCTTTTTTGTCGATTTACATCTGACACTATTTTCAATTATTTATTTAAACTTTTGAAATTCATTTGACCCACACACCTCGAACAAGGTTCATAATGTGTACACTCAGTGGGCATACACATTGCAAACCCTTTTGTTTGTCCATTTGCATCTCATGAGATTTTACAATAATCTTTTAAAAGATACACATTTCAATAGCTCCTTAGTCTTATGACATACAACTCTCTAACTACATTCAGAACATCCAGTCACTAGCCTTATATATTGCACACCCTTTAGTACGTCCATTTTCATCTCAGGTGATTTTACATTATTTATTTTCTCTGTTTTTCATTGTTTCGAATTTCAATAGCTCTCTGGTCATGTGAATTACAACCCTCAAACTCCTTAGCTTAGTGATGAGCTTTGAGGGCACTAGGGTGTTGAACGCTGAGCTGTAGTCAATGAATAGCATTCTCACATAGGTGTTCCTTTGTCCAGGTGGTAAAGGGCAGTGCGGAGAGCAATAGAGATTGCATCATCTGTCGATCTGTTGGGGCGGTATGCAAATTGGAATGGGTCTAGGGTTTCTGGGATAATGGTGTTGATGTGAGCCATGACCAGCCATTCAAAGCACTTCATGGTTACAGACGTGAGTGCTACGGGTTGGAAGTTATTTAGGCAGGTTACCTTAGTGTTTTTGGGCACAGGGACTATTGTGGTCTGGTTGAAACATGTTGGTATTACAGACTCGGACAGGGAGAGGTTGAAAATGTCAGTGAAGACACTTGCCAGTTGGTCAGCGCATGCTCAGAGTACCCGTCCTGGTAATCCGTCTGGCCCTGCGGCCTTGTGAATCCTGACCTGTTTAAACTCACATCGTCCGGAACAGCTGATGCTCTCATGCATGTTTCAGTGTTACTTGCCTCTAAGCGAGCATAGAAGTTATTTAGCTCGTCTGGTAGGCTCGTGCCACTGGGCAGCTCTCGGCTGTGCTTCCCTTTGTAGTCTGTAATAGTTTGCAAGCCCTGCCACATCCGACGAGTGTCGGAGCCGTTGTAGTACGATTCAATCTTAGTCCTGTATCACTTTTTTAATTACTTATCTGAACCATCTCTCTCACACTCACACACTTCTGTCTCATCATGTCTTACCACACCCACCTTCCTTCCCTCCCTCCCTGTTCTTTTTTCTTCTTCTCTCCAACTCATTTTCGTACAAATCTGCAAGAGCCCCCTCTTGCTCTTTCATTCAGTTTTATTTCCCTGTCAGATTCAGAATGGATCAGGTGAATTGAAAGTTTTGATTTTATCACGTTTATTAATTTGATAATTCACGTTTGATTTCTGCTCACCTCCTGTCTTTCTCTGTGCCTTTGTCGTTGATCCTTTCCCCCAATCTCTCCATCCTCTCGTTTTTCTCTGCTGTCCATCTCTACATCTCCTCCCCATGTCCACAACTTTCGCCTCCTCCCCTCTCGGCCCAAACATTGTGACCACACTTGATTTCTTCTTTTCTCGTTCTGCATTCCACTTCCTCTTTAAGCAGGACTTAATATTTCCATTGATGTTCTTCCTTTCTGTTTTTTCACTATTGAGAATTGACCAAGCAAACTTAGCTTCATCATTTTGGTTTTGTTCCAGAGTATGTGTTCAAGAGGATTCAGACTCCTGAGGATGGACATAGTCATTCCAATCCAACTTTATTTGTTTTATCAGTTGGAACAATACAGAGACACAATCAGTTGTCAGTTTTAGAAATGAGTGTTAGTTTCTAATAGTTTTCTGTGGGCTGGGCCTGGCGACCACCACACAACTCAGCCATTGAAGCATTACAGTGAAGCGCACCGCTCCTGAGTATACTACATGCCAATGTCCAGTCTCTGGACAACAAGGTAGACGAAATCCGAGCAAGGATTGCCTTCCAGAGAGACATCAGCGACTGCAACGTTCTTTGCTTCACGGAAACATGGCTCACTCAGGACACGTTATCAGAGTCGGTACAGCCACATGGTTTCTCCACGCATCGCGCCGACAGAAACAAACATCTATCTGGTAAGAAGAAGGGCGGGGGGTGTATGCCTTATGATTAATGAGTCGTGGTGTGATCATAACAACATACAGGAACTCAAGTCCTTTTGTTCACCTGACCTATAATTCCTTACAATCAAATGCCGACCGCATTATCTACCAAGAGAATTCTCCTCGATTATAATCACAGTCGCATATATCCCCACTCAAGCTGACACATCGACGGCACTGAAATAAATTCATTGGACTCTATGTAAACTGGAAACCACATATCCTGAGGCTGCATTTATTGTGGCTGGGGATTTTAACAAGGCTAATCTGAAAACAAGGCTCCCTAAATGTTATCAAACTGAAATGGTCCACCCACACAGACAGCGTGGTGAAGAAGGCGCAACAGCGCCTCTTCAACCTCAGGAGGCTTAAAAAAATCCAGCTTGTCACCAAAAACACTCACAAACTTCTACAGATGCACAATCGAGAGCATCCTGTCGGGCTGTATCACTGCCTGGTATGGCAACTGCTCCGCCCACAACCGTAAGGCTCTCCAGAGGGTAGTGAGGACTGCACAACGTATCACCGGGGGTAAACTACATGCCCTCCAGGACACCTACACCACCCGATGTCACAGGAAGGCCCAAAAGATCATCAAGGACAACAACCACCCGAGCCACTGCCTGTTCACCCCGCTATCATCCAGACGGCGAGGTCAGTACAGGTGCATCAAAGCTGGGACCGAGAGACTGAAAAACAGCTTCTATCTCAAGGCCATCAGACTGTTAAACAGCCACCACTAACATTGAGTGGCTGCTGCCAACATACTGACTTAAATCTCTAGCCACTTTAAATAATAGAAAATTGGATTTAACAAATGTATCACTAGCCACTTTAAACAATTTTGTATATAATGTTTACATATCCGACATTACTCATATCAAATGTATACACTCTATACCATCTACTGAATCTTGCCTATGCCATTCGGCAATCGACTCAAATCTCTAGCCACTTTAATAATTAAAAAGTGGATGTAATAAATGTATCACTAGCCACTTTAAACGATGCCATTTATATAATGTTTACATATCCTACATTACTCACCTCACATGTGTATACTGTACTATATACCATCTACTGCATCTTGCCTACGTAGGTCAGCCATCGCTCATCCATATATTTATGTACATACTCGTATTCATTCCTTTACACTTGTGTGTATAAGGTAGATGTGAAATTGTTTGATTATTGTTAGATACTACTGCACGGTCGGAACTAGAAGCACAAGCATTTCGCTACACTCGCATTATCATATGCTAACCCTGTGTATGTGACCAATAAAATTTGATTTACAGAGATTATACTGAAAGACCAGATGGGTTTATATAGTCTATAGTTCTGCTTTATTACTTGAATTGATGAGAAATAAAGTGAATTGGCCATACAGTGGTTATTGATCTCTTCCGTCGTGTGCTGTTGTTCAGGAATGTAGAGAAGGTTAGAAGGCTTTGCTGCGGTTTAAATCTTAGGTTAGTTATAGTGTTTCTGCTTTCTTCTAAAGGGAACATTCAAGCCATTACGAATCTGCGATAGTAATGTGAATGTTTAGACTGGGTGTTCTTTTTTCCTCTCATGCTCTTCTTCTGCTCGTTGCATGTGTTGTCAAATGGTGGTTCAGAATGAGGAAAGAAGCACGACAGGTGGCTCTGCCACAAGTAGTCTTTAGTTCCTGTTAACACCGGTATTTCCTGTGTGTGTGTGTGTGTGTGTTTGTGTGTGTCGGTACGTGTGCGTGCTAGGACATCTTTGTGTTTTTATGATGCATGAAATAAATCGTAACATAATAAATATTATTTTAACTAAGTCCCTTTTATTGTACACGTATAGTAGCAAATAAGTTCTAACCTATTTTAGTGTTCAGTTTTTTGTTCTCATTCTCCACCTCGTGAGTAATTTAGGCATGTGTTATATTTCTTACTATCACCCACCATGTTAGGCTGACATCACCTAATCCACCATTTCTCTCGGTCTCTCTCTCTGTCACAATGAAGGCTGATATCACCCTGGCTCTGAGCACGCCCTGTCTGGTCGTCCTGATCTTTGTCCATGAAGTCATGCCTGCCTCTGATGGAGCTTCCTACAGCGACACACAAACTGAAAAGACGAGTGTGAGAGATTAACATTTTGAACGAAACCAGGAACTCCACTGAACAATCCGCACATGAGAAGCATGACAGAGGAATGCATGGTAATCGTAACAAGACCATTTCCCAGGACATAGACATATCTGAATATTGGCAGAAAGCTTAAATTCTTGTTAATCTAACTGCACTGTCCAATTTACAGTAGCTATTACGGTGAAATAATACCATGCTATTGTTTGAGGAGAGTTCACAGTTATGAACTTAAATGTATTAATGAACCAATTAGGCACATTTGGGCAATCTTGATAGTCTAAAACTTTGTACATACACTGCTGCCATCTAGTGGACAAAATCTAAATTGTGCCTGGGCTGGCATAATACATTATGGCCTTTTCTTGCATTTCAAAGATGGCACAAAAAATACATTTTTTCCCCTTTGTATTATCTATTACCAGATCTAATGTGTTATATTCTCCTACATTAACTTACCATTTCCACAACCAGCAAAGTGTTTCCTTTCAAATGGTACCAATAATATGCATATCCTTGCTTCAGGTCCTGAGCTACAGGCAGTTAGATTTGGGAATGTCATTTTAGGCAAAACATAACATTTTTTTAAAGGGGCGGATCCTTAAGAGGATATGAGGCGACAGTACAGAATGTCACTTTTTATTTTAGGGTATTTTCATATCTGTTTTACCGTTTAAAAATGAAAGCACTTTATGCATTTAGTCTACCCCATTTTAAGGTCTCATAAGTATTTGGACAAATTCACCTAGTGTTTTAAAGTAGTCAAAAGTTTAGTATTTAGCACACATTAAGCATGTAACTCTACAAACTTGTCGGATGCATTTGTAGTTCGGTTTTCGTTCTTTCAGATGTTGTGCCCTATAGAAATGAATTTTAAATGGAGTGTAATTTGAGTCACTATTGTAAACAAGAATTGAATACGTTTCTGAACACTTCTACATTGTGTATGCTACCATGATTATGGATAGTGAATAATGGATGACTGAGAAAGTTGAGGCATAAATATCATTCCCCCCAAAAAAACATTTAACCTCCCCTGTTATTGGTAATGGTGAGAGGTGATCATGTTGTGGGGGTACCGTGCCTTCAGGAAGTATTCACAAACTTGTATCACTGGCCTACACACAATATCCCAAAAATGTACAAAGAAATAAACTTTATGTCCTGAATACAAAGCGTTATGTTTGGGGCACCACTCTTTATAATTTTCAAGCATGGTGGTGGCTGCATCACGTTATGAGTATGTTCGTCATCTGCAAGGACTAGGGAGTTTTTTTTTGTTGATAAAAAGAAACAGAATAAAGTTAGGCAGAGGTAAAATCCTAGAGGAAAACCTGGTTCAGTCGGATTTAACAGACTGGGAAACAAATTCACCTTTCAGCAGAACAATAAACCTAAAACACAAGGGCAAATCTATACTGGAGTTGCTTACCAAGAAGACTGTGAATGTTCCTGAGTGGCCTAGTTACAGTTTTGACTTAAATCTACTTGAAAATCTATGGCAAGACTGGAAAATGGCTGTCTAGCAATGATAAACAACCAACGTGACAGTGCTTGAAGAATTTAAAGAATAATTTAACTCTGGCTGTAATAACAAAATGTGGAATAAGTCGAGGGGGGTATGAATACCTTCTGAAGGCACTGTATGATGTGTGCTAGAGATATGGGACCAAAAACTAAAATATCAACTACTTTAATACACCAAGTGAATTTGTCCAAATACTTATGACACATTCAAAATGGGGGGACTAAAGCGGTAAAACCGATATGTGAAAATACCCTTGTTAAAAAGGTGCCATTCTGTACTGTCACCTTATATGAAACATTTGATCTCAAATCCAAAATGCTGGAGTATAGAGCCAAATTCAAATATTTATCATATACATGGGCTGCTGTTGTGTCTGCGTACAGGACGGGTCCGTGGCTCAAAGGAGAAGCCCTCCTTCAGACTCTCCAACACAGAGGGAGCCACATAGGTAAAACCCTGACAGACAACATACATTCATTAATTATATAGGATGACTAGCAATTCTAGCAACACTTCCACTACTCTACTCTGTTTGGGAAATACCTGAAGAAGAGGTGTTTCGTTACAGGTGAGAACAGGGTCGTGTTCAATAATACTTGCAACTGAAAACGTTTTAAACCTAAAAAACAACATTTTCTTTTTGGACTAGTCCAGATAGTCCCTCCCTGTTCCAGTCCATTTTGTTCCGTTTAGTGCCAAATGAACATGACCCATGTGTGAGGTTGAGAAGAGTGAACCCATGACAGAGAGACGAGATGATTGAGAGGAAAATGACTGAAGGAAAAGACGAAGGGAGCAAATGGAGAGAGATGGAACGGTGAAAAAGGTGCATAAAAAGGTCATCGTGGTCCCGTGTGGCTCAGTTGGTAGAGCAATGGTGCTTGCAATGCCAGGGTTATGGGTTCGAGGACCAGTACGGAAAACGTATGCACTCACTAGTCTAAGTCGCTATGAATAAGAGTGTCTGCTAAATGACTCAAATGTAATAGTCTCACAGCGAAGGCGTGTCCATGCTGGTGGCTGATTGTGGAGTTGTCAGGACTGTCCACTGATGTCTGCTTGGTGAACCTTGTGTCAAACTGACTCGCGTCCTCATCTGACTGCAACAGGGGGTGAAGCGAGAGGGAACAGGTTGAGTGGAGAGAAAGGAAATGGTGGGCAAAGACAAATAAATGCGGGAGTACGTTTACATGCACACTAATAATTTGATATTAAACTGATTACGTAGTACGTAAACACTCCGCTATGCTCATCTTATATAAGTTTAAAGTCAAAGTATACAGCGAATAAAACACCTGGTATTCAGAACCATGTATGTATGTCGGGGCCGTTTCAGCTCCACATGACAAAACCTGCCCTCACTCGCAGAGGGTTGCAGGTCTGCAGTCATTCATTTTAATCAGAGCAATATCCTATAGACCAAACTGATGTTTTAACTGTCAATGTACTTTATTGCACACAATCCTCAAAGAAAAATGGAGCATATATTAAATAATCATTGTATTTACATTGGGTCTAATGTGTGTGTGTGTGTGAGAGAGAGAGAGGCATGTTTTTCAACTCAGAGAAAAGCACACAGAATTTCCTCAAACTGTACATATTGTAAATCACATTTTGATTTGATAGATATTTAGAGTAATTATGTAGATATTGATAATTGAAAGATAGGCGTAGATATCTCCAATCGTAAAATAAACCGGAGCATACAGAAAATAAACAAGCAATTACAACTTATTTACATTTGGGATAATGTGTGTGTGTGTGTGTGTGTGCGACAGAGCATGTTGTGTTTTCTTTTTCCTTGTCAGCCACCCATCTCTGCTTTATCAGTCTCGATAGGCCCAGTGTATGCACCTCTGGGTGAGGCTGTCGGGCAGTTGTGGAGTGCATGGCAGATCTGATAGAGAGATGCACATAGTGGCAGTAACTATACAGTTCAACAACATGTCTGTGTGTGCACATCTGTTGGTGTGAGTGAGCATATGCAATATAATTCTGAATTACCAGTATCCATCTGGGAATCCTCAAAAGTGCCTCCCTTCACGGGTAGTGTAGAAGGAACCGGTGCAGCCGGTAAATGAAATACCACAGCAGAGGACTGCTGTGACTGCAGCTGAACTGCTGGGGGTGGCAGATCTTAAAGAGAGAGGCACGATTTTCTTAACTGACAATAATCATACAACTAAACAGACTGAATGAGTGTAAGGCGACAGACGCATAGCTGTTGTTTTGGCGGTGTCTGAGGTTTCACTTCGTTGGATCTGTCAAATCGGTAAGCAGCTGCTCTTGATTATTGTCACGAAGATACACCTGTCCTACTCACGTTACAAGTTCAGAACGAGAAAGTGTAGGCTATAGATAATGATTCTCTAATTCAAAATCATTAAACAAAATAATGAGGATTTCTATTAGCCTAATCGAGATGTAAGATTACATCTCACATTCCAGTGTTCAAACTTGTAAACAGGGCTGCATGAGATTTCTGTTAATGCAACTCCGTGCAGCCAATGGCAATGTCCTCTTTAGATACAGTATAATGCCAGGAGCCGCTTGTGAATTTGCCAGCTCTAACACAGTCCCACCTCAGACACCGCCAAAAGAACGGCTATGCGGAGGTTGGCTAAAGCGGACGTGATTGAATAGAGCCCCAAGTGAGGGAGAGGGTGCATGTGTGTATACATGCATGTGATAATTACCTGTGTCACCTGTCGTGGCCGGGGTAGCAGATGCATGGGGCAGACGACAGCAGCTGTGAAGACTGTAGCTGAGCTAATAGGGGGTGTCAGATCTAAAAGAGAGAGGCACAATTTTTTTACAACAAAACAGAGTGAGCGATTGAGTGTGTTTCCACGTGTGTGTGATCATATTTCAGACCACATCACACTGCCTCAGGTCTACAAGTCTCTGGAAGTTCCAGCGTGCCGCTCCAGGCCTGGAACAGCTTGGTGGAAACACCCGCCAAGTCTGGTTGTCAGATCTGAAAGATAGGCACAATAATATTTGAATGGCAAAGCCTTGACTACACATTAGACTAAATTAAGTGTGTGTTTGTGTATATCTGGCAACCCACGCGGCAGACTTCATTTTCCCCAGCTGCTCATTGTACTCGCCCTCACAATCTGTGGTGTGTGTGTGTGTGTTCTGTGTTATTGACTCAGAAGTGTGTCAACCTGACCACATCCTTGTAGTAGGACATTCAGTGATTAGCTTGGGGACAAAGATTACTATTAACAGTGTACAGTTAAAAAGGATATCACATATTCAGATCTGGACTAAATCAGTTACAAAACCTCTAGGGCAGGAGTGGGCAAACTTTTTGGCTCGAGGACCACATGGGGATTTTTAAATTCAACGGAGGAACGCATTTTTTAGGGGGACCAATTGTTCATTAAAATCTATTTGCGCGGGCCTCCAGAGTGGTGCAGTGGTCTTAGGCATCACTACAGACCCGGGTTCGATCCCAGGCTGTGTCACAGCTGGCAGTGACTGGGAGACCCATGAGGTGGCGCACAATTGGCAGACCGAGATTTCCTTGTCCCATCGCGCTCTAGTGGCGGGCCAGGCGCATGCACGCTTGACACGGTCGCCAGGTGTACGGTGTTTCTTCCAACACATTTGTGCGGCTGGCTTCCGGGTTAAGCGGGCATTGTGTCAAGAAGCGGTGCGGCTTGGGTTGGGTCGTGTTTCGGAGGACGCACAGCTCTCGAACTTCGCTTCTCCCCGAGTCCGTACGGGTGTTGCAGCGATGGGGACAAGACTATAACGTCCCATTTCTGGACTAACTACTAGCTTCATAACATATCGTCCGTTTTTATCATAAATCGGGAATAATGCATTGGTCATTCACAAAAAAATTTAAACGGAAAGGGGGTTCACCCGATGTCATGGCTAAATTCCCAACCAGGCCACATTCCATCATGGCCATCTAATCATCTCTCCCTTATTCCTAATTGGCATATATCACTCCTCGCCTCTCTAGTTGATGTGTGGTGAGCGTTCTGGAACAAAAATGGTCCCCGTCCATCACCCAGGTGGGTGCTACACATTGATGGTGGATGAGGGTGAGTTTCCCCCACTATGTAAAGCGCTTTGAGTACCTCAGTTGGTAGAAAAGCCCTATATAAATCCAATCAACTATTATTAGTATTCGATCACATATGTCTCTATTATGAGTGGGAATATTTGGGAACAGATTTCCAAAATTAAAATCACTTTGAGTTGATGTCCTAGTGTTTTATAGTCTATGTATACAAAAATTATTCTTTTTTTTTTGCTCAGAAACTTGGGGGGGGGTGGGCCTGTGATAAGACGTTCAAATTTTTATCATGACATTGTTTACAGTCACAATCTTTTCAGATGTCATGTCATTACATAAAAACAATTATAATCAACTATGATTAATGTCACAGTTAGTTTATGACATTAATCTGTTTCACGCTTGATGATTATCGCACTTTAGTCTATATTTTTTTACTGCTGGAAATGAAACCATTGAGTACAATCTGTACGTCTGTGTAGTGAGATAATCATATTGTCCAGCAGAGGGCAATATTACCTTGTTTGTATTTCAGTTAATTCGTCATCTGTGAATCACGTCATGTCAAAGCTTTTGAAAGCGCCACATCACAGACCTATTGGCCGTTTAAATGATCACCTCCTCATTTGTACAATGGCCCACACTCGCTCGCCAAAATTGATTTAGCAATTAAGGATTCTATGTGGTGTATAATCAGGTCTGGATTTTAGTGTTTGTTAAATGAAATCCATGTTTTATTTCCTATTGGGGAATGGAAACCAAATCAAACTGGATTGTGGTGAAGCCCGGGTGGCCTTGAGGTTAGCAGGTCAGTGCTGCAAGAGCCAGGACAGTGTGTCAGAGGTGCTGCATTGTCGGTGTAAAGCATATAGAGCGAGATGGCTGCCAAAAGGTTGAAAGATTGTAAGAAACTCCATACGTAAATTGTTAGGAAAAGCCATGCGTGAAACATGAAACGTAAACTTTAAATATGTTACAACTGTGAATGAACCTTAACACGTTTAATTATTACTTAACGTCTCTCTTTACAGATCTTTTTTTTTTATACAAACTTGTCAGTAATGTGGCATCTGCAAAGGACATGAACCGAACATAGCTAGTCGAAGTTAGCTAGTCAATCAAGCAGAGGTTAGAGTTGCTTTGCAGCTTCGCTTTCATTTCCAAAATAAAAGTCTAGAGCTTGTTTTAGAACTGGATTCAATAACGACGTTATACCAGTAGATAGCGTAATATAGGCTTGTGTGAGAATGATCGACGTAAGAGCCTTGTCTTGAATAACTGCCTGAGTTACAAAATAGAAAGTAAATATGACTTAGGCCACTGTCTAAATATGCCATGCTGTTGTGTGTTATTATTTGGCCATATAATTGCATAATTTATTTGTATTACAGCGTGTGGATGCTGTGGTGATCATGTAACCTAATGTATCACACTTTTTCCAGTATTTGGGAGCACAGACCGTAGGCCTTATATTAGGCACTTTGACTGTTGTATTAGTGAATTCCACTCTGTATGTTGGCTTGTTATAGCCATTTGCTTTTCACAACTCCATCATGCAGAGGCTACAGCCATACCAATAAACGAGACAAAACAACATATTGATTAAGTCTTGGCTATAACAAGTCCTGAGGAAAAGAGCCAAGGGGTTCCGAAATGGTCAAGACTATCTATAGCCTATTCTTGATGCCAGATCTGTTTTCCCTATCAGCCACTGCATGGGCTTCTTTAACTTTTTGTGTTTTAAAATGTATATAGTGGCTATATTTAGAGGCCTGTGTGATCTAGTGTCTCTTTAATGGGAGCCATGTAATAAAATGGTATAAAACAAATATATTTCTAAAATTATTCCGCAAGACACCACTACGCAAAATGATAGCCTATATTGCAATGCCCACGAATTGAATGACTATTTTTATTTGGATAGGCCTAAATTAAACATTGAATTATTAAAGTGATAGGCTAAACTTTGGAGAATTTAGATAATTATGATTTCTAAAAACAAATGGATAAGACGGTTTTATTCGCTTTGATTTAGTTCCTATTGCAACTCAAACAAATGACTGAATGGATGAAATACTGACTAATAATAATAGATTCATTTAGTTCAATGTTTCATTATTCCTGGTATGTACTACTGTGTTATGATTGTTCAGGTAGTACTCTTAACAGGCCGTTTGGTGTATGTTTTTTCCCCGTTGGTGAGATGAAACTGCCCAAACTCTGAAAGGTATTATTGTACGTCATAATTACAACACAAGACTTGTTCAGGCCTAAAATGTTAGTCCGTAATCATAACATGGTGGTTGTAAATTCACGTTCGTTTCACGCATGGCTTTTGTTACTATACTAACAATTTGCGTATGGATTTTCTTATGATCCTAATGATACGTACTTTCAACCTTTTGCCAGGTATCTCACCCCATAAAAGCGGTCCGCATGGTTTGTGCATATATTATGACGAGATTTTGTAACATTTTGTTCATTTTGGATTTCGGTTAGTTTTTTTTTTCTGCTGTTTCGGGCACACATATTTTTTCTAGAGGCAAGCCAAAGTTCCGAGCCCGAAGTCTACGTCCATTCATCGGTGATTGGTCAACAGTAGAGACTCTTCTATAAGGTCTTTGTTGTCGTTCAACGAGAGTCGACTCGTTTTCATGCCCATTTTTTCGCTCTTTTCCAGAGTGATTTACAAGCGCAATTAGGGTTAAGAGCCATAATTTAGCAGAAGCTCTTATCCAGAGCGACTTACAGTTAGTGCATTTCATCTTCAGATGGCTAGGTGGGACAACCACAATCACAGTCATAGAAAGTACATTTTTCTTCAATAACAGCTGTAGTAGAGTCAGAGCTAGAAGGGGTGCTGGGGTAAAGTGCTAGTTAAGTGTGAGGTGGAGGACTATCTAAGATACTGTTTGAAGAGGTCGGGTTTCCGATGTTTTCGGGAAGATGGGCAGGGACTCTGCTGTCCTAGCTTCATGGGGAACCTGGCTCCACTATTGGGGTACCCGGACAGAGAAGAGCTTGGAGTGTGCAGAGCTGGAGCTGCCCTCTCGTAGGGGTGGGAGGGCAAAAGAGACTTGAGGTGGCAGAACGGGGTGCTTGGGTTGGGGGTGTAAGATTTGAACATAGCATGAAGGTAGGGAGGGCCAGTTCCTCTTGCTGTTCCGTAGGTAACCACCATGGTCTTGTAGTGGATGTGAGCTTCAACTGGAAGCCAGTGGAGTGCGCGGAGGAGCGGTGTGACATGAGAGAACTTGGGAAGGTTGAAAACCAGGCGTGCTGCAGCAGTCTGGATACGTTGCAGGGGTTTGATGGCACAAGCGGGGAGCCCAGCCAACAGAGAGTTGCAGTAGTCCAGACGGGAGAGGACAAGTTCCGGGATTAGGACCTGTGCCACTTCCTGTGTGAGACAGGGTCGTACTCTACGGATGTTCCTCTTCCGGTGTGAGACAGGGTCGTACTCTACGGACGTTCCTCTTCCTGTGTGAGACAGGGTCGTACTCTACGGATGTTCCTCTTCCTGTGTGAGACAGGGTCGTACTCTACGGATGTTCCTCTTCCTGTGTGAGACAGGGTCGTACTCTACGGACGTTCCTCTTCCTGTGTGAGACAGGGTCGTACTCTACGGACGTTCCTCTTCCTGTGTGAGACAGGGTCGTACTCTACGGACGTTCCTCTTCCTGTGTGAGACAGGGTCGTACTCTACGGACGTTCCTCTTCCTGTGTGAGACAGGGTCATACTCTACGGATGTTCCTCTTCCTGTGTGAGACAGGGTCGTACTCTACGGATGTTCCTCTTCCTGTGTGAGACAGGGTCGTACTCTACGGATGTTGTAGAGCATGAGCGGGTCACCGCTTCGACGTTTGCAGAGAACGACAGGGTGTTGTCCAGGGTCACGCCAAGGTTCTTTGCACTCTGGGAGGGTGACACTGTGGAGTAGCCAACCGTGATGGAGAGGTCTTTGAGCGGTCAGTCCTTCCCCCGGGAGGAAGAGCAGTTCCTTCTTATTAAAGTTGAGCTTGAGGTGGTGGACTGATATCCAAGTTGAGATGTACACAGAGATGCGTGTCGCCACCTGGGTATCGGAAGGGGGGTGAAGGAGAAAAGTAGTTGAGCGTCATCTGCATAGCAATGATGGGAGGATATGACGGAGCTGAGTAACTTGGTGTATAGAGAGAAGAGTGTTATGTATAGACACAACGCGCTGACTGACCCGAGGTGGAATGTGTGACCTCGAGTTTGTCCCAAATAGCACCCTATTCCCTACATATCAGTACTTTTCACCAGAGACTTATGGGCCTGGTGAAAAGTAGTGCACTATATAAGGAATAGGGTGCTGTTTGGGCTGCAGACTCTAAGCACTTGTGACTGAGCTAAAGTGGTCATAGGCATATGAAGCCAAATAGACGCAGTAGATACAGTCCCCTTCGGAAAGTATTCAGACCCCTTCACCTTTTCCACATGTTACATTACAGATCCGGGGAAGTGCACCAAAACATTTCAGCAGTATTGAAGGTCCCTGAGAACACAGTAGCCTCCATGATTCTTAAACGGAACAAGTTTTGGAATCACCGAGACTCATCCTAGAGCTGGCCACCAGGCCAAACTGAGCGATCTGGGGTGAAGGGCCTTGGTCAAGGAGTTGATGGTCACTATGTCAGAGATTGAGTTCCTCTGTGGAGATGGGAGAACCTTCCAGAAGGACAACCATCTCTGCAGCACTTTACCAATCAGGCCTTTATGGTAGAGTGGCCAGACAGAAGCCACTCCTCAGTAAAAGGCACATGACAGCCCGCTTGGAGTTTGCCAAAAGGCAACTAAAGGACTCTCAGACCATGAAAAACAAGATTCTCTGAACTGATTGAACTCTTTGGCCTGAATGCCAAGCGAAGATTCTGGAGGAAACCAGGCACTGCTTATCAACTGGCCATTACCATCCCTACATTGAAGCATGGTGGTGGCAGAATCATGCTGTGGGGATTTTTTTCAGTGGCAGGGACTGGGAGACTAGTCAGGATCAAGGGAAAGAAGAACGGAGAGATCCTTGATGAAAACCTGCTCCAGAGCGCTCAGGACCTCTGACTGGGGGCGAAGATTCACCTTCCAACAGGACAACGACCCTAAGCACAAAGCCAAGACAGCACAGTCTATGAATGTCCTTGAGTGGCCCAGCCAGAGCCCAGACTTGAACCCGATCGAACAGCTCGGAGAGACCTGAAAATAGCTGTGCAGCGACGCTCCTCATCCAACCTGACAGAGCTTGAGAGGATCTGCATTGAAGAATGGTTTTAAAACTCCCTGAATACAGGTGTGCCGAGCTTGAAGCGTCCTACCCAAGACTCGAGGCTGTAATCGCTGCCAAAGGTGCTTCAACAAAGTACTGAGTAAAGGGTCTGAATACTTATGTGCATGTGATATTTCAGTTTTTTTTTATTTGTAATAAATTTGCAAACATTTCTGAGAACCTGTTTTGCTTTGTCATTTTGGGGTTTTGTGTGTAGATTGAGGAGGGGGGGCTGTAATGTGGAAAAAGTGAAGGGTTGAATACTTTCAAAATGCTCTGTGTATGGACCAGGTGAGCAGTGCCCACCACTGTGTATGGACCAGGTGAGCAGTGCCCACCACTGTGTATGGACCAGGTGAGCAGTGCCCACCACGCCCAACTTATCCAAAGCTTTTTGAATGGCCCAGAATCTTTCCGTAAAATAATTCGGAGGAATTCTGAAGGTTTCAGCAAAGGAATTTAGTTTTGCATTTGCAATGTACTTCATTTAGACCAGGGTTCCCCAACTGCTGTGAATTTATCTGGCCCACCAACTTTTCTGAGCCCCCCCAAAAAAAAAAAACACACTTTGATTTTCATTTTCGTTTTTAATTGTTGGACATAAGACTGTAGAAACACGAGCAAAAGAGTTCCAAGTGATTCTCATGCTATTGTGTTTTGTTTGCAATGGAATTACAGTATGAGTGAGTGATTTTTAAACGTCATAACATTCCTTTGAAGTCATATCAGATCCCGGATGCGTGACTAACGTATCCTTGTTCATTCATTGACAGAATGACATTTTATAGACAGCCTATTGCTGTGCTATAGTCCAAATATTTGGGGAAAGGGACAGACATTTAGTCTGGGATTTGGTCTAATATCGGCATTCAGAAAACATCCAATCTTTCTGCGAGTTACATAACCCCTCTTATGCTTAAGTAATCAATCCAAATCCGTTTGGTGTTACTTTTGTCACTGCATGTTCTTACAAGTGAAATGAAAAGATAAGCATCCACTTCACTCCAATAAATTTAAAATGTAACAACAGAAAGCCCATAACTGTCTGCACACCCCAGCTTGCCATCATAGCTAAATAACCTCTTAAAACTGATAGAGATGCGCAGAAAGAATAGACGGAGAGAAGCAGCTGAGTAGGCTAATGGCCAGCACAGGACCTCCACATCTGGCTTCTTCGCTTGGAGGATCGTCTGAGACTGGCCACCCGGACAACTGAGGAGTATTTATGTCTATAATAAAGCTCTTTTGTGGGGAAAAACTAATTCTGATTGGCTGGGCCTGGCTCCCCAGTGGATGGGTCTATGCCCTCCAAGGCCCACCCATGGCTGCTCCCCTGCCCAGTCATGTGAAATCCATAGATTAGGGCCTAATGCATTTATTTCAATTGACTGATTTCCTTATATAAACTAACTCAGTAAAATCGTTGATTGTTCCATGTTGGGTTTATATTTTTTGGGTTCAGTATATATTTTCACTTATTCGCCCAGTAGGGTAGCACACTTTTGGTTTCATGTATTGGTATGAAAATAAACACAACTGAACAATTTGCTATTTAGAGCGTTTCTCCAAAATGTATGTCCTGTTTTTGGCTTCATAGACGATAACATTTGTGCATTGTCATGCAGTGACAGAATGATAGGCTTAATTGATAATGCAAGTCATTAATGATGACTTAGTTGGGCTAACTTTTTTGAACTCGCTGTAGGCCTAATTCATCACCAGCATCTGCCTGTATTTCGAATCACTACCTGCCTCTGGTCTAATGAATTTCCACCTCTCACTTTATCAGTCTTCCTCAATTAAAAAACGAGTTATCCTTACAGATCAATCTTGCTGGCAAAACGTCATTAAATATTGCCAAAATATTTAGCTATAGCGTGGATGTAGGGATGTTTCAAAAATAGATATAATAATGAGCACTCACCTACTACGTAGGCAATACAATGATATCAGAGACAAGCTGTCTCGGGAAAAGCCGACCCCTCGTTGGCTAGTATGCTACAATCAGTAATATCGTAACTGTCCTTGTTGACCTAGTACATTTTTCAATGTTCTCCAAACAGCCTCGTTCATTGATACAATGTTTCAATATTCTCAGGGCCATCAATGCTTCAATGTTGGCAGGATGTTTCCCCCCTTCCCTGGCGAATAAGGCAAATACAGAAATGAGTAGGAAGCGTAGAGACACTGTCTTAGTAGCAGGTGGCTTCATATAGCCTTCAGTAAGGGATGGCAACCTTTTTCACGTGGGGTGCCAATTTACAATAAATCCTACCTACCATTTCTAAAGATCTGCGTGCCAGTTATGGTTTTCCTACACTCATTGTAGGCTACCTAACTATGCCCCCCAAGAGGCTGGGCTTTACCTAGCAGAGACTTGTAGATGACCTGGAGCCAGTGGGTTTGGCGACGAGTATGAAGCGAGGGCCAGCCTAAAGAGAGCGTACTGGTCGCAGTGGTGGGTGGTATATGGGGCCTTGGTGCTGGCACAGGCTGTTCGCGACTCTCTGTTATAGCTCAATGTGTTACACTCTGCGTCTGCGCACATTTCATCAGACCCTTTTCGTAGTTATGAAACTTGTAAACTCAGGTTTTGTAATCGAGACGCGCTGGCCAATCGAGGCACTGAGATACCGTCCACGTGATCGCATTTTTACGCAACAAACGGTGTAGATCTGCTTGTAGCCAGGGGTAGGTTACAGCTATGGCTTAAACACATATATATATATTTTTAAAATACATTTTATAATAACGATCATATATCCTACAATGTCGGTGCAACACCCCGAAGGGGAGGACGCCGTCGAAGAAAGAAAGGGATTCTTCATTGAAGCAGAATACGACTGGGACGAGGAGCAGGACAGCGTAGACAACCACATACTTATTTTACAAAAAGCCGATGCACTGGCATCAGAAAACCGTCTCAAAGAAGCCTTCTATGTTTACTCGATGGCCTTGAGATATGGTTCTGTGGGGCCGGAGCAGATGAGCACTTTAGTGGATTGTATTCTGCGCAACTTCAAGAGAAAGCTGGGAACGGATGAGGCGCCTTCGGAACGAACGCCACCTATTATGGATAACGCCGGGGAGGAGGACGTTTTTGACTGCCCGAGTTGTCATAGATTTCTAGGCGAGCCGGTGACTATCGGCTGTGGACATTCGTACTGTAAAAGATGTGTACAACATCAGCTGCTCTCCAAATGCAAGCTGTGCAGCGAGGTAGGAGGCAGGCCGACGGAGCTTAAAACCAACGTGATTCTATTCGGACTTCTGGAGAAGTGGTTTCCCGAGGAGCTGAAAAGGTCTAGAGTTATTAGTGAAATTGAAGACCTGTCTAGAAGGAAACGTTTCGAGGAGGCCGTATCACTAGCGACAGATGTGATTGAATCTGGTGAGTGGTGGGGGGAGGGAGGCTTGTGGAGACCAACGAACCACTTCACAGCCTTGTTTTGTACGCTATAATGAGACGTTTAGGAAACCTGTCAAAAGCATGAAAACAAAGTGTTATTTTAGTAATTCTCTGTTACTATTTGTGGTCTTTATTATGGAAGAGTAGGGAAGGGGAGTTCCACTGACAAATATTAATAACGGTACCTGCTTGTCATGTGTTTGACTGTAGGTCCTTTGGCTGCGTTTACAGGCCGCCCAATTCGCAGCTTTTATTTTTTTAACTAATTGATCTTTTGACCAATCATATCATATCTGATGTGAAAAGACCTGATGTGATTGGTCAAAAGACCAATTTAGTGAAACAAATATCAGAATTGGCTTGCCTGTGTGAACGCAGCCTTTGTGCCACTGATGTAACCCTTGTTACGACATGTCGCTGGGCATGCGCACAAGCAGCGAGTTTCATAAGGCAGGTCGTGACATAGTGCTAACGTTTTATAATTAATTAGCGGGGGATGGGTTTGACAAACAATAATGCTATAACGTTTGGCCCCCTCTCAAATATTCCCCGAAGTCCGAAAAATAAACTAATAAAGGCTAAAAGTGCTGCCCAATCAAGGCATGGCGATGCAGTTGACGTGATTGCATTTTTGCATAACAAACGGGTGTGTACGTGCATGTTGCCAAGTCTCTACTGGTACATCAGACACTAAACGCGTGTAAACGTGCATGTTGCCAAGTCTCTACTGGTACATCAGACACCAAACGGGTGTATACCTGCATGTTGCCAAGTCTACTGGTACACAAGACACTAAACGGGTGTATACCTGCATGTTGCCAAGTCTCTACTGGTACACAAGACACTAAACGGGTGTATACCTGCATGTTGCCAAGTCTCTACTGGTACATAAAGACACTAAACGGGTGTATACCTGCATGTTGCCAAGTCTACTGGTACATAAGACACTAAATGGGTGTATACCTGCATGTTGCCAAGTCTCTACTGGTACACAAGACACTAAACGGGTGTATACCTGCATGTTGCCAAGTCTCTACTGGTACATAAAGACACTAAACGGGTGTATACCTGCATGTTGCCAAGTCTCTACTGGTACATCAGACACTAAACGGGTGTATACCTGCATGTTGCCAAGTCTCTACTGGTACACAAGACACTAAAAAGTTCAAGTGCAGAGAGTCAATGCAATACAAAGTGACAGTAGGAAGTCTATAGTCATTGCTGTAGGCTATGTCTAGATTCCTTCTATTGTTAGATTACTTGAGGTTTTAATGACACCAGACATACAATTAGTGATACTTAAACCATAAATACCTAAGATTTTCCTGAAAGTTGTCATTCAGTCTCCTATGGGTAATGCTGAGTGATTAACCAACATGTTGGTAATTTTTCGTTTTTTAAAACAAGTCATTGACCGACTTCTGTTTAAATTATCCGAATTCCATTTTGTTAGTTTTTTTTTCTTTCTGTTAGCTCAGTGCTATTTCTTTTAGAGAAATTAGATCAAGCCCAAACTGTGCGATGTAGGGAGTTGTAGTTTACATTAGGCCAATATTTTACATAGTTTAGTGCAGACAACATCGTAATTAACCACAAATGGGCGTAATCCATTAGCTCGCCTACTTGTCCAGTCTTTGTTTTCTTCAGCTGCATTAACACAAGCAGCTAAATTTGCTAATAAATGTTTTTGACCAATCAGGGCAGCTCTGGAAGAAAAAAAAAAAGAGCTTGATGTGAAAAGATCTGATGTGATTGGTCAAAAGACTTAATTAGTGGGGAAAATGTCAGAACTGGGCTAACCTGTGTGAACGCAGCCTTTTTAGGCCTTGCTACGTTAAGATCGTGTTCTGGCAGACGCCGAGACAGAAGAGTGGGCGATCGAGAGGGATAGAGACCAGTTGCTTCGCGAGGTATCTCTAACCGGAAAATGACATGACTTGGAATGAAATAGTCATCAAATTTAAAACAAATTGAATATACACAACTTAAATATTTGATTAAAGTCAAGTGAATAAATCAATTATGGTTAATAAGTGATAAAGCAGTAGTGCACAGTCACTAACATCTTGGGACACGTATTCGTTGTTTTACTCTGTGAAAACTTTGGTATTCGTAGCCTCGGCCATATTACGTCCACCGCCAAGACCTTTGCCCCTCTGTCACCGAAGAGAACTCATCAAACTGCACAGGCTCCCCTCTCGCTTGACAGTAAACCCATCTCACATGTTAAAAGGGGTTACAAATTATACATTGCCCAATAACAAATATATGAGCACTTATTGCATATAAGTGTAGCCTAAAGATACTTTCTTGGATTTGCGTCTAATTGAGCGCGAAGAACATTGTTAGGTCTAGAGGAGTAAAGTTATGCCCCTTTTATCTTTCAACGCTGTTTAAGGCAGAAATGTTGGAGACAACTGTGAGACACCGTAGCAAGTGTGAGAGCCCCATAGCCCGTGTGGCACTTTGGGTCAGCTAAGGACTTTGCCTAGGTGACTTTGGTTTTGGGGCCCAGACGTGTGACACACAGTTGCAGTGCCAACGCTGGTGACACAGTCAGTCAGTCACCGCCGAAGAGCGGCAGGAACCAGACTAGAGGTACCACCGCTATGACATCACTGTATCTGTCTTGAGACCTGCTGAGCTAGCCAAGCCTGAAGCACATAAGCTAATATGGAGTAATCCCGCATCTAGTGAAGTGAATCACACAGTCATTATAGAAATCGGGTCTTTTTCCCCAATACAACGGAAAACCCACCAGGGCTGCATCTCAATAGTATAAAGAGGATTCGTTTTCTTGACCTTGTCCTTACACTGTACTCATCTACAAAGACACGATAGGTTAAAGAAAACCAGACCGTGTCTCCTGTCGAGGGTTCTTGCCGGACAGGAGACATTGTGGGTCGAAGGAAAGGAGACTAGGAGAGGAACTATGGAGATGCATCCCTTTGTGCGTTTTGTAGACATGTCACCTCCAGCTGCAGGCTCAGAATCACAGAGGCCCATCTTGGACCACAAACTGCAAACAAGATGCCGTAGTGTTTCGTTTTGCCAGCAATGCACATGATGTTTTAACATTTATCATAGAAGACCAGATAGGCCTAGTTTATGACCTCAGCTGAAAGCTGGGCAGCTTAACCTGGTCTACAGTGCTTTTCCTGTATTCATTTAGCTGCCACACTCATATATATATCTATATCTATGAGATTGAAAAACACTTACAGTGTAAACTTAAATGACTAAACCCACACAGGAAGTACGTAGAAAATATAATTGACCGACATACTTGTTTAATGATACAATCTTTGACAGTCAGGCAGAATCTAGCATTTCCAAAACGTTGAATTTAGGAGTATTTTTGGTATGGCTGGATTACTGACATGCTACGCAGGGTATATGCCCAAGGTTCCCGATTGGGGTCCCTGTTGATTTTTGTTATAGTGTTTTGAGCATAAGAACACAGAAATAGCCATGGCAAAATGTGTAGAATTGCAGGAAATTACCTTTCACACTGCAAAAGTTTCTCTCAGCTCCATAGAAACATTTTATAGAATTGCAGGATGCCTCTCTCTGCCGCCAATTCTGGACTGATGTTTAAGACACCTTCCCAGACCAATTTCATGCCTTGGATCATTTCATTTAAATAGTCTAGGACTACTCCTTGACAGGATTGTCACCATCTTCACAGACCCCCAGTGTGGGGTCTGGAGCATGAAGTCATGAGCTCTTCTGCTGGTCGGCTACTGCATAGCAAAAAGCCCCGGCCTCCCCTAGAATGTAAATTAAGAGTTGGATCACCGCGGTAAATTCTTTTAAAGTTTGCTACTAATCAAGATATTTAATTAAATAGTGTTCCGTTCTGACTACTACATTGGTCACGTGCTGACACAGACCAATCAAGGGCCGGCAGGCTACGAGGTTGCTCGCACCCTCATGCACGCTCATTGCATGTGGTATTTACGTGGTATCCGGGAATTGACGCCGACGTCATCTAGCAGCGTTAGGTTGACTCTCTCAGGGAGGATGAAAACGACTACATCGACCACCATCCTTTGCTAGTTACGGCCACTTTGAACATGATCCTTAGACATTTTTCAGCGCCATTCAGCAATATGGCGCGCGCTTCAAATTCAAATATTTCCGGCTTCATGCGCCATCGGGAGTTTTCCGTACGAATATGTGAATGTTGTACAGTTAATTCGGAAAGTATTCAGACCCCTTCACTTTTTCCACATTTTGTTACTTTACAGTCTTATTTTAAAATAGATTTTTATAAAATTCCCTCATCAATCTGCACACAATACCCCATAATGACAAAGCAAAAAAACAGGTTTAGACATTTTTGCTAATTTATTGAAAAAATGGAAATACCTTATTTACATAAGTATTCAGACCCTTTTCTATGAGACTCGAAATTGAGCTCAGGTGCATCCTTTTTCCATTGATCATTCTTGTGATGATTCTACAACTTGATTGGATTCCACCTGTCGTAAATGGAATTGATTGGACATGATTTGGCAAGGCACAGACCTGTTTATATAAGGTCCCACAGTTGACAGTGAATGTCAGAGCAAAAACCAAACCATGGGGTCAAAGGAATTATCCGTAGAGGTCAGAGACAGGATTGTGTTGAGGCACAGATCTGGGGAAGGGTACCAAAACATTTCAGCAGCATTGAAGGTCCCCAAGAGCACAGTGGCCTCCATCATTCTGAAATGGAAGAAGTTTGGAACCACCAAGACTCTTCCTAGAGCTGGGCTGCTGGCCAAGCTGAGCAATCGGGGGAAAGGTGCCTTGGTCAGGGAGGTGGCCAAGAACCTGATGGTCACTCTGACAGAGCTCCAGAGTTCCTCTGTGGAGATGGGAGAACCTTCCAGAAGGACAACCATCTCTGCAGCACTCCGCCAGTCAGGCCTATTATGGTTGAGTGGCCAAACAGAAGCCACTCCTCAGTAAAAGGCACATGACAGTCCACTTGGAGTTTGCCAAAAGGCACCTAAAGGACTCTCAGACCATGAGAAACAAGGTTATCTGGTCTGATGAAACCATGATGGAACTCTTTGACCTGAATGCCAAGCGTCACGCCTGGCGGAAACCCGGCACTGCACACCTGGCCAAAAACCATTCCAATACGGTGAGCATCATGGCAGCATCATGCTGTGGGAATGTTTTTCAGCGACAGGGACTGGGAGACTAGTCAGGATCGAGGGAAAGATGAACAGAGCAAAGTACAGATATATTCAACCTGACAGAGCTTGAGAGGATCTGCAGAAAAGAATGGGAGAAACTCCCCAAATACAGGTGTGCCAAGCTTGTAGCGTCATACCCAAGAAGACTCGAGGCTGTAATCGCTGCCAAAGGTGCTTCAACAAAGTACTGTGTAAAGGGTCTGAATACTTTCCGAATGCATTGTATTGTGCTAGCACCATCTCCTGGTTTTAATGTCTATAGGTCTTCATGTCATGTGTTTGACATTAATCATTTTATGGATGTAGCCTAAGCTTTCATTCCTTCATAATTTGCCATTATGTTGAGCGTATGCAATTCTCATTACACTGATATTTCGCCCTAGAGTTATGGTCTTCAGTGACCGATCCAAAAGATATTTGTAAAATGGGCTTTGTCTGATATGTTCTGTTTTTTTTTTTTTTTTATCAATTAATCTGTCTCTCCTCCTTTTATCCTTCTTTTTTTCCAGATCCTGGGGATGAGGCCGTGCGGTGGTCACGGGTCAAGGCCTACACCGGGCTCCTGCAGTACCGATTGGCCCTGGAGGACGCTGAACTCTGTCTTAGCTCCACCCACTCTGCAGAGGTAGGTTGCTAGACCAATGGGGGAAACTGTGTGTTGAGTGGGGAAAGAAAAATAATATTTAGGAAATTAAAACAAATGTTGTTATTGGAGGGTTTAAGTTTGCTGAGGCCTACTTCATTTACTTGACACATCCCCAGCACTATCCTTAGTCCTTACCAGGCACCCTGTGGCACTTTGAAACAGTAAACTGGAAGCCTATAGCTCCGGTTATATCCTCCACGCTTTACGACACGGTGTGATGCGTCATGGAGGGAAAGTGGAGGCTGATTAGAGGCTCAGTCTGGTGTTAGTAAGGCTAAATGTGTTAGCAGGCCATCCTGAATAAGAACCGGTAGGATATATGTTAGGACGTCTTACCGCTATAAACAGCATTGTTCACTATTGTCCTCCGATTCTTCTGTTTTTAAGTCTTGATCAATTATAATAGAATATTACTGTATAACCTTCTATACCTTTAAACATTTTGTCTGTTATCAAAATGTTGATTTTGTTTTTCCTTTACATAACTTTTTGGATTGAGGGTTCAGAGCCTCTCATTTTGGGAGTTGTGCATTTGTTTGTGACACATTTGGTCACACTTTCTTTTTACTGTACCTTGAGCTATTTTAATGGTCCAATGCAGATGTTTTTATCTTAATATAAAATTTAAGAACGTTACTGTGATTGTTTTCAATTTAAAATGGTCCAAAATAATCAAAAATAGATTATTAGTAAAGAAAAAGCAAGAATTTTGCCAAGCCTGTCTGGGAGTGGTCTGAGTGGGGAGGGGGAAAATGAGCTGTTATTGGCAGAGGGGTTTGGAACTCTTTTCTTATTGGTCTATTAACTCATTTACCACCTGGTGATGTCACCAAACTCCATCCCACCAAGGCTGAAATTTCAGGAGGTCTTTTCAAACAGCTCTTACTCTTAAAGGGCAATATCATAATTTCACAGTATTGTTCCAACCTCAGTGTGGAAATATACAGTGGGGTCCGAAATTATTGATACCCTAGATAAAGATGAGCAATAATGACTGTATGAAATAAATAATTAAAATACACTGCTCAAAAAAATAAAGGGAACACTAAAATAACACATCATAGATCTGAATGAATGAAATAATCTTATTAAATACTTTTTTCTTTACATAGTTGAATGTGCTGACAACAAAATCACACAAAAATTATCAATGGAAATCAAATTTATCAACCCATGGAGGTCTGGATTTGGAGTCACACTCAAAATTAAAGTGGAAAACCACACTACAGGCTGATCCAACTTTGATGTAATGTCCTTAAAACAAGTCAAAATGATGCTCAGTAGTGTGTGTGGCCTCCACGTGCCTGAATGACCTCCCTACAACGCCTGGGCATGCTCCTGATGAGGTGGCGGATGGTCTCCTGAGGATCTCCTCCCAGACCTGGACTAAAGCATCCGCCAACTCCTGGACAGTCTGTGGTGCAACGTGGCGTTGGTGGATGGAGCGAGACATGATGTCCCAGATGTGTTCAATTGGATTCAGGTCTGGGGAACGGGCGGGCCAGTCCTTAGCATCAATGCCTTCCTCTTGCAGGAACTGCTGACACACTCCAGCCACATGAGGTCTAGCATTGTCTTGCATTAGGAGGAACCCAGGGCCAACCGCACCAGCATATGGTCTCACAAGGGGTCTGAGGATCTCATCTCGGTACCTAATGGCAGTCAGGCTACCTCTGGCGAGCACATGGAGGGCTGTGCGGCCCCCCAAAGAAATGCCACCCCACACCATGACTGACCCACCGCCAAACCGGTCATGCTGGAGGATGTTGCAGGCAGCAGAACGTTCTCCACGGCATCTCCAGACTCTGTCACGCCTGTCACGTGCTCAGTGTGAACCTGCTTTCATCTGTGAAGAGCACAGGGCGCCAGTGGCGAATTTGCCAATCTTGGTGTTCTCTGGCAAATGCCAAACGCCCTGCACGGTGTTGGGCTGTAAGCACAACCCCACCTGTGGACGTTGGGCCCTCATACCACCCTCATGGAGTCTGTTTCTGACCGTTTGAGCAGACACATGCACATTTGTGGCCTGCTGGAGGTCATTTTGCAGGAGCTCTGGCAGTGCTCCTCCTTGCACAAAGGCGGAGGTAGTGGTCCTGCTGCTGGGTTGTTGCCCTCCACGGCCTCCTCCACGTCTCCTGATGTACTGGCCTGTCTCCTGGTAGCGCCTCCATGCTCTGGACACTACGCTGACAGACACAGCAAACCTTCTTGCCACAGCTCGCATTGATGTGCCATCCTGGATGAGCTGCACTACCTGAGCCACTTGTGTGGGTTGTAGACTCGCCTCATGCTACCACTAGAGTGAAAGCACCGCCAGCATTCAAAAGTGACCAAAACATCAGCCAGTAAGCATAGGAACTGAGAAGTGGTCTGTGGTCACCACCTTCAGAACCACTCCTTTATTGGGGGTGTCTTGCTAATTGCCTATAATTTCCACCTGTTGTCTATTCCATTTGCACAACAGCATGTGAAATTTATTGTCAATCAGTGTTGCTTCCTAAGTGGACAGTTTGATTTCACAGAAGTGTGATTGACTTGGAGTTACATTGTGTTGTTTAAGTGTTCCCTTTATTTTTTTGAGCAGTGTACTTAGCTAAATTGTATGCTCAAAACAATTGGGAAATTACATTATTTTATACTAATTGTCACGTTGTATAACTGATTGGAGACAGGCGCAGGAATATGTAATAGTGGGTTTTAATACTCCACCCAAAATATACAACGTGCCATGAAAGGGGACGAAGCCCATAACAAACACGTATACAAAAACACAGGGAAGTAACCCAAACAAAAGAGCGAGGTTAAACCTGTAATAAATACGTGGGACGAGACCCGTAATAACAGTACGCTGGACGGGACCCGTAATAACGGCACGCGGGACGGGACCCGTAATAACGGCACGCGGGACGGGACCCGTAATAACGGCACGCGGGACGGGACCCGTAATAACGGTACGCGGGACGGGACCCGTAATAACGAGCACACAATACACTCGGCACGAAAGCCGAAACCACAAAGCACAGGTACTCACAAGACCAACGGACATGGGGAAAAATAACCGACGAGACAAAGGTGAACCGAGGGCACATATATACAAGTACCAATCAGGGGAATTGGGAACCAGGTGTGCGTAATGAAACAGTTCAGTGACGCCTAGACGGCCGGTGACGTCGACCAGTTACCGGGGGAATCCGTGACACTAATGCAATTGCTTAGAGAAAGAGATTTTGTTTAACAAATTATTTTTCTCAAAAATGTTAACGGTCAAAATGATTGAGACCCCTAAATAACCTTATAAATAAAGTAGTCAACGGTTTTGTATATATGGTCCCATATTTCTAGCACCCAATGACTACGTCAAGCTTGTGACTCTACAAACTTGTTGGATGGTTGTGTTTCAGATTATTTTGTACCCAGAAGAAATGAATGGTAATTAATGTATTCTGTCATTTTGGAAGGACTTTTATTGTAAACGAGAATAGAATGTGTTTCTAAACACTTCTACATGAACGTGGACGCTGCCGTGATGACGGATAACCCAGAATGAATCGTGAATAACGATGAGTGAGAAAGTTAACAGAGGGTCAAAGGTCATACCCCTAAGACACGCTAACCTGTTATTGGTGATGGTGAGAGGTTAGTTGAAGAGGTGGAAATATATAGTTTGGGATGAACATAAAGGCCCAAGCTAGTAGCCACACAAGGTACATCTTTTATTTAAATGTGTGTTTCCCCATAACGGCTGATTTTTGTTGGTAATGTGTAATTTAACAAACTAGGCTAAGAGAAGACAAACTGGTTCAGGACCCAAAGGGGTTGGGAATTTTTGCAATGTATGCTAATCCTATTCAGTGAAGCCTGAAAAAAAAAACTAATTGATGTTGAGTGATCCAGGTCTCGTTGATTCATGTTGTCAAGCTACCTGCGTTGTGTTCTAACTAGGGTCCCTTCTCTCTCTCTCTCTCTCTCTCTCTCTCTCTCTCTCTCTCTCTCTCTCTCTCTCTCTCTCGCTCTCTCTCTCTCTCTCTCTCTCTCTCTCTCTATCGTTCTCTCTCTCTCTCTCTCTATCGTTCTCTCTCTCTCTCTCTCTCTCTCTCTATCGTTCTCTCTCTCTCTCATCTCTCTATCGTTCTCTCTCTCTCTCTCTCTCTGTCTCTCTCTTGTCTCTCTCTCTCTCTCTCTCTCTCATCTCTCTATCGTTCTCTCTAGCAGGTTCACCCTCTGGCTGTCGTTCCAATCCAGTATTGTCCAGTTGAAATGCAGCGACGTAACCGATCTCTCCCTCTCTCCACTGGAAGTCTTGCACTCTTTATAACCTCCCCCTCCCTCTGTCTCTCTCTCTCCCAGGGTTTCTACTGGAAGGCCAAGGTGCTCCAGGACATGGGCCAGGTGGACGACTCGCTGCAGGTTTTCCTCCATTGTCTGGCCCTGGACGAGGACTTCACCCTGGCCAAACGAGAGGTGGAAATGGTGAGAGGAGGAGTTGGAGGGAGAGTGATGTTGTTGTTGAACTCATTTGCTTTGGCAATGCTTTGGTCTTCCTGGAAGCTTTGGGACTTGACTTGTGTGCAAGAAAGCGAGGAGATATTGTATCTTCTCAGTGTCTTTCCTTCTTTGTGAAGAGGTTGCTCTGTTGGGCCAAACCTCCTCTCTGTGTATCAGTGATAGACCCCCCCACCACCCCACCCTTGGCTCCTGGGAACATGCAACCCCTTACAATCTTTAGGCCTATCACTAATTTCATTGCCTAAGTTTATACTTGTATAAACACTGTTTTTTATCTCCAGGAATGTTTGTAGTCTAGACCCCTTAGCGCCATAGTCCGTTTCATAAGATGCCAGGCGCTCTCAGAGTACCCCCTTTTGTCTTACTTAAGCCAAGTGTTTTGCTTACCATCCATGAAAAGGAACACAGTGTGCATTCCTTCGCTGATAGCCAAGCGTCGGCTAGCTCGGTTATTATCCTTAGCATCGGTCTAATGGAATCAAGCCCTCAGGCGCTTGTGTGAGAGATGGAACATATCGGTGCTGACAGCGGCCTTAATTAATGACTAAATCATATTATTTACGGAGAAAAGCAGCTGTTTTTTTGCGGGTGACTGAAAATGTGGTGACCTATGATTCACTGTGAGTTTTGCTTTCCGTGATGAATCACCTGTCAGACTGAGTTGAAGTAAACGTATTTGTTTTTTTTTGCGGTTGACACCCTGTTGAATGAGAGTTGGAATGGGGCAGAGTTCTGCCTATCCATCGCTCTCTATTTGGTTACACTTTATTTTCCTAGTACCACTTGTGTCTATTTGGTATGTGCTATGGAAAGTACGTTTATGGTATTTGTTACAATTGAATCCCCATGACGAAGAAGTAAGTCTTGAGTAGCAGTTATTTATGCCCTATTCACTAATTACCATAGGGTCTCAGTTCAATTAAAGTTATTTATGCCCTATTCACTAATTACCATAGGGTCTCCGTTAAATTAAAGTTATTTATGCCCTATTCACTAATTACCATAGGGTCTCCGTTCAATTAAGGTTATTTATTTTTCCCCCTTCCCTCCATCAACACAACATCCCAGTGAAGACATGCATGTTTTTGAAGTTTACTTTCCAGTGGGTCAGTCCGTGTGACTCTCCCCTCCAGGAGTGACATTTAACCCCATTAGTCAAAAGGCTTCATCCCAAAAATGGCACCTTTTCCCATTTGACCAGAGACCTATGGGGACTTTGGTCTATGGACTCTGGTCAAAAGTAGTGCGCTATGTAGGGTATGGGGTGTAATTCGGGACTGAGACAAAGTACTGTGACGAAGCAGGGTGACCATAAGTCATAGACACGGTGGACCGCTGTCCGATCACAATCGCTGACAATGTGAAATGTTAGGGTAGTACTCTGGTGTGAGAAAATAGGCCCCCCGGGGGGTACTTTGATCGTGTAGTTGATGTGTGAATTCTCATTCTTGTTGTTTCACTCTTTTTAAGAAGAACTTTGATTGGTTGAGTAGTTGAATTGCAAGTGGCTTCTCTTTCTGCTCAAGAAGGGTATTGTCTGAAACCTGTTCTCAAGGTTTGATTTAAAAGAGCTATATGGGATTGTCTGTGTGTGATGTCTGTGTGCCTAAGCAAAAGGTGTGTTTCTGTTTTCTTTAACTCCTATAATACAGTGAGTAGCCTTTATCATATAATTCAGTGAGTAGCCTTTATCACAAGGTTAGCAGATATTAAATGTTGGCCATTTTGTGTGTCTGGGAGTCCCAGCGGAATGGATGTGGATTAGATAGATTTGTATGGATTGGAACGGGGCCCCGGGGGTGTTCGTCAGCATCTATTAACACGTCTGAGAGAGTGAAACGAGAGGTGAAACACAGAAGATAAAGGGAGAAAGAGAAGATACAGGGCCTAGAAGAGGAAAAGAACATTGATTGATATATATATATATATATATATAGGATGAAAGGGATTGGGTGGAAGTAGAGTGACAGAGGTGGTGCAGCAACGAACACATATTTCTTTCCTACGAGTGAATTTTACTGCGGATTGAACCCTTTTTTAGTTTTTGACGTCAATCATGTTATTGTGAAGCTAAAGGCATATTTCCACTTTGTGTGGACAAGTACATTTTTCTACCTCTAAATCCACATTGGTGCCAGGCAGGCCAGCCACTTTCCTGCATTTAAGTTCCTTGTGAACTAGGCTCCTATTCTGCCGTTTTTGGCCGACTTTATCCAGTTGGACTGCTCCTATGGCTAACGCAATGTGTACCACAGATACTGTGCGACCTGCTGTCTCCGGCCGGCGAGAACGTGAAGGTGGGCCTGAGGGAGACGGCGCAGAGCACATCGCCTCACCTGCGTAGTAAGATTTTGGTAGCGGATGCCGAGGCCAGAGCCCAACAGCATCAGGCCGAAGCCAAACACTCTGCCCTGCTCCAAGTCCAGGCTCGCACCTCCTCGGCACATCCTAGCCCCGACGCACAGCACCAGGTACGCTAACTGGACAGTGTGCTTGATACAGCCCTGTAGGCCGTCATTGTAAATAAGAATTTGTTCTTAATGACTAGCCTAGTTAAATAAAGGTAAAAAAATAAAAATAAAAAGCCCAGACCCACTAGGGGGTGCCTTCAAAGTTTCCAAAGTCAAGTATGTTTTGATATTTTTTTGGTGTTTGTTCAGTTAAAATGCATCAACAATGTCTAACACTCCTTTTAACTTTCCAGTTGTCTCTCTGTCTCTCTGTCTCTCGCTCCTCCTCCCCCTCCTCTCTTTCCATCCAGAAGCCGGGACGCTCAGGGAGCCTGGAGCGCTCGGGCCTCAGCCGCGCTCACTTGATGCGAGCCCACGGGCCGGTTCTGGGCAGCGTGGATGAGGGTCTGAAACGTGTCTGCTCCGCACCCCAGCTGGGGGACCAGGAGAAAGGCATGCTGCTGAAGAGGAAGCTGACGGCCTCCGAGGGCGGACCCCACGTCGTCTACAGCCATGGGAACAAGCATAAGAAACAAGGAGGTAGGAATCAAGGCTGCTGCTAGTGTGTCCTAATTAGAAAGGGAAAAGTTTAGCTCAGGGATCATCAACTAGATTCAGCCGTGGGCTGTTTTTTTTTTTTTTGAGCGGATAGTCGAAGGAGCCCCAAATTGTAGATTGCAAATTGACCGCAAGAAGCCCAAATGGATATAATGTCTGACTAAAGCATAACTATTTCAAACCTTGCTTACATTTGTATATGATCACGTTTTTTTGTGTGTGGGGGCAGAAAACTTTGAGGCCAATTAAAACCACCAAGGGCCAAATTCGGCCGCCAGTTGGGGAACCCCTGGTTTAGCTTGAGTGCTGGCTCTTTATATTATTTTACATGTGATTATTCCTGGGATAAAGCAGCTAAAATATGCATTCCCTGTATATCCGTGGCATAGCCGCAACCGCCACAGTACCAATTAGCAATGGTCCCATTTATCCATTGCCAGGTACCTTTGCTGTGTCTTGTGTTTGTATGCGTCTGTCTGCGTACTTGGGTGTGTGTGTGTGTGTGTGTGTGAAGTGCTCTACGTTCTCCTGTCTCTTCCTCTGTAGTGGCCTGTGGTGTGTCGAGCCAGGGAGCCTCAGCGCGAGCTCACAGAGTCGTACCCAGGGACCTACTGGACCCCAACGACCTGGAGTGTTCCCTCTGCATTAGATTGTTCTACGAACCGGTGACCACGCCGTGCGGCCACACCTTCTGTAAGAACTGCCTGGAGCGCTGTCTGGACCACACACCCCAGTGTCCTCTCTGCAAGGAGAGCCTCAAAGAGGTAAGAGGAGACCACCACCAACCACGACCAAGCGCCTGCTTTTCATAGAATTTCACTAAGGCTAGGTTTCAAATGGCATCCTATTCCCTATATAGTGCACTATTTTTGACCAGGGCCAATAGGGCTCTGGTCAAAAGTAGTGCGCTAAATAGGGAACATGGTGCCATTTGGGATGAGACCTAAAACAATTAACTTGGGGAAGACCACTTCTTAAATGACATGTCCTCAAAAAGAATCCCTTACTCTTCCTTCTCTCTCCCTCCAGTATCTGGCAGCCAGGAAGTACACAGTCACCAGTGTGCTGGACCGAGTGATAAAGCAGTACCTGTCTGAGGAGCAGTCGGAACGGCAGAAGACTCACCTGGAGGAGACCCAAGAGCTCTCAGAGTGAGTTGTCCTCTTAACATCGAATTAACCTAGAATGTCCATTCTGGTAATTGTATTGCTATGGCTTCTGCCTTCTCTCTGAACCCTGGTCTGTCTTTCTCCCAGGTTGTCCTACTTTCTTTTTTTAATTTTTATGAATGCAGCAGAAATCATGCAAAACACTATTTTTACTTCGTCTTTGGAATGCGTATGTCACATTAGAATCGCTTCACTTGTGAGAGATGCTTGAGTGTCTTAGCGTCATCCAACTCTCTCTCTCTCTTTCTCCGCAGCCTGACGAAGAATGTCCCCATCTTTGTGTGCACCATGGCCTACCCGACCGTGCCTTGCCCCCTGCACGTCTTCGAACCGCGCTACCGTCTCATGATCCGCCGCTGCATGGAGACCGGCACGCGCCAGTTTGGGATGTGCCTCAGCGACGCTCAGAAAGGGTAGGCACAGTGGTAGGCACAGTGGTAGGCACAGTGGTAGGCACAGTGGTAGGAACAGTGGTAGGAACAGTGGCACAGTGGTAGGCACAGTGTCACCCGATACAAGCACCTGCTCACGTAGTCAAGCACACACACATTTGCACATAAACACTCACTCAAATGCACACGCACACCATTCTGCTGCGCACTAATGCGTCACCTTCTGTCAACTCACCCTGGAGAACTAATTAAAACCCTGTTACTCCCTGTACGAGAGAGCGAGAGGAAGGGGACAGGGCCTGCGAAATTATGAAAATACTAGCTAATAGGATTTTGACTGAATATAAAGTCAAATCCAACTTTGAAGCATCCTCCTGATGGAAAAAGACAATTCAAACATTTTAATGAGATTTAAGCATATATATATGCGAATATTTACGTTTTTCAAGATGCCTTAGACTACTGTACCTTCTCACAAATGTGTTGAATGCTGACGTTTGACTTGACTATGCAATGGCCCTGTGTAAGTTCACTTAGGATTCTAGGTGCAATTTAGATTTTGGCCACTAGATGGCAGCAGTGTATGTGCAAAGTTTTAGACTGATCTAATGATCCATTGCATTACTGTTCAAAATGTTGTATCAAGACTGCCCAAATGTGCCTAATTGGTTTATTTATACATTTAAGAGGGGCACTGATCTTGTAGAGGTTAAACAAATAGGCCATTGGCAAATCACTGCAATTGACTGCTTACAAGGAGACAGTACCTTTTTCACAATGCTTTGAATGGCTGTCTGATTTGACTCTGCAACGACCATATGCAATCAGCTGGGTTGGTAGAGCATGGCGCTTGCAACGGCAGGATAGTTGGTTTGATTCCTAGGACCACCCATACGTAAAATATATACAGGCATTTAGCGCCTGCTAAATTTATATATGCAACTTTAATAATAATAATAAAGCGCGGCTCTGCCTTTTTAACAGCACTAACAAGGCAGGTCCTACAGGCCCTGGTTTTGTCGCACCGGGACTACTGTTCAGTAGTGTGGTCAGGTGCCACAAAGAGGGACTTGGGAAAATTGCAGTTGGCTCAGAACAGGGCAGCACGGCTGGCCCCTTAAAATGACACGGAGAGATAACATTAATGACATGCATGTCAATCTCTCATGGCCTAAAGTGGAAGAGAGATTGACTTCCTCATTACTTGTTTTGTAAGAGGTGTTGACAAGCTGAAGCTACCGAGCTGTCTGTTTTTAAAATACTAGCACACAGCTCGGACACGCATGCATACCCCACAAGACATGCCACCAGAGGTCTCTTCACAGTCCCCAAGTCCAGATCAGACTATGGGAGGGACACAGTACTACATAGAGCCATGACTACATGGAACTCTATTCCACATCAGGTAACTGATGCAAGCAGTAGAATCAGATTTAAAAAGCGGGTAAAAATACACCTTATGGAACTGCGGGGACTGTGAAGCGACACAAACATAGGCACAGACGCATGCATACACACACATGATAACATACACACTATACACACACGCACACATGGATTTTGCGTTGCAGATATGTGGTAGTGGAGTATGGGCCTGAGGACACACACTTAGTGTGTTGTGAATTCTGTAATTAATGTATTGTAATGTTTTTAAAATTGTATAACTGCCTTAATTTTGCCGGACCCCAGGAAGAGTAGCTGCTGCCTTGGCAGCAGCTAATGGGGATCCATAATGCATACAAATTTAGCAATAAAGACCATTTGCAAATCACCTCAAAATGACTATATGATTACAACAAACAAAAATCCCGTTTCAGATTTGTGGACTACGGCTGTATGCTGATCATCCGGAGTGTCCACTTCCTCCCAGACGGGCGTTCTGTGGTGGACACCATCGGAGGGAAGAGGTTCCGGGTGCTGACCCGCGGGATGAAGGACGGGTACTGCATCGCCGACATCCAGTACCTGGAGGATACCAGGGTAAGAACCCATGTTCTCTTACCCGAAAATACTGGTTCGGATATGTTTTTATGGAGAGTTTCTGTTCTTTGTATTTTTGGGATATATATATATATATATATATATATATATATTTGGTTATTTTCATTTGTAAATAAAGGATTACAAAATAATACTAAATTATACAAAAAAAAAAAAACACAAGCATAGAGACAAAATTATATTGAAATCCATTTTCCATTAGTGTGAATACCTTGATAATAACTCCCACTCACACCCGCTTACAAGTTTAGCACAGCTTGTATTTGCCTAATATTTTAATTTGAATAATCCACTTTTTAGTCCATTATTCACCCTTTGATGTAAAAGGTCTCCTGTAAAAACAAGCTTGTATTTTAGTTTATCAGAGGCCATCTGTTAATGGATTATGGTAGTGTGGTGTTTTTATGTGAACCCTACACTGCAATCGATGTCGTTTTCATTTTCATGTGACCCCTGCTTTCAAACCTAATGTCCCTCTTGTATGGTTAAGATTGATTGATTGATTGACAGGTGAGCGACGGCGAGGAGTTGACACAGCTGCAGCAGCTGCACGACGCCGTTTACGAACAAGCGCACACCTGGTTCCAGAACCTCAAGAACCGCTTCCGCAACCAGATCCTTCAGCACTTTGGCGCCATGCCCGAGAGAGAGCCCGACATCCAGGTGAGCTAAGACACACCTCTTCCCCCCTCCCCTTCTCCAGGGTCATTCATTAGGGCATACTGTAGCGAAACAATTTTCAACAGAGTATGAAAACTATTGTTTCTTTTTGGATAAGTTCAGTTAGTCCCTTGCTGTTCCAGGCTTTCCTCCAGTGTCACTTCCATATAGATTATATTTCTATGGTTGCGCCACTGCTCTAGAAGAGATCATTGTGGGTAATTCTTAACTAATCATCGGGAGGAAGGTGTTATGTCACCTTCCTCCAGAGTGTCCTTACGACAACCCCCACCACCCTCTATACTTCACACACACAGATATACAATTGGACGCGCAATATCCAATGGGGGCGTAGCATTTTTCATTGAAAATTTGGAATGGTACAGTTACAGTGGCTTACGAAAGTATTCACCCCTCTTGGCATTTGTCCTATTTTGTTGTCTTACAACCTGGAATTAAAATGGATTTATTTGGGGGTTTGTATGATTTGATTTACACAACATGCCTAACACTTTGAAGATGCCCATTCTTCAAGGCAAAACGGCTCCAGCTCCTTCAAGTTGGATGAGTTCCGCTGGTGTACAGCAATCTTTAAGTCATACCACATGTTCTCAATTGGATTGAGGTCTGGGCTTTGACTAGGCCATTCCAAGAAATGTAAATGTTTCCCCTTAAAGCAGTATGCTTAGGGTCATTGTCATAACCTCCGTCCCAGTCTCAAATCTCTGAAAGACTGAAACAGGTTTCCCTCAAGAATTTCCCTGTATTTAGCGCCATGCTGCCACCACCATGCTTCACTGTGGGGATGGTGTTCTCGGGGTGATGAGAGGTGTTGGGTTTGCACCAGACATAGCGTTTTCCTTGATGGCCAAAAAGCTCAATTTTAGTCTCATCTGACCAGAGTACCTTCTTCCATATGTTTGGGGAGTCTCCCAAAAGCCTTTTAGCAAACACCAAATGTGTTTGCTTATTTTTTTCTATAAGCAATGGCTTTTTTTCTGGCCACTCTTCCGTAAAGCCCAGCTCTGTGGAGTGTACGGCTTAAAGTGGTTCTATGGACAGACTCCAATCTTTGCCGTGGAGCTTTGCAGCTCCTTCAGGGTTATCTTTGGTCTCTCTCTGATTAATGCCCTCCTTGCCTGGTCTGTGAGTTTCGGTGGGCGGCCCTCTCTTGGCAGGTTTGTTGTGGTGCCATATTCATATTTTTTAATAATGGATTTAATGGTGCTCCGTGGGATGTTCAAAGTTTAATTTTTTTTTTTTTATAACCCAACCCTGATCCTTACTTCTCCACAACTTTGTCCCTGACCTGTTTGGAGAGCTCCTTGGTCTTCATGGTGTCCCTTGCTTAGTGGTGTTGCAGACTCTGGGGCCTTTCAGAACAGGTGTATATATACTGAGATCATGTGACAGATCATGTGACACTTAGATTGCACACAGGTGGACTTTATTTAACTAATTATGTGACTTCTGAAGGTAATTGGTTGCACCAGATCATATTTAGAGGCTTCATAGCAAAGGGGGTGAATACATATGCACGCACCAGCTTTCCATTTTAAATAAAATATATATTTTTTATTTTGACTATTTTCACCAAATTCACCAATTTGGACTATTTTGTGTATGTCCATTACATGAAATCCCAATAAAAATCAATTTAAATTACAGGTTGTAATGCAACAAAATAGGAAAAATGCCAAGGGGGGTGAATACTTATGCAAGGCACTGTATATAATTGGGATAATGTGAGGTTAGACCCTGGCTATATATGGAGATCCTAGGATTAATGATGAGCGTCCGGGGATGAACCATAGTCAAGATTAGATTACATTTCCACTGTTTGTGTGCGCGTGCGTGTTTCTAATAATAAATGTTTTGTCATAGCCATGGTATATGGTCTGATGTACCACCGCTTTCAGACAATCATCATTAAGGGCTCAAACCACACACATTTTATTATAAACAACATGTAACTCTGACACCCGCAACATCCAATAAGTGGCAGATTAGGTTGAAGCTGCTTTGGATGCAAGCTAATTTACCACATCAGTCATTTTCTGAGATTCTTGGCTCAATTATAGAACAACCTACTGAAGATACCGACTCTCTAAATGAGTTACTACATCTTGCAGATCCAAAGCGTCTCCGTCCTCTCTGTCTGATGTAAGGCATGTACTGAACTCCGGCTGACCCCCTATCCTCTACCCTCAAGTTCCTTATAGATCTGAAATGATTGAATAGGTGTATCCAATACGGCAATTATTCCACCTAGTCTTGGCAAATGGCAAGGTGAAGGCATGATGGTAATGTTTAAACCTATCCAATCACTTTTTTCTTTGTACTGTGACCCCTTATTGAATTCGTCTATGGCCCAGCATAAAAAACAACAAGCCATTCTCTGTCCGTTGTCTGACCCATTGTTTTAGGTGGGTAATAGCATGTCTCCTTCCTCTCTTTCTGTCCGTTGTCTGACCCATTGTTTTAGGTGGGTAATAGCATGTCTCCTTCCTCTCTCCCAGGCGACGCCCAACGGTCCGGCTTGCTGCTGGTGGCTGCTGGCCGTGCTGCCCATCGACCCTCGCTACCAGCTGTCGGTGCTTTCCATGACCACGCTGCGCGAACGCCTGGTCAAGATCCAGCACATCCTCTCCTACCTGCAGAGCATCCCCAGCGAGTAGAAGAGTAGAGTTCCACCCTACCACAACGACTTCTCACTCCCTGGTTCCGGCACCGTGTACCTCCGTACCACATCTAACAACACAGACTCCTACGACTCCATACATCGGATTTCTCTCTTTATTACTGCTGAGGCATCTGCCACAAGACATCCGTGAGACGTCTGGACAGTGAGACATCTCCCTGAGAAGACCGAATCACACAACACTTCTACGACACCAGCAAGATCCCAGTCACATAAGCAGCTAGCTATAGCAACACGACAGTAGCTTCAGCAGCACGACAGCTATCACACACCAGCTAGCTACATCGGTGAGAAGCCACAGACGGATTCTAAGAACTGGTCTTATCTCTTGTCATGACTCTCTCTCTCTCTCTCTCTCTCTCTCTCTCTCTCTCTCTCTCTCTCTCTCTCTCTCTCTCTCTCTCTCTCTCTCTCTCTCTCTCTCTCTCGTTGGTGAAAACAAAACAAAAAAGGCCTTTCTGTCTATACTCAACGCTGGCCTCAACAGTGGCACCAGCCACCCTCAACACCTGCCACTGTCAACTTGGTTTACCAGAAAGAGAGAACGATTAGTGAAGAGATGTCTCCGTTGTTTTGTCTACTCAAGACTACCCAAGCAGCCTCGCTGTCTCTATTCGGTCACTGTTGATGGTAGAAGGGAGGGTGTGTGTATGTGTGCTTGTTTCTATGGGTGGACGGTGCTTGGTGCAAATCCCAAATGCTGAAATTGAGTCAGACAGAGAGAGGAGGTGGGTGGATGAATTGTAGAAGGTTGGTGGTAACAAATGGAGGGGGTACTAGAATTGTTTGTGTACTACAAAGCCCAACAAGTGGGATGGTGCAGCCTTACAAAATCAAAAGTGTGAATCTTACTCTTCTGAGCATTAAGCCCCCTCTCTGTCACTTCACCACGTCTACTAAATGCACAACTTCCTTTACCGCTGCCACCTAGCGGCAGTGGACCCTGGTGAAAAAGAGAGCTTCCCCCATTTTCTTTATTAACGTTTCAAAGTTTTTACTTTTTCATCCATTTTTAGTTTTCTTCCAAGACTTCAGAAAGAAAACCCTTTTGGCAGCCATTAGCTACTGATGTGGGACTGTGGTCTCCCAACGCTCCCAACTTCTGTTCTCTTAACAGTTTTTTTCCTTTTTTTTTTTCTTCTTAGCTGAAAACAAACTCAAAAAAAAAATCCAGACTTCCAATATACGTTACTCTGTGGTTTTGTTTTTGTTTCTCAGTGGATACAGAACCGCTTGAATCCTGATAGACTATTCTTTGATTTTGCATTGGGGATGTTTCCCATTCCGAGTTATCGATTTTTTTGAGAGAAACCTCAAAAGTCATCCATGTGACTCGAGTGTTGTACTTCCTGTCTCTCTCTTCTAAGCCAAAAGTTCCAACTTCCTGTTTAAATTCAATGTAAACTGAAGTAATTTTTAAGGACAGATGTTTAAATATATATTTTGACAGTATGTTTGTATGTACAAAATCCCAAAAGGGGAACTTGCAATATTTTGACACAGTGAAAAGGAGAAAGAAACAACACTATACAATGATCTGTGTTCAGCACTGCAAGGGTTAAAGGTCACCCTGTTGTCAAGTAAAAATCAGTCGCCTACCTTTTTGTCGGAAAAAAAGGACTATAGGTGAATATATCTGTGGTGGTCGATTTCGCAAGACACATTTTTGCCTTATACCATTGTAGCATTTTGCTTTGAATGGCACAATGTGACGTCTTGGTTAGCATTCCTTTTGCCGTACTAGTAATTAGAATATTTGCGTTTTAATTATTAGTCCTTTCTTCAGCCGCCTCACGGCCCGAATCGTTCACAGTGTGTATAATGTATGTCAAGTCGCGTTTGTTTCGTTTAAATCATTTTGTTTTTGGACAGATCATGCTTTTTTTCCTCGAATGTTTAAGTTATCAATTTTCAATAATAAATGAAATCATTATTTTTTTTTTCAACTCCGACTCCTCAAAGTGGTATTATGTTAATGAATGGACTAAACGGAACCCGTGAATGGAACCCATTGTCGACGTCACCATCCGATCCCAGGGTTATGCATTGGGTGGGACGTCATCTGGAAGTCTGTTCAATTGGTTGTTCAAGCATGTTTCCACAAGGTGGCGACATAGACTCACCACTGCTATGTAAGAGCGACTGAACACTAGTCTTGTTTCATAACTCACCCTTCGTCCTCTGCTGCATGGCTTAAACCAGTTTTATTGACCTAAATTAATATCTTACAATCGAAGTCTATACACTGCAATATCAATGAGATCTAAATCTGATGAATATGCAAAATCATGCACAATGCTACAGGAAATTGACACAAGAATGATGCCACTTGTTTGGGGATCCAGACCTGATCAAGTGCATCTTGTTTGTTTGTTTGCTTGCTTGATGGCTGAGGCAGGCTACCACTGAGGACCGCATCATGACAAACTCTGCAGGGGGAGACAGAGACAAGACACTGCACCAGATACATTGATTAGAACCAGGGGGGCTCTGGATATCGCAGGGGACAACATAAGACACAACCCCATGGTACATCTGCCCTCGTTAAAATGCATTGGATGCCATTAGAACAAAAGTCATTTCCATTCTGTCCGGGGTTTGAGGATGAGACCATTTTAGTTTTGAGGGGACCCTTGATTTTACAGTCCTATATGACAGTCATTTTTACAGTAGTGTTTGTGTTCTCTCTATGGACCTTGTATTTACAAAAACAAAATGCAGCTACACTGTATAGTTATCCAGAGAATTTAGCAGGTGTAACGACCTAGTCATTTATTTGTTAAAACTAGGCACATAGTGGGGCTGTAAAATAAAGTGTAACCAGTTCATTTGTGTCCAATTCGAGTTTCCAAATCGACCCCCAAGCCCATACCTACCACTGGCCCCAGGCACAAGTATATCTGGAAGAATTGGAGCGGTATGCTGTAATCTACACCCAACCTATCACAGGGCATATTGCTTAAACCCACCTGACCCCCTCAGATCAATACTGTAGGTGTGCATAGGGTTGATGTAGAGACTATAGGGGTTGAATTGGAATTCGTCTCAGAACATTACGTATAATTCTGTTCATAAATCCAACACACTCCATTTAGTATGAGGGGTGGCAGGTAGCCTAGTGGTTAGAGCGTTGGACTTGTAACCGGAGGGTTGCAAGTTCGAATCCCCGAGCTGACAAGGTAAAAATCTGTTGTTCTGTCCCTGAACAAGGCAGTTAACCCCACTGTTCCCCGGGCGCTGAAGACGTGAATGTCGATTAAGGCAGCCCCCCGCACCTCTCTGATTCAGAGGGGTTGGGTTAAATGCGGAAGACACATTTCGGTTGAAGGCATTTGGTTGTACAACTGACTAATAATGGTGACTTTGATGATATGTTACGTTTGGTATGGTTACATAAGAAAGATTGTTACTTAAGGTGGATGGGTAGGTGTATAACATGAATGTCAGTTCAAATCTCATCACAGACAACTAAAGCATTTTAGCTAATTTTCAACTCTTCCCCTAAACTTAACCCTTTAACCTAACTCCTAAACTGAACCCTAACCCCTAGCCTAGCTAGCATTAGCGAGCTAGCTAACGTTAGCCACCTACTAGAATTCGTAACATATCGTACGTTTTGCAAATTCGTAATATATAATACGAATTGTAATTCACAACATATCTGTTACACCCTGATCTGATTCACCTGGGCTTGTTTCCATCTCCCTACAGGTGTCGCCCATCTTCCCCATTATCCCTGTGTATTTATACCTGTGTTCTCTGTTTGTCTGTTGCCAGTTTGTTTTGTTGCGTGAAACCTACCAGCGTTTTGTTCCCCTGTTCCTGTCTGTTCTTGCTCCTGTTATCAAGTCCTTCCCGGTTTTGACCGTTCTGCCTCCCCTGGCCCTGAGACTGCCTCCCCTGGCCCTGAGACTGCCTGCCCTGACCCTGAGACTGCCTGCCCTGACCCTGAGACTGCCTCCCCTGGCCCTGAGACTGCCTGCCCTGGCCCTGAGACTGCCTGCCCTGACCCTGAGACTGCCTCCCCTGGCCCTGAGACTGCCTGCCCTGACCCTGAGACTGCCTGCCCTGACCCTGAGACTGCCTGCAGTTCTGGACCTTTTGCACCTTCTCTGGATTACTGACCTCATGCCTGCCTTTGACCTGTCGTTTGCCCGCCCACTGTACTAGAAATAAACTTTTGTTTCTTCGACACTGTCTGCATCTGGGTCATACCTGAAACCTGATAATATCATACAAAATGGGTGATGGACATCCACAAATGAATGCATGCCACACGAAATGTAACATAGCATACTAAATGGAGTGTCTCGGAATTTACATACAGAATCATACGAAATGTTCTGAGACCAGGTTGCATCCCATCACCCCTTCTCCTAAATCTCCCTTCCTGTCTAGCTGCCCGTTTCCTCCCTCCTCTGTTTCCCTGTCTGCGAAGTTCTCCGAACCAATCGGTTAACCAAGCATGACTGATCTCACCGTGTCACCTGCACCTTCAGCATGCCTCCCATCTGACAGTCAAACATCCATCTATCCACCTGTCAATCACAACATGGCTCCAGCCAGTAGTAGCCATTAAACAACCATTGGCAGGACCCATCCATCTCATAATTTCAGTCCCTCGGTCAAATCTGGTTACGTTTTCCATTATGCTTCTTTAAGGACATGGCTGTTGAATGACTTCTATGACTGTGTCCCATTTATTTTTTTATTTGATTTATTTCACCTTTATTTAACCAGGTAGGCAAGTCGAGAACAAGTTCTCATTTACAACTGCGACCTGGCCAAGATAAAGCAAAGCAGTTCGACACATACAACAACACAGAGTTACACATGGAGTAAAACCAACATACAGTCAATAATACAGTAGAAAAACAAATCTATATACAATGTGTGCAAATGAGGTAAGATAAGGAAGGTAAGGCAATAAATAGGCCATGGTGGCAAAGTAATTACAATATAGCAATTAAACACTGGAATGGTAGATGTTCAGTAGATGAATGTGCAATGTAGAAAAACTGGGGTGCAAAGGAACAAGATAAATATGGTAGGGGATGAGGTAGTTGGTTGGGCTGTTTACAGATGGGCTATATACAGGTGCAGGGGTCTGTAAGCTGCTCTGACAGCTGGTGCTTAAAGCTGGTGAGGGAGATAAGTGTCTCCAGTTTCAGAGTTTTTTGTAGTTCATTCCAGTCATTGGCAGCAGAGAACTGGAAGGAAAGTCGGCCAAAGGAGAAATTGGCTTTGGGGGTGACCAGTGAGATATACCTGCTGGAGCGCTACGGGTGAGTGCTGCTATGATGACCAGCGAGCTGAGATAAGGCGGGGCTTTACCTAGCAGGGACTTGTAGATGACCTGGAGCCAGTGGGTTTGGTGACGAGTATGAAGCGAGGGCCAGCCAACGAGAGCGTACTGGTCGCAGTGGTGGGTAGTATATGGGGCTTTGTTGACAAAACGGATGGCACTGTGATAGACTGCATCCAATTTGTTAAGTAGAGTATTGGAGGCTATTTTGTAAATGACATCACCGAAGTCGAGGATCGGTAGGATGGTCAGTTTTACGAGGGTATGTTTGGCAGCTTGAGTGAAGGATGCTTTGTTGCGAAATAGGAAGCCAATTCTAGATTTAATTTTGGATTGGAGATGTTTGATGTGAGTCTGGAAGGAGAGTTTACAGTCTAACCAGACACCTAGGTATTTGTAGTTGTCCACATAATCTAAGACAGAACCGTCCAGAGTAGTGATGCTGGACGGGCTGGCGGATGCGTTCAGCGATTGGTTGAAGAGCATGCATTTAGTTTTACTTGCGTTTAAGAGCAGTTGGAGGCCACGGAAGGAGAGTTGTATGGCATTGAAGCTCGTCTGGAGGGTAGTTAACACAGTGTCCAAAGAAGGGCCAGAAGTATACAGAATATGGCACCCTATTCCCCTAAAGTAGTGCACTATGTTTGGAATAGGGTGGCATTTGGATCTCAGACCACGTCTGGTCTTCTAAAGCTATAGGTGGGCAACTTCAACAATTGATTGGAGAGATGGCTGGAGGGCTCAGTAAGCGGGATTAGGCTAGTAGTATCGCCACAGGGGCTAAATGTTGATAATGTGTGGGCCACCTGCTTATTGATCCCCTGCTTACGAAGAGACTCCCATCCATGTCTCCAATTATTATTATTATTTATTGGGCCTTCGTTTGATTGGCTAGGACAAACACAAGCATGCGTTTGGGAGAGGGATTACTGAGGGACATGAGACAGGTTATGTTTTATAGTTATTGAGACGTGTGTGTGTGTGTTCTGGTTTGAAAGCGTGTGAAGTGTGGCATAACGGAGAGTTAAGTGTGTGTGTGTATCCACGTGCATGTATACAGTCCTTGAGCAGTCCAAAGGTGTGTGTGCCGTGTGTGACTGTGCATGTGTGGATCCGGGTCTCCCACGGGAGTAACCGTCTTAGACCAAAATAAAATCCCCCCCGCAGGCAGGGCTACATTCACACCTCCTTCCCCACAAGAGACCGCCCCCACGTTGGGTGTCAACGCAGGATATGAACCCGGATCTCCCACAGGAGCAACCAACGTTTTAGACCAGGGATCATCAACTAGATTCAGCCACAAGCTGATTTATTCTTGAATGGATGGTCAGGTAGCCAGAACATGATTACAAATAATTTGTAGACTCCAAATTGGCTGCAAGAAGCCCAAATAGATATAATATTTGACTAAAACATAATAATTTCAAACCTTGCTTACATTTGTATACGATCACATACATCTCTCTATTGTGCGATTTCCAACATTAAAATCACTTGGAGCTGATTTCCTGATTTCCAGTATTTTATGTCCAACCCCCAAAAATAATAAAAATAAATAAAAACAATATATATATTTTTTGCTCAGAAAACACTGGGACAAATAAAATCAAACCGCGTGCCAAATTCGGCTCGCATGCCGCCAGTTGGGGAACCCTGTTTTAGAACATTAGACCAAGAGGAAATTCCCATTTGGTCTAAGGGCAGACACTGTTTTTGAAGTTCGCAGGCGGGGCTACCTCATCACGTGACCATGAGCAACCATACCCGACTCATGTCCACAATATGTGCACTGTAATGATTCCCTTAATGCACTACTGATGAGATTGGATTGGGTTATCCACCCGCCTTACCTCCACTCATCTCTTCACTCTCTTCCTCTCCCCACCTCTCTCCTAGGACCTACTTTTTTTCTGTCCCCTCCCTCCCCTATCCTTTCTCCTTTCTCTTCTCCCTCATCCTCTCCCCTCTCTTGAGACTTATCCCCTCTCCTATCTCCTCTGTCCCTCTTTCCCCTCCCTCTCTCCTCTACCGCCATCCTTGTTGAGGTCGATGTCCTGGAGGATCTCCTCCAACTCGCCCTTCTTTAGCTTCTTGCCCAGCAGGGCCTTCATGCTGGGCAAATTATCACTTAGAGCCCCCAAAAGTCTGGGTCCCTGTTCTGGAGTGAGATTGGTTTTAAATCCAAACCAGAATTCGTGTCAATTCTATTTTCAAATCAGTCAATTCAGAAAGTGGCTTGGACTTCAAATAAATAATTTAAATATAAACTGGTTGTAACTTTCCTCAATGAATTCCGATGTTTGGCTGAGAGATTTAAATATGTGTATTATTATTTTGCTTATTATATTTATTATTATTATTATTTTTTTTTTTATTCTCATTCGGGAAAAGTGTGAGCTTTTTTACTTTTTACTCGAGTATCACAATTGGGTGTTTTTTCCACCACTGGACACACCTACTCATTCAAGGGTTTTTCTTTATTTTTACTATTTTCTACATTGTAGAATAATAGTGAAGACATCACAACTACGAAATAACACATATGGAATCATGTTGTAACCAAAATAGTGTTAAATAAATCAAAATATATTTTATATTTGAGATTCTTCAAAGTAGCCACCCTTTACCTTGATGACAGCTTTGCACACGCTTAGCATTCTCTCAACCAGCTTCATAAGGTAGTCAACCTGGAATGCATTTCAATTAACAGGTGTGCCTTGTTAAAAGTTAATGTGTGGAATTTCTTTCCAAGAGTGTGCAAAGCTGTCATCAGGGCAAAGGGTGGTTTAAAATCTTTCAGAACAGAAACAGAGGACAGGGAGGTAGAGGACAAACAAGAGGATGAGGGACAGGTGGTAGATGTACCAATGCAGTGCAAGCTGATGTTACAAAGGTAGGTTAAAGTGAAATATATAAAATTCCCAGTCTATGCCTCAAAACCAATAACCATAAGACGTTTTAATAATAGGTTCTGTTTTGAATCAAAATTCCATGACGGACAGCAAGGCATTATTGCCAGAATAGATGGATGCAGGTCAATGCATGATTTAATGTAATTCACCAATAGATTTCTTGGTAGTCTCAAAAATATTGCTATCAGGTTGTATAGCACAGCTGGCCTTTGTATATCACAGCTGGTACGTTGTATATCACAGCTGGTACGTTGTTTGCTGCTTCCACCCATTCGGGATGCACTGTTTGAGTTTCAATGACTCAATATTTTGAGAGAAAAAAAAACAGCTGACTGCAAGGCCGGGGAATGTCAATACAATCAAACTAGCAAGGGCAATGATTATAAGTCAGTCACAACGTGGCTAAAAGGCTAGCGCACATGTGTCAAACACAAGGCCCACGGGCGGAATTGGACCACACAAGTTGTCTCATCTACATTATGAAATTACAGCCTGATGCTGCTTGCATGGGCGAATACAACTTCAACTGCGCTGCTGTCACGTGTCCCGGTTTACAGCGCGCAGTTTTAAAGCTTGAGAATGAATAAACCCCCCCCCAAAAAAACACAAAACATGCAACAAACACCATGCAAAGGTGAAACATGTAGGCCTATTACAGCAACATTTGAACAGTAGCCTTGGCTGGCTACTCAACTACAATAACATTTTGAGTGCACCATACAGTATTGCTGCATTCAACATGTTTTAAGTGTAGATGTTACAACAACCTATAGCTACGTTTGTCGTTATTTGGAGTTATTATATACTTTTTGATTAGGGTCGCGGCATACTATGCACGTCTGCAAGCATAGCAGCAAAGGCCGGACAAATATTATTTATCTCTTTTGTTTAAATATCTTAAAATTCAATATACATTATCATATGTACATAAATGGACATTATAAAGGGACATATTTTTTTCAAATAAAACAATGGCCAGTTTAAAAATAGGCCATGTCTGTCCAGCAAATTTGTTGTGTTGTTTAAATATGGCCCGTGCGCTGATTGAGTTTGACACCGCTTTTAGTTGTCCATTTAAATGTATTTGGCATCGATCAAATGGGCGGGCAGGCAGGCAAGTTCCCATTCAGTTGTCAAAAATGTGGGTTGGGACAATCACGCATTGGCAGGCAAGCTTGCGGAAGGACGAGCAGGCTACTATTCCCCGTCGTTTATCAATGCAATTTTGACGGCCAACTAACTGAAAAAGTTTGAGAGGGTTTACATAATGTTCCCTTGTTAGATTTTATCTCATCTAACTCTGGCTAGAATTAGTTGTTGATCTTGTTGATGTGCATAAGCAACTGAGGGAAGGGAGAGCCTTCTTTTTCACAGATCAATAGGGCTGTGAAAGTCCCCATATGGAAGAGCACTACCGTGGTATTTACGTATTTTGCAGAAATCCAGTCAGGTGTATTTTGTGGCTTTTGGCGAATGTGTTCGGGAGATCTAAAGTCGTGCTGTTGATTCTGCCTGTGAACACACAGTCCAGTTCAAAAGTGAATGATGGCAGGGCCCGTGTGGCTTATTTGTACATAGGCCTACTGCAGCTCTGATTGGCTATGGCGCACAGGTCTGTGTGGACTCCGGACCTGGACAAGACCGATATTTTTTTTTTATTAGGTTTTATTTATTAGCTGTCCAAACGCACGGGCCGCTTTCCCACTCTATATCGCTATAGAACTGTCACAAATAATTTACTCTACGTCATTTCCAAACATTCTATGAATTTATGAAAACGTGAAAATAACCATAACCAGTGGTCGCTGTCAGATTATTCTTTTTTTAAGTGTCCTATTCTTCCTGGTGTATATAAACAGATTTTAATAAGATTTGAATAAGATTTGAATAAGATTTCATGTTTCTGAAGTGATGTCAGATCCACTTTATCTTTCACCCGGTTGTCATTCATAATGATTAGAGAACGCACCACTTGCTTGTTTGGTTTTTATGAAGTTATTTGAAAGCACTCTGTACACTCCGTAGGGTCCTCTATCCCCTGTCTGATAGCACATTCTTATGGCTTTTGCACACTTCCTAGTGTCCTTCTCTCACCTGTTTGAAAACACTGCGTACCTCCCTCATCCCCATCATGTGAGCCGTCTCAGCCAGCATCCTAGGGCCCATCAGCTCAGTACAGAAATCATCAAAGTCCACGTGACTGCCCCCCTACAGAGAGGGAGACATCAGATTACACACACACACACATACACACACACAAGCACAAAGCAACGTTTTCACCTGACATCAATCAAATACACAATGTCCCAAACTTCAAAAACAGACATTAGTCTTACGCACACGTGTCACACATGCACACACCCGCCTCCTCTAACTTCATAGAGGGAGACATCAATCATACACACATGCACAGACCCCTGAGAGAGCCATGAGTCAAACACGTCACACACACACACACACAGACAGACACACGCACACCAGAGCAGGCTGGTGGGAGGAGCTATAAGAGGACAGGCTCATTGTAATGTCTGGAATGGAATAAATCACTAACCCCTCCGCAAACACACACACACACACCACTAACCCTTCTGCGTATACACACACACACACACACACACACACACACCACTGGGGGCGGCAGGTAGCCTAGTGGTTAGAGCGTTGGACTTGTAACCGGAGGGCTGCAAGTTCAAATCCCCGAGCTGACAAGGTAAAAATCTGTCGTTCTGCCCTGAACAAGGCAGTTAACCCACTGTTCCCGGGCGCTCAAGACGTGGATGTCGATTAAAAGGCAGCCCCCCGCACCTCTCTGATTCAGAGGGGTTGGGTTAAATGCGGAAGACACATTTCGGTTGAAGGCATTCGGTTGTACAACTGACTAATAATGGTGACTTTGACTTTTTGACTTTGAACCCCTCCGCACACCCAAACACACACACTAACCCCTCCACATACACACATGGTCCTCATACAGTCGGTCATGTACTTGTAATGCAGGAAGCCATCCCCATCGTAGTCAAACTCCTTAAAGGCCACCTGCAGCTCAGAGACACTCACGCACACACACACACACACACACACACACACACACACACACACACACACACACACACACACACACACACACACACACACACCAACAACGTTGGGTATAATATTTTCAGTTTTTTTTAATTGTGGTGCAGTGGTTTACGAGCAGGTTGACAGCTCCAAAACTCGGATTGCTGAATGATGTTCCAAGAAGCTAATAGCCAGTAACATTTACAAGCTACCACTGTGTCCTGTATGACTCACCCGAGTAAGTGGACCTTATGAGAGACTCAAGCATTTTGGGGGGTAATAGACTGTATGCCTGCGGAATATTTAGTTTCTTAAAAACGTCCTATATTATTGCTTGCATTAGCGCTATTCAGGTCACTAACAAAGGGCTTAAAGGTTTACTCAGCGATATGACATCAGTTGGCCAATTTCTTGCTTACAGACATCAACAACAACTGCATTCACATCCGTAAAGAATACCTCAAATTGGCGCGTCCAAATTGGCACCCTCCCTTGAGGCCTGGCCACGTTGGGGACGAGCCAATAGTCATTCTTGGAGGATTCTAACTTAGTTGATGTTGATTTATATATGCAGGCAGTCAGTCGCCCCGTTGCGTACGAAGACCTCATATCGCTGGCACTACCCTTAAGTGAACTGATAAAATGGACTCTCGCTCACTGCGTGGACTGCACTTGCTTAGTACATTTCTATAATCAATAACAAAGACTTACCATCCAACTCCTCAGACATCAGCTCCCTATCCTGCAGTAAACAGATAGAGAAGGGAGATTAAGAGAGAGCATGAGTGTGCTCTGTAAATCTCTGCTCCATTAAAGCAGAGTAGTCCCTTGAGAAATACACCCCACTTTAATCTATTTTTTTTTTTAAATAGCGTATTAAGGTAACATGCATATCATATCAACCACTGCAGCGCGCCTGACAGAGACCCTAATGGGATTACTCCACGACATGCCTTTCTAATCTGAGCAATGACATACACACACAATATGTGCACACACATACACACACACACAGTCATAAAGTGCAGCTACCGTACTCTCAATAACTCACTCGCTCCATCTCTCTCTCTCTCTTCTCTCTCTCTCTCTCTCTCTCTCTCTCTCTCTCTCTCTCTCTCTCTCACACAGACTACTTATTAACACATGATATCACTCTCATCTCAAGTCGTTTAATATACACATACATAAATTAATACCACCCTTTACTCAAGATAGGAGACAAGAAGTCAACTGTGACGACACACCAGTGTTTTTCCTATATTAATTTATCAGCGGTGCACACCGGAACTGCCAAGTCATGGCCGCCAATGCAAACATATACGCAGTGGTGTAAAGTACTAGGAATATGGGACCAAATACTAAACTTTTAACTACTTTATTTATAAGAATTATAATAATTTGAACCCCTACCTTTTTGAGAAGAAAATGTATTACTTGTTAAACAAAAAGATTTTGAGCATACAATCTACTGTAACTCAGTATTTGAAGTATTTATTTTATACATTATTGCTCATCTTTATCAGTGGTATCAATAATTTCGGACTCCAGTGCCCAAGTGAAAGTCTACGCACCAATAGCACAGTTTTCACATTTTGCTGCCTTACAAAATTACATCTAAAAAGGGACCACATTTTTTCCTACAGATCGAAACAACCTACTCCACATTTTCAAATTGAAAGACATTTATTTAACATTTTCCAAATGAAGTAAAAAGGAAGGAACACTTAACACTTCTCAGAAAGCCTTTCTGGTGGTCTTTAGCTTTAATTGATTTGTAATTGTCCCCGCTGAAGAAAAACAACAACTTTGTCCCAGGGTTAGATATTCAGAAGACAGAGGAAGTTTTTTTTTGCTAAACTTTAATGTTTATTTTGATCCTGACAAACTCCCCAGTCCCTCCCGGTGACAAACATACCCATAACACGATGCTGCCAGGAATGCAGTGTTTGGTTTTTTTCGCCAGGCATAATGGGACCCATGTCATCGAAAAAGTTATACTTTTGACTCATCTGTCCATAGAACATTCTTCCAAGAGTCTTCATGATCATCCAGGTACTTCCAGGTGCTTTTTGGCAAACTACAGTCAACCTTTTGGACAAGATGGGTCCCATTATGTCTGGCGAAAACCAAACCCTGCATTCCACAGTAAGAACCTCATACCGACGGTCAAGCATGGTGGTGGTAGTGTGATGGTTTGGGGATGCTTTGCTGCCTCAGCACCAGGACGACTTGCCTTAATAGAAGGAACCATGAATTCTGCTCTGTCTAAGAAAATTCTTCAGGAGAATGTCAGACCATCCGTCTGTGAGCTGAAGCTGAAGCGTAGCTGGGTCATGCAGCAAGATAATGATTAAAAACGCACAATTAAGTCTTCATGAAAATTGCTAAAAAGCAACAAATATGCAGTTTTGGAATGGCCCAGTCAAAGTCCAGACCTAATCCAAATTGAGATGTTGTAGCAAGACTTGAAACGAGAAGTTCATGCTTGAAAACCCACAAATGTCGTTGAGTTAAAGCAGTTCTGCATGGAAGAGTGGGCCAAAATTCCTCCACAGTGACGTGAGAGACTGATCAACAACAGCAGGAAGTGTTTGGTTGGAGTCATTGCAGCTAAAGGTGGCACAACCAGTTGTTGAGGGTAAAGGGGGGAAATTACTTTTTCACACAGGGGAATTGGGTGCTGCATCACTTTGTTAATTAAATAATATGCATTGTTGTGTTATTTTTTTCACTCAGGTTCCCTTTATCTAATATTAGGGTTTGGTTGAAGATCTGATAACAATCAGTATAAAAAATATGCTAAAGTAGAGAAAATTACAATGGGGGAAATACTTTTACACAGCACTGTATACAGTGCCTTTTGGAAAGTATTCAGACCCCTTGACTTCTTCCACATTTTGTTACATTACAGCCTTATTCTAAAATTAATTAAAAAAAAATCCCTCAGCAATCTACTCACACTACCCCATAATGACATCACAATACCCTATAATGACATCACAATACCCCATAATGACATCACAATACCCCATAATGACATCAGGTCAGGTTTTTAGAATTTCTTTCAATTGTATTAAATATAAAAACAGAAATACCTTATTTACATAAGTATTCAGACCCTTTCCTATGAGACTCGAAATTTAGCTCAGGTGCATCCTGTTTCCATTGATCATCCTTGAGATGTTTCTACAACTTGATTGGAGTCCACCTGTGGTAAATTCAATTGATTGGACATGATTTGGACACAGCTGTCTATATAAGGTGACAGTGCATGTCAGAGCAAAAACCAATCCATGAAGTCGAAGGAATTGTCCGTAGAGGTCAGAGATCTGGGCAAGGGTAGCAAAACATGTCTGCAGTATTGAAGATCCCCAAGAAGAAGTTTGGAACAACCAAGACTTCCTAAAGCTGTCCGCCCGGCCAAACTGAGCAATCGGGGGGGAGAAGGGCCTAAGTCAGGGAGGGGACCAAGAACCCAATGGTCACTCCGACAGAGCTCTAGAGTTCCTCTGTGGAGATGGGAGAACCTTCCAGAAGGTCAACCATCTCTGCAGCATTCTACCAATCAGGCCTTTATGGTAGAGTGGCCACACTGAAGCCATTCCTCTGTAAAAGGCACAAGACAGCCCACTTGGAGTTTGCCAAAAGGCACCTAAAGACCTCAACTGGCAGCTTCATTAAATAGTACCTGCAAAACACCAGCCTCAACGTCAACAGTGAAGAGGCGACTCCGGGATGCTGGACTTCTAGGCAGAGTTCCTCTGTCCAGTGTCTGTCTTCTTTTGCCCATTTTAATATTTTCTTTTTATTGGCCAGTCTGAGATATGTATTTTTCTTCGCAACTCTGCCTAGAAGGCCAGCATCCCGGAGTCGCCTCTTCACTGTTGACGTTGAGACTGGTGTTTTGCGGGTATTATTTAATGAAGCTGCCAGTTGAGGACTTGAGGCCAGGCAAAGCTCAGAGCACAGTGACATTTCACAGTACTCAGACCACTAGAAGCAGAAACATGCTAAAGTCAATGAATCTCACTGGACTCACAGATAGGCCTGTAGGCTAGATAGAAAACAACTGCATGCTAGACAGTGAGTGGATCCCACTGGAATGCAGATGGAATTATTGAGTAGAAAAATAGATACAGTGCATCATGTCTTTCTATTTTGTTACAGTGACACAGGCTAGAAATGGCAACATACTAGTGAAGCTGAACTCCCTTAGCATAAATAGAGGCTATTGTAGATCCAGTTTAGAAAACGTAAGATACTTATAACATTGAATCCTTCTCCACAAAGACAGGCCCCACAGGCTAGTAGAAACAGAATGACATATAGCATACAAACAACACTGCATTTTGGTAGCACAAAGATGTGCCCAAAGGCTAAACTGCATTGCAGTAAAATACAGATCAACCTGGTCTCAGAGCATTTCGTATTATTCTGTATGTAAATCCGAGATACTCAATTTAGTATGATACTCTGTTACGTTTCGTATGGCATGTATTCATTTGTGGTTGTCCATCACCCACTTCGTATGAAATGGTATGAATTACTATTAGTATTGTATCTTACCAAATTGCAAATCGTACAATATGTCTACGAATTTGCAAAAGCACATTATGTTACGAATTTGCTAAACATATTATATGTTACGAATTCTAGCTAGGTGGGTAACATTAGCTAGCTGGGTAATGTTAGGTAGGCTAGCGGTTAGGGTTAGGGTTAGGGTTAGGGTTAGGGTTAAGGTTAGGGTTAGGGTTAGGGTTAGGAGTTAGGGTTAGGGTTAGGGTTAAGGTTAGGGTTAGGGTTAGGGTTAGGGGTTAGGGGTTAGGGTTAGGGTTAGGAGTTAGGAGTTAGGGTTAGGGTTAGGGTTAGGGGTTAGGGTTAGGGTTAGGGTTAGGAGTTAGGGTTAGGGTTAAGGCTAGGAGTTAGGGTTAGGGTTAGGGTTAGGGTTAAGGTTAGGGTTAGGGTTAGGGTTAGGAGTTACGTTAAAGGGTTAGCGGAGCGAAAAAGCAGTAAGCAGTTGAAAAGTTAATAATTAGCTAAAAAGCTTAAAAAGTTGTCGGTGATGAGACGTTCACGTTATACATCCACCCCAGTTTAGTTTTTGCCTTAAGCAACCATCTCTCTTATATAACCATACCAGACATAACATATACTAAATGTCGATGTCCCGGATTTACGTTTACTATGTTGTCTAGTCTATGAGACCAGGCTGTACAGATAGCTCAGTAGATACATTCCAACTACCCCCCCCGCACCTCTCTAGCATACGAAACATGTTAGCCACATTTAAGTGTGCTGTCATACATATCAATGACGTACACGAATGGCACATTTCAGCAAGGATAACTGTACAAACAGCTAGCAACTCTGCCGCCCTATAAAAATTGTCGCTACGTTCAGTTTGCTGGCATAGCCTACAGATAAATGTGCACAAATCAAATCAAATCAAATTGTATTTGTCACATACACGTGGTTAGCAGATGTTAATGCGAGTGTAGCGAAATGCTTGTGCTTCTAGTTCCGGGCCATGCAGTAGTATCTAACAAGTAATCTAACAAATTCACAACAACCACCTCATACACACAAGAGTAACGGGAATGAATACGAGTATGTACATATAAATATATGAGGATACAAGCATTCAGAAACACAGGAGGCTAAGGAAACATGCTACAGTACACATGTGAATCGCATTTCGGCAGACATATCAGGGTCAAGCTTAATGTATGCAGGACATGCCAAAGGTCAGCAGCATTCGCAGGTCTCCCTTGGGAAAGAGGTCCTCTGACCTCAATGGGACTTCCTGGTTAAGGTTTAATTAAAAAAAAAAAAACTCAGTCCAACAGGATGTTTGTCATCTAGGCTACAAATGTAAAGGACCTGCACTGTGTAAACTCTCCAAAATTCTACTTTGATGACATACTTAGGTAGAAGCCTAGTCTTTGAACACCCCTGTTACTATGCACCATTTGTTGTATATGTCAAAATCACCATTATTAGTCAGTTGTACAACCAAATGCCTTCAACCGAAATGTGTCTTCCGCATTTAACCCAACCCCTCCGAATCAGAGAGGTGCTGGGGGGGGGCTGCCTTTAATCGACATCCACGTCTTCGGCGCCCGGGGAACAGTGGGGTTAACTGCCTTGTTCAGGAGCAGAACGACAGATATATATTTTTTCCTTGTCAGCTCTGGGATTCGAACTTGCAACCCTCCGGTTACAAGTCCAACACTCTAACCACTAGGCTACCTGCCGCCCCATTGGATGCCATATTTGTTTTTATTTTCTACAGATTATTCGTGATAAAACAACAACTAGCCAATATGAAATAAATAATACCCTAATCAAAATTGTCAGGGATCATAAAAGCAATAAAATATCCAATGGTGTACAGACACGCTACGTGCTCACTGCAGAGGAGATCCTGACGTATAGTGTACACAAGGACATATTTAGGCAAGGCAAGGTCAACACACATTCATTCGATAGATTCATGCCAAAGCCAAGTCTCCAATCATCTGTTAATACACAGACCCATTAACAGTTAATTCCAATCTGTTTGATTTCACATGGGCCCGGCTGAGCAAAGTGTTTTATAACCATTAGACATACGAACAGATGAAGAAGGATACACGGACCGTCAGTGAACACACGCGCAGAGCGGGTACACAGATATTCATCTTGGTATCTGTCTGTCTGTCTGTCGGTCTCTCTGTTCTCATTATGGCTAATGAAGGATGACAGTGAGCCTTGCTAACGGCGTAATTAATACTTGCGTCGAAGCAGGGATTGGAATGCTATGGGGTGGAGTAACCTCCTCTCACCGTGTGTATCCAAGCACAGAAAAAAACAAATACTCTATGGCAATGTCACTGCAGGGGGCAGGGTGTGTCACTGCAGGGGGCAGGGTGTGTCACTGCAGGGGGCATGGGCAGAGATACGGCTGCTAATTGTGGAAATTGGGTTGCGGTAGCCTGGAGGTCAATCTGTTTGTGCTTTATCGAAGTGCTCCTCATGCTTTGTGATTGTCATGTTTGGTTTTCTATGAACGATTTTCCACCAGAACACATACACACTAAGTTCTTCAAGTTTCAACTTTTATTAGTCGTATGTGCAGGATACACATGGTGTACACCGTCCAACTAAATGCTTACTTGCGGGTTCCTTCCTTTACAGTGGAACAACAATAAGAAGTAATAAAATATAAAAATACAAACATAAAGTAAATGGCTCAGTAGCATAAGCATATAATACAGAAATGCACAATTTATAGTCCAATGTTTACACTTGTTTTGGGGAAGGGGTGATTGGGGGCAAAGTGTTTCAATTGTGCAGTATGTAGAAATCTTAATAAGAGTCAGTTTGATGTGTGTGTAGCATGAATGTATCTGTGTGTGTGTGAGTGAGTGAGTGAGTGAGTGAGTGAGTGAGTGAGTGAGTGAGTGTGTGTGTGTGTGTGTGTGTGTGTGAGAGTGAGTGCATGTGTGCTAGGGCGCGGAGAGTCAGAGCAGGTGATCAGTCCAGTGTTTCAGCAGTCTGATGGTTTATAGATAGAAACCGTCTCGGAGCCTGTTGGTATCAGACCTCATGCTCCGATTGCCCCAACAGCCTGTGGCTCCGGGCCTTCCTTAAGGTACCGTTTCGAGTAGATATCCTGGATGGTCGGGAGCACGGTCCCAGTTGATGCACTTCACCACCCGCTGGAGGGCCTTGCGGTCATGGACGGGGAAATTGTCATACCAGGCCGTGATGCAACCGGTCAGGACGGCTCTCAATGGTGCAGCAGTAATATTTGGAGAGGTCCCGGGGTGGCATGCCGAATTTCTTCAGCCGCCTTAGGAAATAGATATGCTACTGCGCTCTCTTGACGAGTGGTGTCGGTCTTATGTCAAGCCCTTGGTGATGTGGACACCTGCTGACTCGCTCTACTGCAGTCCCGTTGATGTGGATCTGCTTCCTGAAGTCAACCATCAACTCCTTCATTTTACTGATGTTGAGGGAGAGGTTGTTGTCCTGGCACCACAATGCGAGAGAGAGAGAGAGAGAGACAGAGAGAGAGAGAGACAGAGAGAGAGAGAGAGAAAATAACATAATTCTTTAACCAGGGGCGAGGCCTTCGCCAAGGTTGGAATCAGAGACCTGAACTCTTCAATATTTACATCAACGAATTGGCCACTATTCTAGAAAAATCCTCAGCCCTTGGCGTTAGTCTCCACAATTCAGAGATTAAATGGCTGCTATTCACAGATGACCTGCACCCACAGCACATGGTCTACAGCAGAGGCTGGACCCGCTAGAGCAGTACTGACAGAACTGGCCCCTGGCAGTAAACCCTAAAAATACTAAAATTATGATTTTCCAGAGAAGATCCATATCTCAGGGAATTAGACCAATGTTCTCAATTGGTACAAAATATATAGAGAACTGCACACACTACAATTACTTAGGTTGAAAAAATAAGCTCAACTGGACACCTTAATGAGACAGTGAATGAACTGAGGGAGAAAGCACGCAGGGCTGAGTTCACAGACCTGTTCTACTAACACACTGAAGTCTCAGGACCAGAACATCCAATCAATCGGAATAAAACAAATTACAACACAGTCAAAACAAAAATACTTTACTTACTGGTAAACACAAGCACAAGCACAAAGAAAAATGCACTGCTATATGGCCCTAAATTGACAGTACACCGTGGAGAGAGAGAGAGAGAGAGAGAGAGAGAGAGAGAGAGAGAGAGGGAATAAGAAGTATCCAAGGGACCAAGGAGAAGAGAGAGAGAGATGTACAGAAGAGAAAGAGAGGGAGGTGCAGAGAGAAAGAGCGCGAGAGGAAGACAGAGAGACTTATGGCTGTACATTTGAGAGACAGATTAATGCCTTATCATCGTACTGTGTTGTCAGACCTCGGGCCCGGGATGAAAGACTGCCTCTCAGACCGTTGACACTGACACGTCAAACCTTTACACACCCGACCATCTCAGATGCTCATAAATTTGCACCTAATGACCCCCTGTTTGAACGTACGTTGTACGAATATTGATAAGTGCATGTGATGTGCAGAGCCACACGCCAACAAGGCACCGTTAGTCTGCGCTCTCCTCCCTAGGGACCACGGATCATAATGGGACGAGACAAGCAGAACAGGTAGGCCCTAGAAATGACAACAAACAACCTAACGTGCCTCTCCGCGTAAACCCGAGCCCCCTTTTCACTTCGGCACCATTACAGGAGACAGAAAACGACACGCGAGCAGCACGCATGTGATGTGTCCTGATTGCAATGCTCCGAGCATGCTGTCTCCCCAGAGAGGAAGAGGCGAAGCGAGAGGATTTACTTCGCCCCGAAATCTGTCCGCGTGAGATAAGCCATTTTCCTATGCAGGTCTATGAGCAAGTACGTGAGACTTATTTGATCGAATATAAGTTTAGAAATATTGTTACCAATGTACTGAGTGGATACATTCCGACAACTTTGAGGAAAAAAACGACTTAGTTCTGCCTGTTGTTTACACCGGTATCTGCCCTCTCATTGGCTAGAATGGTCCCATCTGATCTCGCCTGCCTACAATCATTGAGGACATGTATTTCCATTGTTAGGGCAGTCACTCGGCTATCTTTATTATAGATCGTCTTTGGTCTCCCTACGAACTCCTCGAGCTCTCTGTGGGTTTCAGCCATCTAGCCTATCTTAACAGTTGTTCCTCTCTCATAGTCGGTTCAGGGAATGACTGAAAACTACTGGAAATAACAATGTGTGAGCAGTTGGCTGGTATTCGGTAGTTACTGCCATATTGTCTGTAGAATTGTTGTTCAAAACCACAGGAGGTTGGTGGCACCTTTATTGGGGAGGACGGGCTGGTGGTAATGACTGGAGCGGGAATCAGTGGAATGGTATCAGATACATCAAACACATACTGTAGTTTGATGCCATTCCATTCGCTCCGTTCCAGCCATTATTTATGAGCCGTCCTCCCCTCGCCAGCCTCCACTGTACAACATTGATTCTAAGATAATGAGTTGCTTGCACACACACATACAGCTAAATTGTAACAATTTCCATGGTGGTGCGTTCATAGTTAACGACAGGCCTGACTGTTGTTTGTCTCAAGAACAGCTTTTCTCTTGAATGAGCAAAATATCAGGGTAAACAAACAAGCATACGCACACACACACACAGACACACTTCTACATCCCTAAGTGGCCAATCGCTGTCAATCACCAAGCCGACACGAGCAATTTCAGATCCTAATCACGCTAATTGAAATAATGAAACTGTGGACCAGGGGGGGGGGTTGGAGTTAAAGCAGAGGTAATGCAGATGATGTCACAGACCGGCTGTGATCCAGAACTGGTTAGCCGAGGGCCTCATCCTTTTGTTGTTTATTCTCTTCAGTGTTTTTCCCCCTATGTTTTTTTGGTCATTGCTCCTGTTCCCCTGCTGTTCATCTGCAGTCAAAAGCAGATCGACGTCCAGATGGCTCAGCTACTCTCTTCTGGTCCAGTGTCTTGAAACATCCCGGGGTACAATAGGCCTGGCTGCCTCCTCCTCTCCCTATCGATCTCCACCACTGATTTTGTGTCACGACTCAGAAATCAGACTCCTCTTCGTTACCGTTTTGGGAAAGGGGGGGAGCTGGGGGGGCCAGAGAAGGAGAGGGAGATGGGTGGATTTTCTTGTCCGCCGGCTGCCCTGTCATCCTCCTATCAATGGTTACATCTTGGCATTTCCTACCCGTTCACCGCCATCTCGCGTCCCACACGATCAATCTCCCGTGTGGTTGTCATTTCAGTGCCTTCTGTCCTGGTATCTGTCTGGCATACTGTCTGTCCGTCGGGTTGCTGTTAGGCTGTTGTTTTCCATTCAGACTGTGAACTTCGAACTGCCCAAAATTTTCTGGAGAAAATGCAAAGAGGGCTACACGACGTTGAGTCCTATTGACGAATGGATAAATGTATCGATTGATTAGCCGATCGATTGAAGTAAACAAATACGAGCACAATTTGGCCAATGGTCAACAGCCTCCTCCCCATCCTCTATCTTAGCTAGAAATAGAGAGAGAGTTTCGAACTTTTTCTCACAAGTCCAGTTGCCATTTGGCGCGAACGTGTTGACTGATATATATCAGGAGTCTAACTCCCCTCCTGCCCCTCTACCTTCCGCCTCCTCTGCCTCACCGGATTATACAATAAGAATGGTGATTTGATGGGCTTAAGCACTGAGCTTGTCCTTTTCTTAACACTCAGGTTACAATCATTGCAATTACCCGGCTATTGTGGATGACTGAATCGCTCCTCCAAAACTCATCTCCCTTGCAGCGTTCTACAGAGTTCACCAAAGTGTCACTGTTCCAACTTTGTATTCCTTGCTACACTGTCCGAAGCTTAGTTGTCCTTGCTTCGTCACTGCTACGACTTTGTTTCCCTCATATTGTTTGAGGGTACAATATGTCTTAAAAGAGCTTCCCAGATGGTGGTCTGTGGACCAGTGTTGGTCCTTGAGGTGCTACCTCGGCATCAGTGAGAAGGCGTTAAATGCATTTCTGAAACATTGTAATAAAGTAGGCTAGATGCATGGGAATCTAGGCTACCGCGCAACAGACTAAACTGTGCTACGGTGCAGAAAGGTATACGTGATGTCATTGCAAGTTTCAGTTCATGTAAGTCCTCGCTCAAATGACCTTCCTCAATGTAGTAGAACGTGAGATAGATAAGTATGCAGAACGTCAGGCCTTTCTTCTTCTGGAAAATTGCATTAGCCTACTGGTGGGCTGCCAAAATGTTCATTCATCTTACCGTGCAGTCAGCGAGGGGAAACGTTTTGGAACCACCTCTCTATCCTACCCTTTCTACCGCACTGTCATCCTATACCAACCCTCTCTTGCCAAGCACTGGCGCAGTAAGGGAGCTCTTTGCAGGTGAACTTTTTTCCCAATGCTATTCGAACCTCGCCACGCTCAAATATGCTTAGTCCGGCCAACCAAAGCCCTTATTTAGCATTCTGCCTTCTGAAGAGCGAGAAAACACCCTCCTCTGCACCTGAAAAAGAAATGGGGTAGCAATAATGTTGTCACATTACACGCACCAGTCAGCTCCCGGTGGACTGTGTACCTTGGCAATGAAATGTTTACTAAAGTGGAAATCCACTATTGTAGCTCGCTGCCTCACTCTTGCCTCAAGGCTGCGGTGCAAAGCCAAGCCAAGCACAGTTCTTGTTGGTTTTTCATGAGGTTATTGTGCCTCATATAGTGTTTAAGTGCCTTTCAAGTGGAAATATCGATTATTTGGTGGGAGAAATATCTTCGCAAAAATATGAAGACACAGCCGAAACTGATGTGTGTCAGGGGGTGTTTCTAATTACAGATGTGTGTTTGTGTCTATGAGGTGCTTTGCCTTCGGTGAGTGTGTTGGGCAGAGATGAGAGGTGGGTTGAGCATAATGAAGCGTCCTGTTATTGGTGACTAATAATGCCATATTGAGAGCTAATTACCTGCAACATTGCCTCATTAACCACAACAAGACGGCACCGCCCTCGGGCGTTGGCCACAACACCCAGCCAGAGCACATTGTCTCTTCATCTCCCCTCTCCTCCTTCCCTCCTCTCTTCTTCCTGCTCTCATCTCTCCATCTTTTTAGATGGCCTTGCCTTCATTTTCTTTCCTCTAGCACTCCTTCCTGTCTTTCTCACAGATCGATTTTTGTTGACGCTTGAACTTAATTATAAACCCCATCTTTTGTTGTTTTGTCTCAGCAATCCGTTCTCGTCAGCTCCTTCTCGCAATCTCTCCATTTCCTCCTTCATCTTCATCTCTAGTATCTCTCTCTTCTTCTATTTCTGTCTCCATATCAATCCGTTTGTCAATGTCTCTTAGTTTCTAATATAGCTTTTTCTCCTACCGTCTCCCTCTTTCTCCATGTCTCCATCTTCGCTCTTTCCACAGTCACCTTCACACTCTGTTCTGGAGCAGTTGGCTTCTCTCCCTCCGTCCCTCCATCCTGCACATGTCCACTGCCCTGCCTCTGGGCCATGCTTCCCCCTGCGCTCCACTCGTTTATTTATGGGAATATGCTGATGGGGCTAACCCAGGTATAGAAAAAAATACTCCTGAGTGAAAGGAAGAGAGGGAGGGAGAGAACAAAAGAGTGAGCACGTGGCACGCGAAAGATGGGGTGGGAAGGAAGAGCGAAAGAGAGCGTACTATTAATCACGGACCTGTCATTTCTCCTAAAAAAACAAGCAACCATTCATCACGGACAGTGGGAAAAAACAAGAAAAAAGGATTGAAGGAGAAAGAGAGAAAGAGAGAGAGAGGAAAAGTGTAAACGTGTGTCACGAGGTTGGCAGAACATAATTGCAAATAAAAGTGGCTGAGTTAGTGCTCAGTTTGACTTTGAGGTCGGCACCACATGCAGCCCAGCTCGAGATCATCCCCAGCGTGGGAATAATTTAATCCCAAGGGAGATGAGGATAGAGCGTTTTGAGGCGAACCCCAAACCCCAAAGCCTCCGTTCCTCCCATGGGTGCCACACTCAGCTGTACAAACCGATCCCTCACTACGTAGGCCCGCTGCATCACTCAAAATGTACTGCTAATCTTCTCCCTCCATGATACAACATGGAACAGTAGTGATAAACACGGAACAGTAGTGATAAACACGGAACAGTAGTGGTAAACACGGAACAGTAGTGATAAACACGGAACAGTAGTGATAAACACGGAACAGTAGTGGTAAACACGGAACAGTAGTGGTAAACACGGAACAGTAGTGATAAACACGGAACAGTAATGATAAACACGGAACAGTAGTGATAAACACGGAACAGTAGTGGTAAACACGGAACAGTAGTGGTAAACACGGAACAGTAGTGATAAACACGGAACAGTAGTGATAAACACGGAACAGTAGTGATAAACACGGAACAGTAGTGGTAAACACGGAACAGTAGTGGTAAACACGGAACAGTAGTGGTAAACACGGAACAGTAGTGGTAAACACGGAACAGTAGTGATAAACACGGAACAGTAGTGATAAACACGGAACAGTAGTGGTAAACACGGAACAGTAGTGGTAAACACGGAACAGTAATGATAAACACGGAACAGTAATGGTAAACACGGAACAGTAGTGGTAAACACGGAACAGTAGTGATAAACACGGGAACAGTAGTGGTAAACACAGAACAGTAGTGATAAACACGGGAACAGTAGTGGTAAACACGGAACAGTAGTGGTAAACACGGAACAGTAGTGGTAAACACGGAACAGTAGTGGTAAACACGGGAACAGTAGTGGTAAACACGGAACAGTAGTGATAAACACGGAACAGTAGTGATAAACACGGGAACAGTAGTGGTAAACACAGAACAGTAGTGATAAACACGGAACAGTAGTGATAAACACGGGAACAGTAGTGATAAACACGGGAACAGTAGTGATAAACACAGGAACAGTAGTGATAAACACGGAACAGTAGTGATAAACACGGAACAGTAGTGATAAACACGGAACAGTAGTGGTAAACACGGAACAGTAGTGGTAAACACGGAACAGTAGTGGTAAACACGGGAACAGTAGTGATAAACACGGGAACAGTAGTGGTAAACACAGAACAGTAGTGATAAACACGGGAACAGTAGTGGTAAACACGGAACAGTAGTGATAAACACGGAACAGTAGTGGTAAACACGGGAACAGTAGTGGTAAACACAGAACAGTAGTGATAAACACGGGAACAGTAGTGGTAAACACGGAACAGTAGTGATAAACACGGAACAGTAGTGATAAACACGGGAACAGTAGTGATAAACACGGAACAGTAGTGATAAACACGGAACAGTAGTGGTAAACACGGGAACAGTAGTGGTAAACACGGAACAGTAGTGATAAACACGGGAACAGTAGTGATAAACACGGGAACAGTAGTGATAAACACGGAACAGTAGTGATAAACACGGAACAGTAATGATAAACACGGAACAGTAATGATAAACACGGAACAGTAGTGGTAAACACGGAACAGTAGTGGTAAACACGGAACAGTAGTGGTAAACACGGAACAGTAGTGGTAAACACGGAACAGTAGTGGTAAACACGGAACAGTAGTGGTAAACACGGAACAGTAGTGATAAACACGGAACAGTAGTGGTAAACACGGAACAGTAGTGATAAACACGGAACAGTAGTGGTAAACACGGAACAGTAGTGGTAAACACGGAACAGTAGTGATAAACACGGGAACAGTAGTGATAAACACAGAACAGTAGTGATAAACACAGAACAGTAGTGATAAACACGGGAACAGTAGTGATAAACACAGAACAGTAGTGATAAACACAGAACAGTAGTGATAAACACAGTCACAATCTGGTAATGGAGCGGACCAAGATGCAGAGAGGGTTCCAGTATACATACTTTTATTTAAGTGCAACTGGCAATAAACAGACCGTAACGCAGGTGTGGTACACACATAAATACAAACAATAACCCACAAGGAAAGTGGGGCAGGGAACCAACTTAAATAGAATTCCCAATTAGAGGCAACGACAACCAGCTGCCTCTAATTGGGAACCAACTCAAAACTCAACATAGAGTTCCCTAGAAAACCTAGTCACGCCCTGACCCAACACACCATAGAGAAACCTAGAGAGCTCTCTATGGCCAGGGCGTGACAAACACGGACTACCACAAGGGATATTTATCAAGGCTAAAGCTCCAGCAAACGAGAACAGTCACAAAAGTGAAAAAAATAAAAATAATAAGAAAAATGTATCCTCGGGGGAATGCATCTGTCAATCTGCCATGAGGCATTTTTTTATTTCACCGTTTATTTCTACACCGCTGACTTTGCTGTCACAAAACGTAACGGAAACAGAAAACTGGCATGATGACAGAAAAAGAGACCTGTCTGGTTGTCTCTCTGCATGTTCCTCTGCTAGTCGGAATTAAGGACAATTCACCGGTAGGGTTAATGGAATCGGTCTCTGTCAGATGAGGTGTGTGGCGAGGGGGTGGAGGGAGAGAGAGAGAGAGAGAGAGAGAGAGAGAGAGAGAGAGAGAGAGAGAGAGAGAGAGAGAGAGATAAGTGCGCAAGGGACTCAGCGAGTGGACACTGAGCACATCGACTGAACACCACCACTCGCAAGGAGGCCAATGATCCTTCCCTTAGGATGAGCAGCAAAGTAAAACAAAACCACAGCAACGGGGAGATGACCTCAGACGCTGAGGTCAAACATATTGGTAGACCTGCCGTGAGATTCTCAGTGGACGTAAACACAATAGAGCAAAATGTCACACCTCTGTAAAATAAAAAATGTGGATTTATAGTCAGGTTTCATAGCAGTAGGCCTGACCTATGTCAAGTATAATCTCATATTTCCAAAGTATTGATCAAATTCTAACATCCTTCAGCTGTAGCATACTACACCTTCCAATGCACAGAAAAACAACAGGCTAGAGCGAAACTCAGAATTCAACTAAGCACCACTTCGATGCTGTTAGCAGACCCCTGGGAGAGACCAAACCCAGTGTACGATATTCACAGTCCACAGAAAAATTCCACCAAACCCTGATATGACATCACCGGTCTGGCCTTGTGTTTCTCACAGGAGCAGGAAAACAAAAAGTGTATGTTCTGACCGAGATAAGACGAGGCACATTTGCGAAAGGGCGAGTCAAAGGACATGCGGTGCGACTCGCTCTGTCCCAATTGTGAGATTTATGCGATTTCCCTCTGAGTCAAAAAGGGAAATGTTTGATTTCGAACACTATGTAAAATGTAAACAGAGGCGGACTTTATCTCGCCGCTATGCTAATATGGTGCTGAGAGGCTAGGAAAGTTCTGTGCTGTATGTCCTAATAGAGGGGCCGCTGCCTCTTTGTACTGAGGTAATGGGAGGAGATAATCTCAGCATGCAGTGGGACTGAGAATTCGCTCCTGCAAATTGCTCTTTCTTTCTTTCTTTCTCTCTCTCTCTCTCTCTCTCTCTCTCTCTCTCTCTCTCTCTCTCTCTCTCTCTCTCTCTCTCTCTCTCTCTCTCTCTCTCTCTCTCTCTCTCTCTTAATTCAATTCAAAGGGGCATGGGAAACGTGTTACATTGCCAAAGCAAGAGACATAACAAGACAACAATGCTTGCTTTCTCTCTCTCTCTCTCTCTCTCTCTCTCTCTCTCTCTCTCTCTCTCTCTCTCTCTCTCTCTCTCTCTCTCTCTCTCTCTCTCTCTCATTGTTGTTCTCTGCTCGTTGGATTGTAATAGGCCCGTACACTGTTCTCTCCTGTTTCAGATGACTTTCTCCCTGACAATACAGTTGATTACCTGCACTAATAGGAAAGCTGGTGTAGTGGTTATCACAATTGCCTAACACGCGAAAGGTCCCCGGTTCCAGACTGGTCGGAAACACATTTTCCCTGGGCGCCGAAGATGTGGATGTCGATTTAAGACAGCCCCACGCGCCTCTGATTCAGAGGGGTTGGGTTAAATGCGGAAGACACATTTAAGGTTGAAGGCATTCAGTTGTACAACTGACTAGGTATCCCTTCATGAACCGCACCAGACCACTGTCTTAAATATCGACCTGGTACCTCATGTTTACCCTGCGGGAGCGATCAATGTTTCAATATGCTTTGTGTTGTAATCACGACAAACAAAGATATAACGTTAAGCAACTTTTACTAGGCACGTTGTCAACCAGCACTTTACTCACGTCAGCGCCCCCTGCCTTCCGTTTCCTGTGTAACATCAATATGTGCAACATCAATATTGCTACATGTTCTCTTTTTTTTTTTTTTTTTTTTTTTATATAAACAAAGGCAGACTCCACCTAACTTTGGCTTGTAGTCCATGTCTACAATAAACTGGAATGTGAACTGAACGTTTGTTTACTGTCTCTGACTGTCCATTACTTATTATTACTTTTACCTTCCCACAAAGTCTTTCAGGTGTATAGGTCTTCGGATGGCCCTACCAGACCTTGTGTGGGGAGTGTTGATTACATCAGGAGGTGCTTGACCTGAGATGTTTGGATCTTCTTGTTGAGGTGCAGCGTTCACCTCTAGGTTTTGTTCAGCACCCTGCTTGGCGTCGCTGGTGCTCTGTTTACTGGCTCTGTGCCAGGCTCCTCAACAGTGGGGAAATCCTCCTCTATTTCTCTGCTCTTCCTCAGGTGTCGCCTGTTCCTCCTGAAGACTTGTCCCTGTTCGGTCTTCACCTCGTAGGACCTTTGCTCCACAGGTCTGACTACTGTGGCCCTCTGCCACCACTGTTTCTGTCCTGTGAGTGGCTGAACTCTCACCCTGTCATCTTGTTGCAGCTCTGTGAGATCCTTAGCAGAGCTGTCGTAGTACTTAGCTTGTTTCTGTTGTCTTTCCTTGAACTTCTCCAGCTGACAGTTTCACCATCCCTGGTCTCAGAAGATTTTCACTCATTATAAGTAGTGTCTTTGTACGTCTTCCCATGAGCACCATTGCAGGGCTGCTGTCTGTCCCTTGTGATGGGGTATTTCTGTGATCCAGCATGGCCAGGTATGGGTCAGCACCTGCTCTCTTTGCTTTTGCCATCAGTCTCTTGGCTGTTTTCACTGCGATTCCACTTTCCCATTACTTTGCGGGTATCCTGGAGACGACGTTTTGTGTGTGTAAAGTCCCAAGCCTTGCTGAAACTTCGAACCTCGTCTGAAGAGTACTGGGGACCATTGTCTGAGTAAAGGATGTCAGGTATCCCATAGCGAGCAAAGTGCGTCTTCAGTTTTCAAATGACTGTTTTCGACTGTGTGTTCTCCAAATGGTCCACTTCCCAGAAGTTGGAGAGATAATCAACTGTGACCATGTAGTCTCTGTCGTTGAACTGGAACAGGTCAGTCCCTATTTTTCCCAGGGACGCTTTGGTGCTTCGTGTGGCCTCAGCTTTCTTTCTGCTGCTTCATACCCCATGCAGTGCAGGTGCTACATTGTGCCATGTATGTTCTCAGCTGTGCATTCATGCCTGGCCAGTAGACACACTCATGAGCTCTTCTCAGACATCCCTCTGTTCCTATGTGTGAGGAATGGATTCTCTGCATTATCTCTGACCTTGGGGCAGTAGGCACAACCACTCGCCACCTCTGAAGATAACTCCATTTTGCACACTCAGCTCATCTCTGTTGTGAAAATACATGGCTGCTTCCAAGGGTACATGTCCTTTCACTTCAGGCCACCCTGCAGGATCACATTTTTCAGTGTCTGGTGCTCCCGGTCCAGCTCAGTGGCTCTCTGGATGTGCTTTAGTCTCTCGCTTGACACAGGGGAGGTAGTGTATCATATTGATTGATTCCACTGACCTCCACAGGGCCTCTGTTATCTTGTTCTGTGAGGTACGCCCCTGCTCAGGGTGTCGGCCAGCACCACATGTTTTCCAGGAACGTATCGGAGACTGACCTCGTAGTTTTGAAGTCTCATGAGCATGCGTTGTAGTCTTTTTGGTGCGCTGAGGAGAGGCTTTGTCATGATGCTCTCTAGAGGCTTGTGATCTGACTGCACTTCCACAGTTCGTCCATATGTGAATTGGTGGAACCTCTCCATGCCAAACACCACTGCCAGCAGCTCCTTTTCTATCTGTGCATACCCTTTTTCAGTCTCTGTCAGTGCTCTGCTGGCGTATGCTATTGGTTGTCCTCCCTGCATCAAGGCTGCTCCTAACCCACTCTCTGAAGCATCACACTGTAGTACAAGCTGCTCTGTTGGGTTGTAGTATTTCAGCACAGGGGCCTGTGCAATGGTATCCCTGATTTATGGCTGAAAGCCTGCTCATGTCTCAGAGACCACTCCCACAGTGAGTCCTTGTGCGTTAGCTGTCGCAGTGGCTCGTAGAGCTCCGTGGCGTGGCTGCAGAACTTGGCTAGGTAGTTTACCATGCCCAGGAAGCGCTGCACCCCTGCACATCTGTGAGGCCTAGGCATCTGTTTGATGGCTGTCACTTTTCCTGGGTCCACTTTCAACCCATCTGATGTTAGCAGGTGGCCAATGTAGGGCACTTCCTTCAGCCTGAGCTGCAGCTTCTCCGGATTCAGCTTGATATTGAGCTTCCTGCATCTGTCCATGAGCATTTTCAGGTTTTGTCATGGTCCAGAGTCGCCACTTCATCATTGTCTCCCTTCTCCACAATCAGGATGTCATCTGCAATGATTTTGACTCCTGGAAGACCTTCCATTGCCTGGGTCAACTTCCTCTGAAAGATCTCTGGGCCGGACTGATTCCCATTGGCATGCGCAGCCACCTGTAGCGTCCATTGGAGTAGAGAACGTGGTGAGATAGCTGGATTCCTCCTCCAGTTCCACATGCCAAAATCCGTTTTTTACATCACAAACAGAGAACACGTGCTCTGTTCAGATCTGGCAGCACGTCTTCAATAGTGGAAGTGGGTAATGGCTCCTCTTGAGCGCCTTGTTGAGAGGTTTCGGATCAATGCACACTCTTAGTTTTCCAGACGGTTTCTTCACTACGATCAGGCTGCTAATCCAATCTGTGCTTTTGTCAACTGCTTTTATCATCCTTCTTTTCTCTAGACCACTGAGCTCCTCTTTGAGTGGTTTATACAGTGCTACTGGCACTCTTCTCTTTGGCAGCTGGACGGGCTCCACTCGCTCATCCACTTCCAGCTTCAGTTTGCCGGGTAAGCATCCATCTCCCTGGAATACATCAGAGTACTCTTGTTTGATTTGCTCTTTAGTCCAGGATCCCGTTGTTTTCTCAATGGCTAGATGTTGTGATGCTGCACAGTAATAAACTCCATTGCCTGGATAGCCTTACTGCCTAGAATGGGCCTGTGCACATTCTTGTTGACTACGATGAACTCAACTCGGTATGTTTTTCTTATTGCGTGGATTGATCACTTTAAGTGTGCACTTCCCAGTGGCGTCAGAGTACTCTTGTTATACATCACCAATACCTGACTGCAGGGCTCTAGGTGACTGGTTTTAATGAGGTTTGCAGGGATAACATTACAACTAGCACCACAATCTAGCTGAAATCTGACAGACTTTTTGTTGACCAGCATGGTTGCAAAGAGAGCTGCTTTGGGGTCTGTGGTTTTCTCCTGCACCACGTTGATGCTCTCTGACTTTGGCCCCTAGTGTGATGCACAGAACATCCTCACCGCTCTCTGAGTCAGCTGGACGCGTTTTCCATTGCCAGGACTCTGTTTCTCTTGCTGGCCCCTGCACTTTTGCAAACTGTAGAGAAGTGATTGTTTTTCCACAGGATTTGCATTTTAGTCCGTATGCAGGGCATTTTTCCTTTTTCTCGTGTGTCTGTCCACAGTATCTGCATTGTATAATGCTCTGTCCTCTGTAGGGTCTCCTCTCCCTCTTGGTCTCTCTTTCTGTGTTACTGCATGCACTGCTACAGGGCCCTGCACATGTATTACTTTAGCTCTCTGTCTGGACAGTTCTGCAGCTCTTTCCAATCTGTATGCATTTCTCTAAACTGAGATCCGTCTCTCTGAGTAAGCGCTCTCTTAAGTGTGGGTCACACGTGCCACACACAATCCTGTCCCTGATAAGAGAGTCTGTGATTACTCCAAAGTTGCAGGTGGCCACTAGAGTCCTCAATTCAGTGAGATATTTGTCTAAACCCTCATCTTGGCCCTGACTTCGCATGAAAAAATTATATCTCTCAATTGTTTCGTTTTTCTTGGGATCACAAAACGCATCTAGTGCTGCAGTTACTTCCTCAACAGAGAGATGGTCATTTGTACTGCCCACACACAGGGTCTCACAAATCTCTCTGCCTTTTTCCCCCAATGAGATAATACAGTAGCTTCACTTTGTAGTCATCAGGTTTTTCTCTCATTGTAAGAGCCAAGTACAAATTGAATTCCTCTTTCCATCTTTTCCAGGTCAGTGCTAAATTACAATCATCAAAAGTCTATTTTGCCCGGAGGTTTCAGTGCATTTTCCATGGCGATTTAGTTGTAGAAGGGGACGTTAGCTACTCACGACAACTTGTATCCAATAGCCAGCTAGCTTTTAGCATTGAGTCACTCACAGTAGCTAGCTAACGTTGACGTTCGGCGCGATGACTAGCCTGTAAACGCGGCACTTTTCAAACTGCCGCCTGGGATGTATTCTTCATTTACATCGATGAGATCCAGGTTCTTTTGAGTACCGCTGCCACCATGTTTCAATATGCTTTGTGTTGTAATCACGACAAACAAAGATATAACGTTAAGCAACTTTTACTAGGCACGTTGTCAACCAGCACTTTACTCACGTCAGCGCCCCCTGCCTTCCGTTTCCTGTGTAACATCAATATGTGCAACATCAATATTGCTACAATCAATACCCAGCACCAGCCATTCTCCAGACTTCATTCCTCAAGGCCAATTGATTGCATTTGATCCACTGCACTGACCAATGGGGAGAGAGATAAATCTATGTGGTCCGTATAGGTCATTGTCCAATGGAGGCTGGCGTCAATCCAGACTGGACCCAACTCTCCTCCTCTTTTTGTATTCTTACCCACAGTCGCCCACGGCACCGTTCGACTGCGGATCTTTGGAGCCAAAATGGCAGTTGTGTCATTGTTGAATTAGGGTGCTTCATCTAGTGACCTCCTGAAATTGCCATAAGCTTTCTTAGTTAATGGAATGTATCTATCCACTTCACTGCCCCTCATGGATATATACGACAAATCGTCTGCTTTAAGAAATACGACGTAATCTCTCTCTTGCTAATACTGACGCCATTCCAATGCTTTTAAAAACCACAAGGGGAGTATGGAAGAGAACACTTCAGGGAAAAATAGCCTATAGAGAATCGGATCGCAAGACTGATATTTAGGTGTCAAAAAGGTGTATGTCTGGGGTATCTGGGGCAGGGGTACCGAGCGTCTCTCGAGCAGCTTTTTGGTTAATGGTTTGGGTAACTGGTGGGGGTTGCCAACCCTCCCAGTTTGGTGTCTCCAGGAATCCCCATTCGCTTTCTCTAATTGTACACCCCCCCCAAAAGCTGTTGGTCAGTGGGGTTGCATTTTACCTGCAACACAGCCAACCTCTCATGGAATCCCCCAAGCTTTTCCCGGGGGATTGTGATAATGCCCCGAATGAAACTCATAACTGAAATGTAAACAGTGTGTTCCGTACATCTAGTCCTGTCTGTGTCCACCCCGTCCTCAGGTCAAAAGGTCAAACTCCAGGGATCATAAAACCCCACTCATCACTTTACCTCAAACCTCTCTCTCTCTCTCTTTCTCTCTCTCTCTCTCTCTCTCTCTCTCTCTCTCTCTCTCTCTCTCTCTCTCTCTCTCTCTCTCTCTCTCTCTCTCTCTCTCTCTCTCTCTCTCTCTCTCTCTCTCTCTCTCTCTCTCTCTCTCTCTCTCTCTCTCTCTCTCTCTCTCTCTCTCTCTCTCTCTCTCTCTCCCTCCCATGACATAAAACATTAATAACAGTGAGCTCCATAACTCTGCCGCCTTTCACCCATGACCGAGACGTGTCGAGAGTGCATACAGCCCAGAGTGTATCACCCGGCTGGCAGTCATGTGAAGAGGGTCGAGACTCGAAGCGGTGTAACATTCTCTGGTGACGCCCAGCACTCCGACAGCAGGAGCCCAAGGCGGCGAGGCAGTCATCTGCCCACCAGGCTGTGTGAACGCAGGCTGTCATATATAAACTCCAGTGACGGGTGGCTCTAGTTGTGAAATTATATAGCACTCCGAGATAACATGGGCCCTGTCATCTTGTCTCGCTACTAGAGCACCATCAGGGCTCGGGCTGAGGAAATGGGTTTCCCACGTGAAAATGAAAATGTCATGGTCATGGCTTAATGTTTCGAGTCCTAGAAACAGTGTTAGAAGAATGGGGACTATACAATGGTATTAGCCTTTGTAGAATCCAACCCCGTTGGTAGCCTGGTATCAAATGGTATGCGATATAACAGTGCTTCTTTCAATGAAACCCAACCAAACAAAAATAGCAATTAATAGCTATGCCTAATAACCATGTAATGAACATGTCATTTTAAAGTAGATAAAATCTGTATAAAGCGTAACCAAATAAATCACGTGGAGCATCAGTCTTCTCTCTCTCTCAATTTGACCATGCATTCCATTGATTGGCTAACTGTGTTTTTGTCATCAGATAAAACATGAAAAGGGAGACATTTACCTATCAGGAGAGATCAGGTGTCTCCTGGTGTTATATAATCCAGGCAATACTTCATTAAACGTTCATACCTCTGTCTCACTTTATCCAGCCTGTCATGTGAAAGTATCACAGAGCCTTTTCCTATTATCTATCATATAGAATGTTTTTTTTTTTTGCCTTTGTACTGCTGTAAATCTTTCTTCGGTATTTCTTTTCTACCCACGTACTGAATATATGACTCAAATCATTTGAAGTCTATTCTCCTTATGACTTCTTTATGCCTCTCAGTTTCTCCTTCTTTTTCTTATTCTTTTTTTCAATTTCCCTGTTGCTCATTCTCCCCCTCATTTCTCTTTCTCTCTCTCGCTGTCTGTCTCTCTCGCTGTCTGTCTCTCTCGCTGTCTCTCTCTCTCGCTGTCTCTCTCTCTCGCTGTCTCTCTCTCTCGCTGTCTCTCTCTCTCTCTCTCTCTCTCTCTCTCTCTCTCTCTCTCTCTCTCTCTCTGTCTCCACCTCTCTCTCTCTCTCTCTCTCTCTCTCTCTCTCTCTCTCTCTCTCTTTCTCTCTGTCTCCACCTCTCTCTCTCTCTCTCTCTCTCTCTCTCTCTCTCTCTCTCTGGGGGTCACTATAACCTTTTGAAGTATCCCTGATACCGATTCATTCCAAATTCATTGGACTGTATGGAGCATTAAGAGATGAATGGAACACAGATCGTGGTGGATAGAACAAGGATGCCATCATTGGCGCCCATTCAAAGAAGCTGATCTAACAAAATGGCCAGTCGTCAAATCCGTCATGATTTAAGTGTTCTAACAGTCCCACAATGTGGTTTACACAAATCGGATTTGGATCTATTTGGCTATTTTCACTACATAATATTTAGAAGTTGCCCTTTCGGGTTCAGAAATAAATTCTGCTAAATGCTAACTCCCGTTTGCATAAGCTTGGGGGGCATAGCTGGCCATGTACTGTAGAAATTGTTGGTTAGTTTTTTTTTAAGTGTAACACAGATGATTGGTGATGATGCCATGAACATGTGTTGGGGGTTGACATCCAGACAAGCATTATACTCCGATTTTTACCCCATCATAGTGTGAATGACCCTGGCCGTGACCCTGGCCGTGACCCTGGCCGTGACCCTGGCCGTGACCCCACTCCCTGCCGGTGTCTCAGGGAGAGTTGGGGATATGCAAGAGAAACATATGCCCATTACACACTTCTGTGTAACAGGGCAAATATAAACACCCGCCTGATAATAATAATTATTGTATTGAAATGTGTCAGCAAAGGGCAATGAAATTTCAATCTCTCTCTCTCTCTCTCTCTCTCTCTCTCTCTCTCTCTCTCTCTCTCTCTCTCTCTCTCTCTCTCTCCTTTGCTGCGCCCCCCTCTCTCTGTTCAGTTAAATCCCCTCACTGCGGAGCCACTGAGTGACAGTACGATGTCCATGGTGTGCGCGCACAACCAACTGCGAGAGAATTTAACTAGAAACGTCACGACCAAGTGAACGGGAGGGACAGGGGAGGAGAGAGGGATTGCGGGAGAGAGAGAGAGGGGAAGGATATATTGAGTCAAAGCAGCTCTGCTTGCTCCTCAGTGTGTGAGAGAAGAGACAGAGGACGTGTGAGAAGACAAGATGGAGCGCTGGAACAGATGAAAACTGTCACTGGGTACGTGTCTCTGTGTCTATGCCTGTCTGTCTGTCTCTGACTGTTTGTGTGAATGAATGAGTGTCTGTGTGTACATGGGTGAATGAATGACTGTTTCTGTGTGTGCATGTGTGAATGAATGACTGTTTCTGTGTGTGCATGTGTGAATGAATGACTGTTTCTGTGTGTGCATGTGTGAATGAATGACGGTTTCTGTGTGTACATGTGTGAATGAAGGACTGTTTCTGTGTGTACATGTGTGAATGAAGGACTGTTTCTGTGTGTACATGTGTGAATGAATGACTGTTTCTGTGTGTGCATGTGTGAATGAATGACTGTTTCTGTGTGTACATGTGTGAATGAATGACTGTTTCTGTGTGTGCATGTGTGAATGAATAGCCCAGTTTCTGTGTGTACATGTGTGAATGAAGGACTGTTTCTGTGTGTACATGTGTGAATGAATGACTGTTTCTGTGTGTGCATGTGTGAATGAATGACTGTTTCTGTGTGTACATGTGTGAATGAATGACGGTTTCTGTGTGTACATGTGTGAATTAAGGACTGTTTCTGTGTGTACATGTGTGAATGAATGACTGTTTCTGTGTGTGCATGTGTGAATGAATGACGGTTTCTGTGTGTGCATGTGTGAATGAAGGACTGTTTCTGTGTGTACATGTGTGAATGAGTGAGTGTGCGTGCGTGCGAATGCTGAAGAAGCTGTAAGTCAGACAGTTTGAGTTCAGACGATGTCTGTGCGTAAGTCTGACTTGGTGAGAGCGTGTGTGTGTGTGTGTGTGTGTGTGTGTGTGTGTGTGTGTGTGTGTGTGTGTGTGTGTGTGTGTGTGTGTGTGTGTGTGTGTGTGTGTGTGTGTGTGTGTGTGTGTGTGTCTGGCGGTGTGCGTTTGTGAAAGAGTAAGTGTGTGTGTATCCTCAAGAAGCTGTAAGTCGCAGTTTTTTTCTCCTCTGTGCAGTTCTGACTGAGTCAGAGCGTGTGTGCATAATTCATGTAAGAGTGGGTGCATGCGAGAGTGCACAGGTATGCTTAAGCCTGTGCGTATGAGTTTGGGTTTCCTAAGGAAAGACAGAGAGGTGTTGTTGTGGTAAAATGTGGGCTTTTTATTTAACCATTTCTTTCACTGATGAACGATTCTGGATTGCATTCGGGGGCTAGCTTGATTTGAGGCAAAAACAAATTGTTTGTGATCTGTCTGTGTGTTTCTCTGTGTGTGTGTGTGTGTGTCTTGAGCGTGTGTGTGTCTTGAGCGTGTGTGTGTCTTGAGCGTGTGTGTGTCTTGAGGGTGTGTGTGTCTTGAGTGTGTGTGTCTTGAGCGTGTGTGTGTCTTGAGCGTGTGTGTCTTGAGCGTGTGTGTGTCTTGAGTGTGTGTGTGTCTTGAGTGTGTGTGTGTCTTGAGCGTGTGTGTGTCTTGAGCGTGTGTGTGTCTTGAGCGTGTGTGTGTCTTGAGTGTGTGTGTGTGTCTTGAGTGTGTGTGTGTGTCTTGAGGGTGTGTGTGTGTGTGTCTTGAGTGTGTGGGTGTGTGTCTTGAGTGTGTGGGTGTGTCTTGAGGGTGTGTGTGTCAGGAGGACAGGGGGTTGGTGGAGAGGATTTATTGAGGAGGACGGACTCGTGGTAATGGCTGGAGCGGAATGAGTGGAATCGTATTAAATACATCAATCTCATGGTTTCCAGGTGTTTGATGCCATTCCATTTGCTCTGTTCCAGACATTATTATGAGCTGTCCTCCCCTCAGCAGCCTCCACTGGTCTTGACTGTGTGTGTGTGTGTGTGTGTGTGTGTGTGTGTGTGTGTGTGTGTGTGTGTGTGTGTGTGTGTGTGTGTGTGTGTGTGTGTGTGTGTGTGTGTGTGTGTGTGTGTGTGTGTGTCAGTGGAGGCTGCTGAATGGAGAACGGCTCGTAATAATTGCTGGAACGGAGCAAATGGAAGGGCATCAAACACATGGAAACCATATGATGGATGTATCTGATACCATTCCACTGATTCCGCTCCAGTCATTACCACCAGCCCGTCCTCCCCAATAAAGGTGCCACCAACCTCCTGTGGTCTGTGTGTGTGTGTGGCTGCGTTTAGACAGGTAGCCCAATTCTGATATTTTTTTCCCCCAGTAATTGGTCTTTTGACCAATCACATCAGAACTTTTCACATCAGATCTGATTGGTCAAAAGACCAATTAGTGAGAAAGAAAATTCTAAATTGGGCTGCCTGTCTAAACGTAGCCTGTGTATCACATTGTGTGTGTGTACATGTAGGCTAAGTACACAACAACATTTATAGCAATGTTTTGTATGGATTTCAATAGCCAGTAGTGCAGTCTTTCAGAAATTACAATTTACACTAGGACCGAGGTATTAAAGGCTAATGACAGGAGAGGTACTATAATTACATGTCCCCAATAACTAATGGGATGATTACCATTTCTATTACAGTTTACCATTGGTCTTTATTTAGAAGACAATTGTTCATTTTATAGATGACAGCCATTGTCTGGACTGGAGAATAACACTTCAAGTACTGTTATGTAAATATTGAGGACAAGGTGGAGCGCTAGAGAGAGAGAGAGAGAGAGAGAGAGAGAGAGAGAGAGAGAGAGAGAGAAGTGGAAAGAGTGCAAGAGAGACAGCTAGAGAGACTGAGCTAGAGAGACAGCTAGAGAGACTGAGCTAGAGAGACAGCTAGAGAGACTGAGCTAGAGAGACAGCTAGAGAGACTGAGCTAGAGAGACAGCTAGAGAGACTGAGCTAGAGAGACAGCTAGAGAGACAAACCTATTTTATTTGTATTTATTTAACCTTTATTTAACCAGGAAGGGCTCATTGAGATTTGAAATCTCTTTTTCAAGAGCATCCTGGCCAAGATAGGCAGCACCAAGTCATTACACAATTACAGACAGACAACATGAAAAACTACAGGCAAGTAAGTAAAACAACATAGAATTCACAAGAGTGTAACAAAATCATAAACCAGCAAATTAAAACCCTTGACAGGTCAGGGAATCAGCCTCAAAATCCTTCATCAATGGTTTAAAAACAATCGGGACAAGTTATTCCAGTTTAAAAGTATTTTGTAAGGCGTTCCAAGCCGATGGCGCAGAGTACATAAAAGCCCTTTTACCAAATTCAGTTTGGACATTTGGAACAGTTAGCAGGATAAAGTCCTGTGAATGAAGAGAGCACCCACTACATTTCTGAACAATTTAAATGCCCAAATAAAATGGTAGTAAACCCAAAATGGCTTTGTAAATAAAAGTATACCAGTGACTGAGCCTATGAGTGACTTGTAGGCCCAGCCAACCCCAGTAGTGCGTAAGGGTTTTGCAGTTTAAAATAAATCTCAAAGCTCCGTGGTAAAGGGTGTCAATTGATCTCAAACACTGAGCGGAAGCATTCATATATAAAATATCCCCATAGTCTAGTAAAGGCATTCATATATAAAATATCCCCATAGTCTAGTAAAGACATTCATATATAAAATATCCCCATAGTCTAGTAAAGACATTCATATATAAAATATCCCCATAGTCTAGTATAGACATTCATATATAAAATATCCCCATAGTCTAGTAAAGACATTCATATATAAAATATCCCCATAGTCTAGTATAGACATTCATATATAAAATATCCCAATAGTCTAGTATAGACATTCATATATAAAATATCCCCATAGTCTAGTATAGACATTCATATATAAAATATCCCCATAGTCTAGTAAAGACATTCATATATAAAATATCCCCATAGTCTAGTATAGACATTCATATATAAAATATCCCCATAGTCTAGTATAGACATTCATATATAAAATATCCCCATATTCTAGTATAGACATTCATATATAAAATATCCCCATAGTCTAGTATAGACATTCATATATAAAATATCCCCATAGTCTAGTATAAACATTCATATATAAAATATCCCCATAGTCTAGTAAAGACATTCATATATAAAATATCCCCATAGTCTAGTAAAGACATTCATATATAAAATATCCCCATAGTTAGTATAGACATTCATATATTAAATATCCCCGTAGTCTAGTAAAGGAAGCATTCATATATAAAATATCCCCATAGTTAGTATAGACATTCATATATAAAATATCCCCATAGTCTAGTAAAGACATTCATATATAAAATATCCCCATAGTTAGTATAGACATTCATATATTAAATATCCCCGTAGTCTAGTAAAGGAAGCATTCATATATAAAATATCCCCATAGTTAGTATAGACATTCATATATAAAATATCCCCATAGTCTAGTAAAGACATTCATATATAAAATATCCCCATAGTCTAGTATAGACATTCATATATAAAATATCCCCATAGTCTAGTATAGACATTCATATATAAAATATCCCTATAGTCTAGTATAGACATTCATATATAAAATATCCCCATAGTCTAGTAAAGACATTCATATAAAAAATATCCCCATAGTCTAGTATAGACATTCATATATATAATATCCCCATAGTCTAGTAAAGACATTCATATATTAAATATCCCCGTAGTCTAGTAAAGGAAGCATTCATATATAAAATATCCCCATAGTTAGTATAGACATTCATATATAAAATATCCCCATAGTCTAGTAAAGACATTCATATATAAAATATCCCCATAGTCTAGTATAGACATTCATATATAAAATATCCCCATAGTCTAGTATAGACATTCATATATAAAATATCCCTATAGTCTAGTATAGACATTCATATATAAAATATCCCTATAGTCTAGTATAGACATTCATATATAAAATATCCCCATAGTCTAGTATAGACATTCATATATAAAATATCCCTATAGTCTAGTAAAGACATTCATATATAAAATATCCCCATAGTCTAGTAAAGACATTCATATATAAAATATCCCTATAGTCTAGTATAGACATTCATATATATAATATCCCCATAGTCTAGTATAGACATTCATATATAAAATATCCCCATAGTCTAGTATAGACATTCATATATAAAATATCCCCATAGTCGAGTATAGACATTCATATATAAAATATCCCCATAGTCTAGTATAGACATTCATATATATAATATCCCCATAGTCTAGTATAGACATTCATATATAAAATATCCCCATAGTCTAGTATAGACATTCATATATAAAATATCCCCATAGTCTAGTATAAACATTCATATATAAAATATCCCCATAGTCTAGTATAGACATTCATATATAAAATATCCCCATAGTCTAGTACAGACATTCATATATAAAATATCCCCATAGTCTAGTAAAGACATTCATATATAAAATATCCCCATAGTCTAGTATAGACATTCATATATAAAATATCCCCATAGTCTAGTAAAGACATTCATATATAAAATATCCCCATAGTCTAGTATAGACATTCATATATAAAATATCCCCATAGTCTAGTAAAGACATTCATATATAAAATATCCCCATAGTCTAGTATAGACATTCATATATAAACTATCCCCATAGTCTAGTATAGACATTCATATATAAAATATCCCCATAGTCTAGTATAGACATTCATATATAAAATATCCCCATAGTCTAGTAAAGACATTCATATATAAAATATCCCCATAGTCTAGTATAGACATTCATATATAAACTATCCCCATAGTCTAGTATAGACATTCATATATATAATATCCCCATAGTCTAGTATAGACATTCATATATAAAATATCCCCATAGTCTAGTATAGACATTCATATATAAAATATCCCCATAGTCTAGTATAGACATTCATATATAAAATATCCCCATAGTCTAGTATAGACATTCATATATAAAATATCCCCATAGTCTAGTAAAGACATTCATATATAAAATATCCCCATAGTCTAGTAAAGACATTCATATATAAAATATCCCCATAGTCTAGTATAGACATTCATATATAAAATATCCCCATAGTCTAGTATAGACATTCATATATAAAATATCCCCATAGTCTAGTAAAGACATTCATATATAAAATATCCCCATAGTCTAGTAAAGACATTCATATATAAAATATCCCCATAGTCTAGTAAAGGCATAAATGTAGCTGATACTAGCCTCCTTCTGGCTTCAAACGAAAAACAGGCCTTATTCCTAAAATAAAATCTAAACTTCAGCTGAATTGTTTTTGTAAGTTGTTGAATATGCAATTTAAAAGAGAGGCTGTCATCAATTAAAATTCCACTAATTTCTATGAGGTTCCAGTCTCAATCTCATTGCCCTGACAGGTAACAATAGGTGAAAGGTTCAGAGGTCTATTTCTTGCTTTAGAAAACACCATCAGTTTAGTTTTGTCAGTATTGAGGATAAGCTTTGACACAAGGTATGTTGAACAGTATACAAAGAAGTTTGCAAGTTCTGGAAATCTTTTGTGAGAGACGAGGCACAACAATAAATAACAGTATCATCATCCTAATACCCTGACTACACTGCTCACGTCAAGTGCGCGAGCGTTGCAAAATAAATGTAGAAATCTATGTTATTCAATTATTGCGCGTCAACGAGCGTCTGCGTTGCCAAGGGCTAAAATAGAAGTCAGTTCTATTTCTGACGCAGATCGCGCTGCAAGTCCTGCCTCTCCCATCTCCTCATTGGTTTAAATAATCAGGTACCCACGTGCCATCTCCTCATTGGTTATACCCACGTGGGTGATTGAAAAACGAACTGTGTTGCCGTTCGCCGTGGTAATACTATGAAAGTTTAGATGCCAATCACCATATAAGTTCAAAGAAGGAAAAGCCTGGAAGGAGGAGAGATGACTAGAAATTATTCGGTTGACCATTTTATGTGTGGATTAATTGTCGGAGTAGAGGACCTTGTGCATTTCAGGTAAAATAACAACTCAATGTTTACATCCCAGGACAAATTAGCTAGCAACAGCAAGCTAGCGGCAGGTAGCCTAGTGGTTAGAGCGTTGGACTTGTAACCGGAGGGTTGCAAGATCGAATCCCCGAGCTGACAAGGTAAAAATCTGTCGTTCTGCCCCTGAACAAGGCAGTTAACCCACTGTTCCCCGGGCGCCGAAGACGTGGATGTCGATTAAGGCAGCCCCCCGCACCTCTCTGATTCAGAGGGGTTGGGTTAAATGCGGAAGACACATTTCGGTTGAAGGCATTCGGTTGTACAACTGACTAATAATGGTGACTTTAAATTGGACAAATTAGCTAGCAAGTGCAAGCTAGCTAGCTACATTTCCATAAATATTTAATGCTTTTCGACCTGTCCCCAAATTCATGTAATTGGTTCAGAGTTTGTTTTGATATTTTAACCTGCGTGTCGTGATCGCGTTTGGTGTGGGGGGACAAAATAAATGTATGCACGATGGCGCACGATGGTGCACGAGCGCAGGCGGTTTGGGTTCCGTGTTAAAGTGAAGTTGCGCATTTTCCAAATTTTTGTCTAAATTATTTATATAAATAGTGAATAAGAGGGGACCAAGTACAGAGCCCTGGGGCACACCATTACAAACAGACAATTTAACAACTGCACACTCTGAAAGACCTACGCTTGACAATCTCTGCCTCAGTATAGCATGATCAACTGTATCAAAAGCCTTAGAGAGATCAATTAAAAGTGAGACACAGTGCTGTTTTTTTGTCAAGGGCTTCAGTGATATCATTTAAAACCTTCATGGCTGCTGTAATTGTGCAATGCTTCTTCCTGAAGCCCGATTGGTACATTGATAAAATAAAGTTAGAATATAAAAACTATTTTAGCTGTTAACTAACAAGGGTTTCAAGTATTTTCACCAGGGGTGACAGCTTTGAGATTGGCCTATAATTATTTTAAAGAGTTGGAAGTGGTAGGACAAATGCTGATTTCCAGATCTTTGGAATTTCATTACATTCCAGGGTTAAATTGAACAGATATGTAAGTGGTTCAGCTATGAAATCAGCTGCCAGATTTTAAAAGCAGGTATCAAGAATCATGACCTGCAGGCTTTCTCTAATCTAAGGATTTCAGGGCTTTATGTACTTCCTGCACTGAGAATGGCAAAGCTAACAATTTGACCTTCAATACACATAACGGTAATTCATTAGCATTACTGTTACCAGACATAGATTTAATAGGCTTCCAAACCTTCCTAGGGTCATTCAGGTTATCAGTGGTAACAGACATAAAAAAATCAGACTTGGCCTTCCTGAGAAGAGAAGAACAGCTCAGAAGAAAACCCTGGATTATCCCGCCCTTTAACTCTGAACCTGATGAATGGGGCATGTTTGTTTACTATTTGGAAAAAAACATAATGAAAGAATTTCCTGGAGCAAGCTCAATCTTGCTCCAGTCAAAATAAAACAAAGCATGAAAGAAAGCCTGCTCATTAAAAACTCTTAAGATTTCTCTTACAAATAAAGCGTGGGTTTGTCTTAGGAACCTTAGTGTTTCTAACAGCAACAACAGCACAATGGTCACTTAAATCATTACAAAAAACACCAACTGCAGAATATTTATGTGGAACATTTGTCAATATCAAATCAATCAGGGTATATTTCTCTGGACATTTAAGATTTGGGCGAGTGGGTGAGATAATCAACTGTGTAAGATACATAGAATTACAAAACATTTTAAAATCATCAGACACCGGCTTTAACCAACACCAGTATAGATCACCAATCAAGATTATTTCACTGTAAAGAAGTTTAGACATAAGGTGCATCAGAGAAGAAAATGTATCACAGAGAGCAGAGGGGGTCTATAGCAGCCAATCACAGTTATAGAGAGCAGAGGGGGGTCTATAACAGCCAATCACAGTTATAGAGAGAACCTTTGAAACCTCAATATTGAAAGCAAGAAATTCCAACTGTTTGCAAATAGTTTCAGACTTTGCCACACTTACAAGGAATTTAGACTTTACATACAGTTGAAGTTGGAAGTTTACATACCCCTTAGCCAAATATATTTAAACTCAGTTTTTCATAATTCCTGACATTTAATCCTAGTAAAAATTCCCTGTTTTAGGTCACTTAGGATCACCACGTTATTTTAAGAATGTGAAATGTCAGAATAATAGTAGAGAGAATAATTTCTTTCATTTTTATTTCAACTTGTATTTCTTTCATCGCATTCTGAGTGGGACAGAAGTTTACATACACTCAATTAGTATTTGGTAGCATTGCCTTTAAATTGTTTACCTTGGGTCACACGTTTCGGGTAGCCTTCCACAAGCTTCGCACAATAAGTTGGGTGCAAGTGAGTCAGGTTTGTAGGCCTCCTTGCTCGCACATGCTTTTTCAGTTCTGCCCACACATTTTCTATAGGTTTGAGGTCAGGGCTTTGTGCTGGCCACCCCAATACCTTGACTTTGTTGTCCTTAAGTCTTTTTGCCACAACCTTAAAAGTATGCTTGGGGTCATTGTCCATTTGGAAGACACATTTGCGACCAAGCTTTTAACTTACTGACTGATGTCTTGAGATGTTGCTTCAATATATCCACATAATCTTCCCTCCTCATGATGCCATCTATTTTGTGAAGTGCACCAGTCCCTCCTGCAGAAAAGCACCCCCACAACATGATGCTGCCACCCCCGTGCTTTACGGTTGGGATGGTGTTCTTCGGCTTGCAGCCTCCGCCTTTTTCCTCCAAACATAACCATGGTCATTATGGCCAATCAGTTCTATTTTTGTTTCATCAGACAAGAGGACATTTAAAAAAAAAAATGCGATCTTTGTCCCCATGTGCAGTTGCAAACCGTAGTCTGGCTTTTTAATGGCGGTTTTGGAGCAGTGGCTTCTTCCTTGCTGAACGGCCTTTCAGGTTATGTCGATATAGGACTCGTTTTACTGTGGATATAGATACTTTTGTACCTGTTTCCTCCAGCATCTTCACAAGGTCCTTTGCTGTTGTTCTGGGATTGATTTGCACCTTTCACACCAAAGTACGTTCATCTCTAGGAGACAGAATGCGTCTCCTTCCTGAGTGGTATGACGGCTGAGTGGTCCCATGTTGTTTATACGTGTGTACTATTGTTTGTACAGATGATCGTGGTACCTGCAGGCATTTGGAAATTGCTCCCAAGGATGAAACAGGCTTGTGGAGGTCTACAATTTATTTTCTGAGATCTTGGCTGATTTCTTTTGATTTTCCCATGATGTCAAGCAAAGAGGCACTGAGTTTGAAGGTAGGCCTTGAAATACATCCACAGGTACACCTCCAATTGACTCAAATTATGTCAATTAGTCTATCAGAAGCTTCTAAAGCCATGACATAATTTCCTGGAATTTTCCAAGCTGTTTAAAGGCACAGTCAACTTAGTGTTTGTAAACTTCTGACCCACTGGAATTGTGATACAGTGATTTATAAGTGAAATAATCTGTCTGTAAACAATTGTTGGAAAAATTACTTGTGTCATGCACAAAGTAGATGTCCTAACCGACTTGCCAAAACTATAGTTTGTTAACAAGAAATGTGTGGAGTGGTTGAAAAACGAGTTTTAATGACTCTAACCAAAGTGTATGTAAACTTCCGACTTCAACTGTATATAGCCACACCCCCACCTTTCTGAACTCGATCAGTGCAATACACATTGTAACCATTTATTCAAATATCATTATCAAGAACAGACTTGCTGAGCCAGGTTTCAGAAAACACAACTACATCAGCATCAGTTGATTCAGCCCAAATCCTAAACCCCATCAATTTTTGACAACAGGCTGCGTACATTTCAATGAAAAATACCAAACCAGATCTAGATTTAAAATCGGAGGGGGTTTGGACCAGGGATAGGTTGCACGTTACCTGATGTCAACAAAATAAGAATAACTAGGCACCTCTGTTTAATAACCTTACACGGCTTCTCTTTTTTAAGAGACCTACTGCAAGCGAATTCTACAAGTGAGTTTCCAGACAACACAAAACAGTCATTTAAAACCATCAGACTTTGGTAGTGAAACAAGTTCGTACTGTTCACATCATGCCACAAATGCATTCGGCACTTGGGACGAGTGGACCGAGTGAAAAAGAGTGAGTACCCGCAGACAGAATGTCTAATGGACGGGAGAGAACGTTGTCCGATGTACTCACCCAGCGGCAACGTTCGTTTTCTCCAGAGTTCAGTAAAGTCAGTGCACAAAGAAATACCACGAAAATGGTCATTTTCTCTGAGAGATGTAAGAAATAGAGGCCAAGGGAAGGTAAGTGGAGAGAGGGACTGTGTGTACGTATGAGTCTGTGAGTGTGTGAGTCTGTGAGTGTGTGAGTCTGTGAGTGTGTGAGTCTGTGAGTGTGTGAGTCTGTGAGTGTGTGAGTCTGTGAGTCTGTGAGTGTGTGTGCGTGTGAGTTGATTGAGTGTGGGGGTCGATTGAGAGAACGGGTTGGGGATTGTTGAGCTGCCGCTGACAGCCAGGCGGAGAGTGAAGAGGAGCAGCTTGGACGAGACACTCCTCGGAGGGAAAGCTGAGGATAGAACCCAGGTCAGCCAGAGAAACCAGGCCAGCCAGAGAAACCAGGCCAGCCAGATAAACCAGGCCAGCCAGAGACCCCAGGCCAGCCAGAGACCCCAGGCCAGCCAGAGATCCCAGGCCAGCCAGAGACCCCAGGCCAGCCAGAGAACCCAGGCCAGCCAGAGATCCCAGGCCAGCCAGAGACCCCAGGCCAGCCAGAGAACCCAGGCCAGCCAGAGAACCCCAGGCCAGCCAGAGAACCCAGGCCAGCCAGAGAACCCCAGGCCAGCCAGAGAACCCCAGGCCAGCCAGAGAAAGGGTTACTTTGGTAAACTTCAAGTAAGGAAGTGAAAATAGCAAATAAAAATAATGTATCCGAATTGTGGAAGACACGTGATCTTTACACCAGCAAAACAAAATAGTTTGCACTACACAACAAGGAAATTGTGGATTAGGTTATTAGTAGGATAAAATCTACTAGTCACAGACAAACGACTTAACATGCTGCCATCTTGGAACGTGAAGGCATGTATATCCTCACTGAGAAAGAGATGTGGAGAGAAAACGAAAGAAAGATGAGGGAGAGAGAGAGAGATGTAGGGAAAGAGGGAGAGAGAGAGAGATGTAGGGAGAGAGGGAGAGAGAGAGAGATGTAGGGAGAGGGAGAGAGAGAGAGAGATGTAGGGATGAACTTGTACAGTAGAGATATAAATAACAGTAAATGGAGAGAGATCAATAGAGTAGAACGATACACTGTCAAACATTAATATATATTCTGAGATCTGACATAGTAGCGCAATATTTTGACATAAAATACTATTGAGATATTGGGAGTAGCTTACATCAGCTCAGGTATTTGAAGAAGAGCATTATGCACAGTAGGAGAGAGAGGGACTAGGTACAGCAAAATAACCAGGAAGTGAGATGTACTCGGTAAAGTGAGTGACACTCTCGCCCTGTCTCCCATCTTCCTTTCCTCCCCTCTCAATTATATCTCCCTCTCTACTTCTCATCTCCATCCCCACTCCCACTACACACACACGTTCTACCTACCTACCTACCTACCTACACACACACACACACACACGTCCTACCTACCTACCTACCTACCTACCTACCTACCTACCCACACACACACACACACACACACACGTTCTACCTACCTACCTACCTACCTACCTACCTACCTACCTACACACACACACACACACGTCCCACTCACCTACCTACCTACCTACCTACACACACACACACACACACACACACACACACACACACACACACACACACACACACACACACACACACACACACACACACACACACACACACACACACACGTCCTACCTACCTACCTACCTACCCACACACACACACACACACACTGCCCACCTACCTACCTACCTACCTACACACACACACACACACACGTTCTGCCTCCACCTACCTACCTACACACACACACACACACACACACACCTGCCTACCTACCTACACACACACACACACACACACACACACACACACACACACACACACACACACACACACACACACACACACACACACACACACACACACACACACACACACACACACACACACACACACACACACACACACACACACCCACGTCCTCACCTGCCTACCTAACTACCACTCCACCTAACCACCTACCTACCTGCACCACCTAACTGCCCACACACACTACCTACCTACCTACCTACCTAACTACCCACACACCCACCCACCCACCCACCTACCTAACTACCCACACACACCTACCACCTACTACCCACCCACCCATACCACCTGCCACCTACCCACCTACCCACCCACCTAACTACCCACACACCTACCTACCTACCTACCTAACTACCTACCTACCTACCCACCTACCTACCTACCTACCTAACTACCTACCTACCTAACTACCTACCACCTACCTACCTACCTACCTACCTACCTACCCACACACACACACACACACACACGTCCTACCTACCTACCTACCTAACTACCCACACACACATACGTCCTACCTACCTACCTACCTACCTAACTACCCACACACACACACGTCCTACCCACAGTTCCATCCGGCGGTCCACATGAGCGTATCGAAACCTCCTCCGCCCCACTCCCACTTCGCCCCCCCACCCAACTCTTCCACCTCCTCCCATCTCTCCATCCCTCCCTCCTCCTCCACCCCATCCTCCCCTGCACCTTCTCGTGCCACCTCCTCCTCTGCTCCCAGATCTCTCCCTCCGCCCTCTCCCGTCAAGATCTCCATGCAGGAGCACTTTGCCATCAACGTGTGTCCCGGGCCCATCATGCCTATCCTCAGATCTCCGACTTCTTCCCGCTCCACGACTTTCCCATGACGCCGCCCCCTCCCCGGGAGAAGAAGATCCTGAAGGAACCAGATTTCGGATTGAACAATGGAGGGGAGACGGACGGAGAGAATAAGGAGAAGGAGAGGAAACCCATCGAAGAGGACCAGGGGGAGAGGCAAGAAGGAGCGGATTCGGACGACGATGATGAAAGTGAGTGGGAGGGGGGTGGGGTTCAAGGTTCAGGGGCTAGGGAAAGGAAGGCCTTTGGGTCAAGTATGGTGTGTGTCTGTGTGTGTGTGTGAGTCTATTTCGAAACATTCTACCGCCAACTAAAGCATTCTCAATAAGATGCCATATCCTCAATTAGTCTCAATGTTTACAATAATGAAGAACATTGCTTGGTAACACGTCATTAGCCAGGGCTTTAAAGAAAGACAAGTGGGCCAAATGTTCCTTCTCACGTCTCCAACAACATCCAATTAATATCGCATAAATTTGTGTTTTGATCCAAATATACATTTCAAAAGGAATGAGCAATACACAAGCACAAATTAACAGTGTTTCATGGGTATATGAGGACGCAGTTCAGAAAGGATTTGGAAATTAAGAAATCTCATTTGACGATATTTATTTTCTTACAAAACGTTCCACACAATGCATTCACAACACATTCACAACCATTGCACATGACCTTCTGGGTGTGTATTCTAGCCACAACTGTTATGCAAATGTTTGTTTTGTGCATACACTCATTAAACATATACCGTGCCTTCAGAAAGGATTCATTCCCCTTGATTTATTCCACATTTTGTTGTTTAACCCCAAAAAAAAAAAGATTCAGAATGGATATTCACACATTACCACATAATGACAAAGTGATAATGTTAAATGTTTTGCAAATTCATTGAAAAATTAAATACAGAAATATCAAATGTACATAAGTATTCACACCACCGAGTCAATACCTTAGAAGCGTCTTTGGCAGCGATTACAGCTGTGTCTTTCTGGGTAAGTCTCTAAGGGCTTTGCACGCAATATTTGCACATTATTCTTTAAATTCTTCAAGCTCTGTCAAGTTGCTTGTTGAACATTGCTATACAGCCATTTTCAAGTCTTGCCATAGACTTTCAAGACGATTTAAGTCAAACTGTCACTAGCCCACTCAGGAACATTCAATGTCGCCTTGGTAAGCAAGGGTATATTTGGCCTTGTGTTTTAGGTTATTGTCCTGCTTAAAGGTGAATTCAGGTTTTCCTCTAGGATTTTGCCTGTGCTTAGCTCCATTCCGTTTCTTTTTTATCCTGAAAAACTCCCTATTCCTTAACAATTACAAGAATACCCATAACATGATTCAGCTACCACTATGCTTGAAAATATGGAGAGTGGTACTCTATCTTTGTAGTGACTGGGTGCATTGATACACCATTCAAAGTGTAATTAAATAACTTATTATGTGACTTTTGAAGCACATTTTTACTCCTGAACTTATTTAGGCTTGACATAACAAAATGGGTTGAATACCTTTTTGACTTAAGACATTTTCATTGGTTTGTAAACAATTTCCCAAAAACATAATTCCGCTTTATGGGGTATTGTGTGTAGGCCAGTGAGAAAAATCTCAATTTAATAAACAAAATGCGGGAAAAGTCAAAAAGGGGGTGTGTGAATATTTTTTGAAGGCACTTTATGTTTATTATAATGATTTTTGACAATCGTGTACATCGATTGGTCAAAGTGTGTAAGGCTCTAGTCAGTGTGGCTTGTGTTTAAATTGTTTGTCTTTCTGAATGTCATTATAGGTTTAACTGTAGGAGTTGAAATGTCGGCGAGTTAACGATGTTCCAGTCGTGAAGTCATGTATTCATGCGTGTCTGTTCCTCTGTTTGTCTCTGAGCGTGTTCGTGTTGTGCTTGAGTATGTCTCCATGTGCGTGTATGGGTATGTTAATCACAGTCCGTGTGTGTACAGGTGTCAAATTGTGTAAGTTCGTGCATGTCTACGCACATGAACTCGATGGGGTCCTTGCGGTGATTTATGTAAATAAATGTGTGTCCTACTTAATCATCGAAAACAAACACGGGCCTCAATATTCTCGCGGTTTAATCCCGACTCTCGAGAGTCGCCATTTGTTTGTGTCAAAACCAGTTTCTGGGTACATTTCTCAGTGTTAGCCGGCACTGCATGGGTTTAAGGGAAGTAATTGTGAGTCGAGCATCTTCTCCACTGTCATTGTTTCACGTTTGTTGTCGCTCGCTCCGAGAGGGGCTCACACACACACACACACACAGACAGATACACACACACACACTGTGTGATTTATTTTGCTGTGTCGGTGTAATGTTATTCAGTCCTCAAGCCTCTTTTCTTTCCACTCACAGCGAGTAATACAAACAAGGCGTGTTTTTTAAGAGAGTGTCAGGAAAATAAGCATTGGCGTATCCAGATTCCAGAATTGTGCAGGAGGCTGGAGTTACAGGTTTTTGTGGGTGGGGATATGGGGGGTGGAAGGTGTGTGTGTGTGTGTGTTGGTTTTTAGGTGCCTGCATCTGTGTGGCCATCTGTGCCTGCATCTGTGTGGCCATCTGTGCCTGCATCTGTGTGGCCTTCTGTGCCTGCATCTGTGTGGCCATCTGTGCCTGCATCTGTGTGGCCATCTGTGCCTGCATCTGTGTGGCCATCTGTGCCTGCATCTGTGTGGCCATCTGTGCATGCATCTGTGTGGCCATCTGTGCATGCATCTGTGTGGCCATCTGTGCATTCAATTCATTTATGCACACTTTTATTTAGGCTGTATTCACAGCCAGGGCCAAACCAACGGCCAATAATGGACCGTCTGTATCGGTTGTTTTGTTTTACAGCTTATCTGGGCACCCTGGAGTTCACCTTGCTCTTCGATCACGAGAACAACTGTCTACACTGCACAATCCACAAGGCCAAGGTAATACACTCAACTATTCTAATCTCCGTCAAGGGCTAAGCTTGAAAACAAGACTCCACTTACACCCCAAAGCCTAAGCTAAGCCACGTCCCCTCCACACAAAGCGTCGAGAATCAAAGTGAAATTAGTTTAAGCGCTATCCGATCCACTGCAAGCCTTAGGTTAGCGTTGCAGCATCAAAGGTTACTTGACATATCTTTTCCACGGAGACAGACTTAGCTCTGACCCAGCACATCAAGCCGTGAAGTCATGAAGACAATGACGCTTGCCTAGAATACCCGGGAACTCTACTCAGTGAGAGAGAACCAAGATTTATCTCTTGACAATGAGGCAGAGTTGAGTATTGACGCGATCCGGGCTAGAAAGATACATTTCGCCGCCTTCAGCCCACACCAGGCAAACATTCAATATATACCCCTTATGGGTATTATGGTAGATGTGAAGCTGAGATGCACCCGTTCAACAATATACCCTGACTAAAAGTACATCCCAAATGTTACCCCATTCTCTATAAAGTGCACTACTTTTGACAAGTGCCATATGGGTCCTTGTGCACTACATAGCGAATATGGTGCGATTTGGGATTCAGACGTAATTTTGTGCCTTCCTACTATGTAATTTCATGGAGTTGCTATCATTTGTTATTTTTTTCGGAAGGCGATTGACTATGTTTATACCCAGATAAGCACCCCCAACCCAATGGAAAGCATTGGTAGAGCTGGCACACCAACATATAAACAGACTAGCTTGAGAAATGATGGACGTAGAATGAAAACGATTTGAGTAGAATGGCATGCGACACAATAGACAAAACAAGAGCAGAGTTGAACACCAAAGGACATAATGCTCTTTGTCATGCCCTGACCTTGTCTGACTTACAGCCTGTGGTGTATGACTGCATGTCATGTGTATGATAGCTAAACCTTGGCCAAGTGTGTTCTGTGTGTGCGTGTGTCTGTCTGGTGTCTGTGCGTGTGTGCATGTGTGTGTGTCTGCGCGTGCGTGCGTGTGTGCCTCTGTAACCATGCCTGTGTGTGTCTCCACAGGGTCTAAAGGCCATGGACTCCAACGGACTGGCCGACCCGTACGTCAAGCTCCACCTCTTGCCTGGAGCAAGCAAGGTCACTACAACCTTTCCTATCCCCCGTCATCTTCCGCATTAGTTGGTACCCAGTGTATTAGTCGTGTGTGTGTGTGTTTCTTTCCACTGAAACAGCCTCACAGTGAAGTGCTAAAATGGTCTTACCGAAACCACCAGAACATATCGAATAGACGGGAGAGTGCTTACTGTAATCCAAAACGAATTTGAAGTACTGCAACTTGCGATAGCATGGCACTTAAGATTCCTATAAATGATTGCCATACTTTCATGGACATAGTACATTGTGAAATGATTCCAGTTGCATATATTATGGATAACATGTGGCATTTTTGAGTGCTTCTCTGTGGTTTACTGGACAGACAATACCACCTGTGAGGTTGGCCAAAGCACTGGGCTTAGTCCGTGTTTTCCATAAGCACCTGTGGTCAGCTAAACAGATGATAGCAGACTCATTATCTGTGTTCCAATACTCATACTAACCGTACTATTTGTGATGAAAATTGAGTATATAGTATGCTTATTGGTCCTAGTATGGATATAGTTTAGTATGCCAAAAATTCCCGGATGTCGTACTACATTCACCAAAATATGAAGTATACAAGCAGTGGACACTATTTCAGTGCTGTAATGAAATTCTTCCGAAAATAGGCGTGGCTTCACATCGTTTTCAGATTTAAAGAAAATGCCGGGAAAATATGCTGCCGAAAGTCCAACGAGAGTGGACACAAATTCATCGCTAGGGCGAGTGAAATGGTCAAAGTGAGGTGTTCTCTCATTTGTGTCTGGAAATAGCTAGCAAAAGCTAGCCAACATTAGCTTGAGTGCTTGACTGCCATTGTAAGGTCAGAACGCTCAAATCAACCCTACTCCTAGGCCCGAGCGTCCAGTGTGCGCTCAGAGAGCGAAACTCTCTGAATTTACAAACGGACAATCTGACAACGCTCTGAATTTACCAACGCCCAGAGCGCACTCTGAGTGCTCTCTGGCACTCCAGATTGAATTTAAGAACACACCCAAAGGCGAAGAGCTAGTACGCTCATTTGAAAGGATACCGCTCGTTTACAGTATACTAAAATGAACTAATAGTATATAGTATGTAGTATATACTCATTAAGTTTGTAGTATACAGTATATTAGTATGGGTATTCGAACACAGCTTTTGTCAGCTGGCTACTTTTTTCAACTAACTAGGCTTCTTTTCATTTAAAAGTTTCAATTAGCTAGACATAAACGTCGGTCTAGTCGGTTCTCCCGCTAGAATGAACGGTATGCATTGATCATGATGATCTATTGATAGGACAGGCGCCTGTCAGTCACACAGTGAATGATGACAGGGAAACTGCTGGTTTGTGAGTCTGCTCTTTGTTCTGCCACTGTGGTTGGCTGCAATCAAAGTTGGGTAGAAGGCAAAACCAAGACGCAGGTAAAAAAATTGCTAAATTCCAAAGCCAGATTAAAGTAAAGCCAGCAATTGAAGTAAAGAGTGAAAAAAGTAAACGCTGCATATGTCCCAGCAGCGTCTTTAGCCAGCAGCCATTTTACGGCAAACAGGAAAAGGTATAGGGAAGTACAGGTAGACAGTTAGGATCCTGTTCCTGTTGTATCCAGTTGCAGAGGGAGGTGTTTAATCCCAGGGTCCTTAGTTTAATGTTGAGCTTGGAGGGCACTATGGTGTTGAACGCTGAGCTGTAGTCAATGAACAGCATTCTTACATAGGAGTTACTTTTGTCCAGGTGGGAAAGGGCAGTGTGGAGTGCAGTAGAGATTGCGTTATCTGTTGGGATGGTATGCGAATTGGAGTGGGTCCAGGTTGTCTGGGATGATGGTGTTGATGTGAGCCATGACCAGCCTTTCAAAGCACTTCTGTCATGCCTGCTCCCGCTCCTCCTCTCTGGCGCCCAAGGGCGCCAGGCTGCCCATCAGTACGCACACGTGTCACCATCATTACGCTCATCAGCGCTTGCCGGACTCACCTGGACTCCATTACCTTGTTGATTGCCCCTCCTATGTCTGTATGTTCCTCGGTTAGATCCCTGTGTCAGCATTATTGTCGTAATGTCGTTTTGTTCCCCCTGTCTTGTCTCCATCGTCTGTCCTTACAATTTCATGGCTACAGATGTGAGTGTTATGGGGCAATAATCATTTAGACAGTTTACCTTAGCGTTCTTGGGCACAGGCACTATAGGGGTCAGCTTGAAACATGTAGGTATTACAAACTGGGTCAGGGAGAGGTTGAAAATATCAGTGAAGACACTTGCCAGCTGGTCAGCGCATGCTCTGAGTATGCGTCCCGGTAATCCGTCTACGGCCTTGTGAATGTTAACCTATTTAAAGGTCTTACTCCAGAACAGCTGGTGCTCTCATGCATGGTTCAGTGTTGCCTGCCTCGAAGCGAGCATAGAAGGCATTTAACTCGCCTGGTAGGCTTGCTTTAATGGGCAGCTGGCGACTGGGTTTCCCTTTGTAATCTGTGATATTTTGCAAGTCCTGCCACATCGATGAGCGTCAGAGCCGGTGTATTAGGATGTGTTTCTGTGTGTGGAATAAAGGTGATCTAGAGTTGTGTCTCCTCTAGTTGCACAGGTGACATGCTGGTAGAAATGAGGTAAAACGTATTTCAGTTTCCCTGCAAAACATCAGCGGCCAATAGGAAAGCCGCCTCTCGACGAGTATTTTCTTGTTTGCTTATGGCCCTTATACAGCTCGTTCAGTGTGGTCATAGTACCAGCATTGGTTTGTGGTGGTAAATAGACAGCTACTCTCTGGGTAAATAGTGTGGTCTACAGATTATCATGAGGTATTTTAACTCAGGCGAGCAGAACCTCCAGACTTCCTTAACATTAGAGTGTGCGCAGCCGCTGTTGTTAACAAAAATACACACCACTTCCCCCCCCAACCTTACCTGACACTGCCTTGCGGACTTGACGATGCCAGCTAGATGTATATTATCCATGTCCTTGTTCATCCAAGTCCTTGTTCAGTTCTTCCGGTCCCGTTGATAGGATAATCTCGAACAGAGCTCTTCCAGTTTGTTTGTTGTATGTTCACTAATAGAACTCGGGGTAGGGGCAGATTATTTATTCGCCGATGTAGTTTTGTCAGGGTTCCCGCACGTTGGCCTCTCTTACGTCGCCTTTCCCTCTTCTGAGTCTCTGGGATTAGGGCCTGTTCCGGGGTGAGCTGTATGTCCTGCGCCGCTGACGCGTTGAGGTAGAAATCTTCATTCAAATAGGAGGTTAGTGATCGTTGTTTTCAGTGATAGGAAAGGATGACGGAAACATAATGTAGGTAAACAGAACCGAATCGCATCGGTGAGATAGCCGTTCATTTGGCTACCTAATTTGCATACGGGTAGGCCATTACTGCTCTCTGGCGATTTATCTGCTGATATATTATATTGAATCGTCACGGCAGGAACAATAGGTAGTGGAGAGAGAGACTCATTCTGTTCCAAAATATGATAAAAGAAAAGAGATTGGAAGTTATAAAAGCTAATATCATGATACTTATTGCTATAGGCCTACTGATTTGATTAAAGTGTTCAGTGGTGATTTTAGCATGCAAATCCTGGTGGGGAAAACTCAAACCAATTTTGTTTTTAAAGACGCATGCCAGCAAAGCCACTACACAACACAACACTAAACAATACATTTAATGCATTATAACAGTGACAAACAGTGCCCACAAACTGTTAGGGCCTACAGAAAGCTGTCCCGTCAGCTGAACTATCCTTTCAGCACCATGGAGTGAATCCTTGGGAAAACGACACTATCTGAGCTGTTAGCATACCATTTGAAGTATTTTATTATGTGGTCTTAAAAGGAAGGAAAAATACAATCACTAAGGCTCCACTTTTATAGACAATATACTGACGCAAAGACAGCGCATTGCGCAAACAAAACAACCCTGGCAATATGAATTGGAATGACATGAACTTTTTGTTGAACAAAAGTATTTGAATGTGAAGAGATTGTCACTGGTAATCATGGTTACAGACCTTAATCCAGTATGATGGTCTGGTATATAGAGAACCACATAAGCGAATTAGAATAGGCTACACAAAGTAATCAAAACAATGAAATGCATCATTATAACATAGCCTAAGATGATGAATAATATACTAATGAGACAGACATAGATATACATGTATAAGCAATATAACAATGGAGACTATGGCATGAGGGAACGATGAGCGGATAAGAGGCAAGCCGTGATTTTGACATGAGCGAGCTGACATGAGACGGATGATATGCTTATTCGTTCCGCGCTTTTGAAATGTACAGCGACAGAATTCAGAACATAGGCAGTTCTTACAGCATTCTCCCTGTACACCAAGTCAGAACCATATAATAAATAACGGGGGAACATAAGCAGACAATGAAAGCTCTTACAATATTCGATGATTACATTTCTCTAAAACAGGCTATAGGCTACATGTGCACCACCAAGTCAGAACAGTAGGCTAAGTTCTGAGGTGGAGAGGGACCAAATTCTTAGGGTGAGACACATTGGCTACTAACAGCCTACTACACAACATACACTTACTTTCTTAGCTACAGTATACATACAGTATGTTCCTGGCATACTACGTCACTTATACAGCAGCATTTTTAAAACCATTTTCCTGCAATTCTATATTGTTGTTTTTCCACAGGGAATCCATGTTTACTTGACAGAACACAACATTTTTTCTTAGGTTTTTGCCACAACAAACTAAATTGAAAGAGTAGACCAGATGTACAGTTGAAGACAGAAGTTTACATACACCTTAGCCAAATACATTTAAACTCAGTTGTTCACAATTCCTGATATTTAATCCTAGTAAAGATTCCCTGTCTTAGGTCAGTTATTGGGTCAGATGTTTACATACACTCAATTAGTATTTGGTAGCATTGTTTAACTTGGGTCAAACGTGTCGGGTAGCCTTCCACAAGCTTCCCACAATAAGTTGGGTGAATTTTGGCCCATTCCTCCTGACAGAACTGGTGTAACTGAGTCAGGTTTGTAGGCCTCCTTGTTCGCACACACTTTTTCAGTTCTGCCCACAAAGGATAGGACTGAGGTCAGGGATTTGTGATGGCCACTCCAATACCTTGACTTTGTTGTCCTTAAGCCATTTTGCCACAACTTTGGATGTATGCTTGGGGTCATTTTCCATTTGAAAGACCCATTTGCGACCAAGCTTTAACTTCCTGACTGATGTCTTGCGATGTTGCTTCAATATATCCACATAATTTTCCTTCCTCATGATGCCATCTATTTTGTGAAGTGCACCAGTCCCTACTGCAGCAAAGCACCCCCACAACATGATGCTGCCACCCCCGTGCTTCACGGTTGGGATGGTGTTCTTCGGCTTGCAAGCCTACCCCTTTTTCCTCTGGCTTGAGAGTATACAGTTTTCCTTCTATTTTTGTTTCATGAGACCAGAGGACAATTCTCCAAAAAGTACGATCTTTGTCCCCATGTACAGTTGCAAACCGTAGTCTGGCTTTTTTTATGGTGGTTTTGGAGCAGTGGCTTCTTCCTTGCTGAGCGGCCTTTCGGGTTATGTTGATATACAACTCGTTTTACTGTGGATATATAGATACTTTTGTACCTGTTTCCTCCAGCATCTTCACAAGGTCCTTTGCTGTTGTTCTGGGATTGATTTTGCACTTTTCGCACCAAAGAACGTTCAACTCTAGGAGGCAGAACGCGTCTCCTTCCTGAGCGGTATGACGGCTGCGTGGTCCCATGGTGTTTATACTTGCGTACTATTGTTTGTACAGATGAACGTGGTACCTTCAGGCGTTTGGAAATTGCTCCCAATGATGAACCAGACTTGTGGAGGTCTGCAATTTCTTTCTGAGGTCTTGGCTGATTTCTTTTGATTTTCCCATGATGTCAAGCAAAGAGGCACTGAGTTTGAAGGTAGGCCTTGAAATACATCCACAGGTACACCTCCAATTGACTCAAATGATGTCAATTAGCCTATCATAACCTTCTAAAGCCATTACATAATTTTCTGGAATTTTCCAAGCTGTTTAAAGGCACAGTCAACTTAGTGTATGTAAACTTCTGAGCCACTGGAATTGTGATACAGTGAATTATAAGTGAAATAATCTGTCTGTAAACAATTGTTGGAAAAACTGCTTGTGTCATGCACAAAGTAGATGTCCTAACCGACTTGCCAAAACTATAGTTTGTTAACAAGAAATGTGTGGAGTGGTTGAAAAACAAGTTTTAATGACTCCAACCTAAGTGTATGTAAACTTCCGACTTGAACTGTAGTTTTTGAGATGTCGTTTTTGCCACAATAAATTACGTTGAAACAGTAAACTAAACAAGTTTTTCTGACTAAATCACTAATCTACCATCTTACCCTCAAAGTCCCACCCAGTGATGGGACTTTGAGGTCTGAAATCCCACCAACTCTGTGACTCACAAACATCCTGCCCCCTCTCCTGACAGTTCCACCCACAGTGATTGATTGACAGGCCAAACTGTTAAAGGTCAATCCAAATTGACACGTTGGTTTCCTTACCCTAACTGTCCACAGCAGCTGAGCCAATAAAATACATATTTGAAGAACAAACATAATTGTGGCAATTCATATCTTGCTGTAAAGCTGTAAATGGTTTTAATCTCAAGAGAAGACAGGTTTAAAGCTGCACAATTTTACTTTTTGGGCGACCCTACAAAATTCACATTTTAATTAATTTAATTTAATTAGATCTGTCATTCTCATTGAACGCAAGTCTAAGAAGCAGTACATATGTTCTATGTTCGCTATTTCTATGCTTCCCGTTCTTAAGTTTTGTTTTTGTGTCTTTTTACAACAGACTGAATTCATACACTTTCAATCATTTTAATAGTAAATGAATGTCTTCCTAGTCAATACCACAACTTATCTTACAAATCTGGGAGTTAAAGTTGTTAAAGTTTGGGGCGGCAGGTAGCCTACTGGTTAAAGCGTTGGACTAGTAAACGAAAGGTTCCAAGATCAAATCCCTGAGCTGACAAGGTAAAAAAATCTGTTGTTCTGCCCATGAACAAGGCAGTTAACCCACTGTTCCTAGGCTGTCATTAAAAATAAGAATTTGTTCTTAACTGACTTGCCTAGTTAAATAAAGGTAAAAATGTATTTAATTTGTTTAAGTATTCAATAATTTAGCTGTGTATTTCGGATGAAATCAAGGCATTATAATGTACCAGAGGCCACCAAAATAGAGCTTGTTCTGCCATTTATTTTTACCCTAGCCCGGAACTCTCTGTCTGGCTACTTTTTCTATTTGGCTGGCTAGTCCATATACTTGGAAAAAAACTGGGCGTTTGGCTTTAAGGCTAAATGTAACTAGCTAGCTAATGTAGCACGTTGACACGCTACGTTGACTATTGAAAAGGAGTTGTTTTGGCACCATTTTACTGGCTTTGTTAAGATTTTGGAGCTGTTATTCTTGTGAACGGTCGGGAGGTTTGGCAGCCGACACAAAATCTTCTCAGGTGGTTGATTTGTTTTGGAGGCGGCCATCTTGGGTTTGGGTCAACATCAAAGTAAGTTGTGATGGCCGCATGGAGATGGCCGCATGGAGATGGCCGCATGGAGCCGCATGCAGCCAGACAGGTATTATAAACACAATGTCTGTGGTCGAACCCCAAAAGCTACCAGGTCCGCCCTCCAATCCTTTTGTTCCACACCCTATTTCTCCATCCTGCCCTCCTTCCTCATCTCTGTCACTATCTCTCTATCTCTCGTGACCCTCTATGACCTTGGAATAGCAACACAGTGCCGAGAGGAGGGCGGAAGGTAAAGGGTGAGAGAAGGAGGGAGGGAGGGAGGAGGGGAGGAGGAGGAGGGAGGGAGGGAGGAGGGGAGAGAGGGGAGAGGGGAGGGAGATGGATGAAGGGGAGGGCAGTAGCGGGTGGTTGTCATGGAAACAGCACAGATTGTTACACTACTCACGTCAACAGGCGAGTGTAGATGGGAGGACATACGTCAGCACGTACGTAAGTACCCCACAAACCCCGTTTTGGTAAATATCAACCACATGAGTCTATGGCGGCGAGGAGTGGGGAGCACGTGAGTGTGAAACAGAGGATGACAGGCGGGCGGGCTGGCAGACAGGGAGGGAGGGACTCACACTCTCCCTCTCTCCCTTTCTATTTTTTTCTTACACTCACACACACAGAGAGAGAGACTCCCACATAGATACACACTCCTTCAGCCACCAGCTTCCACACATACAGGGGCACAAGCTGATTCCTCATACTAAAAGACCGCCGGACTCACATGGACAGACACACCTGACTAAACACACCTCCACAGAAACACACACTTGCTCGCTCGCTCGCTCTCTCTCTCTCTCTCTGTCTCTCTCTCTCTCTCTCTCTCTCTCTCTCTCTCTCTCTCTCTCTCTCTCTCTCTCTCTCTCTCTCTCTCTCTCTCTCTCTCTCTCTCATGCACGAAAACATAACACACACCATTACACACTCTCTCCTCCTCACACACACTCACACATTACACACATCACACAGAGAGAGAGAGGGAGAAAGAAAGAAAGAAAGAAAGAGTGAGCGAGCGAGAGAGAGAGAGAGAGAGAGAGAGAGAGAGAGGACGACAGAGTCAGAAACCGAGAAAGTGGGAGAGAGGTGAAAAGATTGAGAAATAGAGAGAGAGAGCAGTGAGAGTGGTTCTAGGTGTCTTCCCGACTCAACGTTCTCATCTGCTTCCTGTCCTAATTGTGGCGCATGGAGAATGAGATTTCTGAGTCACAGTCTTAGCCAGTTGTGTGTGTGAGCTCGGGGAACAGGGGAGAGAGGGAAAGTATGAGAGGGGAGAGGGGAGAGGGAGAGGGTCCATATAGACGGATGCGGGGAGAGGGAGAGGCTAAGGCTGAAATATTTAGGGAAACATGTAACAGCATTGATGACGGGGAGGAGGGGGCAGAGGAGAGAAAGAGATGGATGGAGCCAGGCAGGTGATTTGTGTACGACACCATGTGCTGTGTTTTGGATGGGATTTACCTGCTGGTAATCGATGGAAAAGAGAAGATGAGAAAGAGGGAGAGAGAGAGAGAGAGATGAAGAGAGGTAGGGAGGAATGGAGAGAGGGGGAGAGATTTGAGGAAGAAAGAGAGAGGGACAGAGAAAGGTTAGCTCCAGAGCGCCAGAATGCCCCCGGGGAGTCGGGATTTAGGCTCGTGCTTGAGCGTCTCGAGAGTATACAGTTCTCCGCTCTCTTGGTGTGCGTGTGCATGTGTGTCCGTGTGTGTGTGTGTGTGTGTGTCCGTGTGTGCACGTGTGTCCGTGTGTGCATGTGTGTCCGTGTGTGTGTGTGTGTGTGTGTGTGTGTGTGTGTGTGTGTGTGTGTGTGTGTGTGTGTGTGTGTGTGTGTGTGTGTGTGTGTGTGTGCACTGGGGGGATTCAAGGCTGAGTAAGTGAGGAAGCATGCCTGGTCTCGGCATCCAAACAGCCGTTGTGTAACCAAGAAAATGAATGAAATATGTAAAACAGCAGCACGTCCTGGAGGCAGCTTATCATGGAAAATAGTAGCTAGATCTGGCTAATGTGATAACTCTTCCTTCTCAATCATTTATGAAAGTAGAAGTCAGCGTAGCATTATCGGACGCTAACGCTGGGCCTTTCTTCATTGAGAGGCTTTGATTTTTCATGCTAATTGTGTTAGCGCGGGATTATTGACAGGTATGGTGTGTTAGCGTTAGCGCAGTGCTTGTTTGCGGGTCTGGCCGGTAGTGGTGCTGGCGACAGGCTAGGGGAGACAGACAGACAGGTGACGCGGGGAAGCCTCCTGTCTTCATGTCCTCCTGTTCTCCTCTATAAAGTAGGTGAGCAGATGTCTACCATTTCCTGGGGGAAGGAGATAAATTAAGTTTCTCTCTCTCTCTCTCTCTCTCTCTCTCTCTCTCTCTCTCTCTCTCTCTCTCTCTATGTCTCTCTGTCTCTCTGTCCTTTGCTGTATCATCTCACTCTATCTATCACTTCCTATCTTCATCTTACCCTCTCTTTGTGTGTCTCTCTTCCTAATTATTTCCCTCATATCTCTCTCTATCATCTCAACTCCCTCTTACTCCACCCCAATTGCCCTCTCCCTCTCTCTCTCTCTCTCTCTCTCTCTCTCTCTCTCTCTCTCTCTCTCCCTCTCTCTCCTCTCTCTCTCTCTCTCTCTCTCTCTCTCTCTCTCTCTCTCTCTCTCTCTCTCTCTCTCTCTCCCTCTCTCTGCCTCTCTCTCTCTCTCTCCCTCTCTCTGCCTCTCTCTCTCTCTCTCTCTCTCTCTCTCTCTCTCTCTCTCTCTCTCTCTCTGCCTCTCTCTCTCTCTCTCCCTCTCTCTCTCATCTCTTCCCACCTGTCACTTTCTCAGTCCTCCATTTCTTTCCCCTATGCTCCCACACCCACTATTTTCTATACTTTTTGTCTCTCTCTCCACTCTCCCTCTTTCCCCAATACTTCCTCTCCCCCTTTTTGAACCTCCCTTCTGCCTTTCCATCTCTCATCCCTCTCTCCTTCTCACTTTCGTCCCCTGCAGGCGAACAAGCTCCGTACAAAAACACTGAAGAACACTCTGAACCCGGTGTGGAGTGAGACGCTGATGTACCACGGCATCACCGCTATCGACATGACCACCAAAACCCTCAGGTACTGAACTCCAGAGAACTACAACTCTTATGTGTATATTATACTGCCATATAATATAAAACAACTTGCCTACAGTTCCCAGAGGGCCATCTGGTCAATTAATTATCCAGAGGACGAACAAAAAAAAATGCCACGCACACCGGCCAACTGTTCCATTAGCAGTCGCCGCAGTAACCCACTCAGGTGTTGGCTCTCTCGTTCAGAGTCTCAGCCCCCTCATTCCTCAAGTGCTCTTGATACAGAGCGCTGAAGTGATGTAGGTCGAGCGCGGCAACTTTGTGCGTGTGTGTGTTTGTGTTTGGCACCGTCATGATAATGCAGTAAGGTAAAACCCATGCCTCAGGGATATACACACAGACATAGGCACACACACACACACGCGCACACACACACACATTGTAACACACACACACGCACACACACACACATTGTAACACACACACACACACACACACACACAATGCCTTCAGAAAGTACTCACACCCCTTGACTTTTTCCACATTTTGTTGCGTTACAAAGTGGAATTAAAATTTATTTAAATGTCATTTCTTTTTTGTCAACAATCTACACAAAATACTCTGTCAAAGTGGAAGAAAAATTCTAACTTTTGTTGAAAAAATTATTTAAAATATAGCACTATTAAATCTGGATTACATAAGTATTCACACCCCTGAGTCAATACATGTTAGAATCACCTTTGGCAGCGATCACAGCAGTGAGTCTTTCTGGGTAAGCCTCTAAGAGCACTGCCAACATGGATTGTACAATGTTTGCACATTAGTCTTTAAAGAAATTCTTCAAGCTCTGTCAAGATGGTTGTTGATCCTTGCTAGACTGCCATTTTCAAGTCTTGCAGTCAAAACTATAACTTTGCCACTCAGGAACATTCAATGTCGTCTTGGTAACCAACTCCAGTGTAGATTTGGCCTTGTGTTGTAAGTCGTTGTCTTGCTGAAAGGTGTGTTTGTCTCCCAGTGTCTTTTGGAAAGTAAACTGAACCAGGTTTTCCTCTAGGATTTTACCTGTGCTTAGCTCTATTCCATTTATTTTTCAAAAACAAAAAAAAATCCCCAGTCTTTTCCAATGACCAGCATACCCATAACATAATGCAGCCACCACCATGCTTGAAAATATGAAGAGTGGTACTCAGTGATGTGTTGTGTTGGAATTTCCCCAAACCTAACTCTGTATTCAGGACATAAAGTTAATTTCTTTGCCATAGTTTTTTTGCAGTTTTACTTCAGTGCCTTATTGCAAACAAGATGCATGTTTTGGAATATGTTTTATTCTGTACAGGCTTCCTTCTTTTCACTATGTAATTTAGGTTAGTATTGTGGAGTGACTACAATGTTGTTGATCCATCCTCAGTTTGCTCCTATCACAGCCATTAAACTCTGTACCTGTTTTAAAGTCACCGTTGGTCTCATGTTGAAATCCTTGAGCGGTTTCCTTCCTCTCCGGCAACTGAGTTAGGAAGGACACCTGTATCTTTGTAGTGACTGGGTGTATTGATACACCATCCAAAGTGTAATGAATAACTTCACCATGCTCAAAGGGATATTCAATGTCTGCTTTTCAATTTTTTTACCCATCTACCAATAGGTGCTCTTCTTTGCGAGGCATTGGAAAACCTCCCTGGTCTTTGTGGTTGAATCTGTGTTTGAAATTCACTGCTTGACTGAGGGACCTTACAGATACATTGTATGTGTTGGGGTACAGAGATTGTTATCCATTTTAACACAACAAATTGTAGAATAAGTCAAGGGGTGTGAATACTTTCCGAAGGCATCTGTATTACACACTTCTCACCCCTTATTCTAATGCATCCGGTCTGCAGTGTGCGCTGGACAGATACCCTCTGGCATGCAGTCAAGGGCAGACACTGGGCAGAGAAGTCATGTAGCGCCCCCCTCCCCACAGACACAAACACACACCAAGCCACCCTCCAAACACACACACACACACACACACACACACACACACACACACACACACACACACACACACACACACACACACTCCATCTCTTTGTAGATAAGGATTCAGGAAAGACCCTGAATGCCCAGGGAACCCACCTGACCTCCAGCCAAGGATACAGCTTCCAGACACAGGCCAGCACAGAAGCCAGGGACAGTCAGGAAAGGGAGGACAGAACAGAAGATAGAGAGGGAGGGAGGGGTGCCAAGAAAGAGGGGAATAGATGAGGACAGACAGGGGAAAGGGAGGAGAGGATAGAAGAGAGAATTGGGGGGTTCAAAGAAAGAGGGGGATAGAGGTGGAGAAAGAGGGGGAAAAGGGGGAGAGAAAGAGGCACAGTGCTTGGGAGAGGGGGGACATTTTCAGACCAGTAGGAGAAATATAGAAACAGATAGACAGTGGGGGAGTGGATGCAGGGCAAACCATTAAAGAGAGAAAAAAATTGAGGGGAGAGAGTGATAGATGAAAAGAGAAAGTAATAACTGGGAATTTGGAATTAGCATAGCGTAGGATGTGAATAGGGAATTGTAGCGTAGCATTGACAGTGGATGTGAAAAGGGAATTTTTGACCTTTTTAGTTTAGCATAAAGTGGATGGGGATAGGGAATTGTAGTGGAGCGTAGGGGCGCATAGGGACTGATGTGCATTTAGCATCCAGCAAGGACTTTTATTGTGTTTTATAACGTCAGGCGCAAGGCCTTAGCTGTAACTTCAATTCTTTAGACATGCTGCTCCTATACTTGTTAGTAAACTGCAGGGGTGGGTCTTGGGTCAATTTTGCTGTAAACAGTGCTGTAAATGTCCTCCTCTTATATCATATTTCTCGTCTTCAAACAATAAATGTACGACAAAGGGGAGATATTCACGACAGCAAAAGTTTTGCATCCTCCTAACTAATGGTTAAGGTTAGGATTGGGCGAGGGGGGAGGTTTATCCTAGATCTGTACCCCGGGGGGAAACTTGACCCCCCCCCCTCCGCAGCATCCTACTGTCAGTCAATGGAGAGCTCCGTACGGTGTAGGAAAAAGGTATGTTGGCTCGGTGGGACAAAACCACGGCTACCTTCAACACCTTGTCATAGCCGAGACAAGACCGACGGAGTGCCAGTCTTTGTGGCAGAACTACATTGTTCTATCTCTCTATCTCTCGACAGTAGAACCTCAAATATACAAACCTCCGAGTTACGGACCGACCAGTCAACTTGGTACTATAAAAGGACTCCCTTCTGCCCATTTAGGACCTTCCTTATCCATTTTCGGGCCTTTTGCTACAAACCGAACAGGCAAAATCAAACGCGTCCATTACACATAATAAATGAAGAAACTTCCGTGCGCTACTGACAAATGTATAAATTGCTGAAGCACATGCCCATTTACAATATCTGGCTAAATTATTAGAGAACACTTGCAACTACGCAATAAATATTTTTCTATAACGGTTTGATGCACAGTGAATTACACAGCTACAGACATTTCAGTTCAGACCTCCATCCAACATGTTCCTATCGATGAGGTCCTACTGTAGCTCTCTACACTGAGAATACAAAACATTGCTCTTTCCATGACATAGACTGACCAGGTGAATCCAGGTGAAAGCCATGATCCCTTATTGATGTCATTTGTTAAATCCACTTCACTTCGTGTAGATGAAGGGGAGGAGACCAGGTTAAATAAAGGATTATGTATTTGTGCCATTCCGAGGGTGAATGGCCAAGACAAAAGATTTAAGTGCTGTTGAATGGGGTTTCCTGTTTCCTTGTGTATCAAGAATGGTCCACCACCCAAAGGACATCCAGCCAATTCAGTGTATATCTCTATCTCTCCATCGCTTCTTCACGACTGCTGAGGTGCAATGCAAACATCCCACCATCATTTAATATAGAATAACACAGAAAATGGTTACTGATCCATTATATAAGAATTGGTCAAATGCATGTTACTGCGACCATGCGGTATGTCTCACACTGATAAATGTGCAGAGAACACGGTTTGGGTGAAATTGTGGGAGTATCATAAAGAGCCTTCTGGTCCTGACACACAGACACGGCAGGTATGACTAACAGGCTGGAACCAACACAGGGAGGGAGAGAGAGAGAGAGAGAGAGAGAGAGAGAGAGAGAGAGAGAGAGAGAGAGAGAGAGAGAGAGAGAGAGAGAGAGAGAGGCAGAGAGAGAGAGAGAGAGATTACCCGGGCTGTAGCCCAGAGGGATATGCAGGAAGGTGAGAGAACATCTGAGAGCAGAAGGGTAGAGTAATAGTTGAAAGAGTTAACATGACTAGCATACCGCAGTTGTCATAGAGACAAACCTTAGGCCATTCTCAGTTCTTGAAACGTCTCAAGTGCACTATAGAGGCACAAATGTACTCTCAATTTTGTTTTTTTTGCAAACCATATTACTTCAACACAAGATTTGCAAAATGTAGGCTTATTCTTCTACTCTCGCCACACTTCACACTGAGGTTCTGAGCAGAGACATGTCTGTCTGTCTGTCTGTCTGTCTGTCTGTCTGCTGTCAAAGAGGACAGACAGGCAGACAGACATGTACACCACAGAGTATAGCTACAGTTAACTGCCGAAATGAAGGAAACACCAACGTGTCTTAATGGGGCGTTGGGGCTCCTCGAGCCAGAACAGCTTCAATGCACCTTGCCGTATGGATTCTATGAGTGTCAGGAACTCTATTTTATTTATTATACCTTTATTTAACTAGGCAAGTCAGTTAAGAACAAGTTCTTATTTACAATGACGGGCCTAACCCCTGGCCAAACCCTGACCCAGTATGCAACACTATTGTTGTAGTAGTATTTTTTTTGTGGTGGAGGAAAATGTTCCAGAATCTCCCATAAAGTGTTGGGTTGAGCTCTGGTCACGTGATCATGGCATATGGTTTATATCGTTTTCATGCTCATCAAACCATTCAGTGACCACTCCTGCCCTGTGGACGGGGGCATTGTCATCCTATAGGGGCATGGCCATGGTAGCCTAAGCATGCTGGGATGTTAAATTGCTTGATTAACTCAGGAACCACACCTGTGTGGAAGCGCCTCCTTTTAATATACGTTGTATCATTTACTCAAGTGTTCCCATTATTTTGGCAATTACCTACAGATCAGTGGGGGCTTCTATTTGCAGCTTAGAGCGCCCAGAGTTTCCTGATAGACATTGATCAAAATGAACATACTCCTCACTGCTAGCTGAGAGAGAACATGTATCTTTCTCAATGTCTGTGTGTGTGTGTGTGTGTGTGTGTGTGTGTGTGTGTGTGTGTGTGTGTGTGTGTGTGTGTGTGTGTGTGTGTGTGTGTGTGTGTGTGTGTGTGTGCGTGCGTGCGTGGCATGCCTGTCTGTGTGTATCTGTGTGTGTGCCTGTGCGTGTTTGCAGGCTGTGTGTGTGCGACATGGACAGGCTCGGTCGTAACGAGTTTATCGGAGAGGTCCGGGTCGCCTTGAAGAAACTGAGCAAGGGCGAGAGCAAAAAATTCAAAATGGGTCTGGAGAGAATCACACAGGTATGTAGTGGATGCGTGTGTTTGTGTGCATGCATGTGGTGAGTATATGCGTGTGAGTATGTGTGTGTGTGTGAGAGAGAGAGAGAGAGAGAGAGAGAGAGAGAGAGAGAGAGAGAGAGAGAGAGAGAGAGAGAGAGGAGAGAGGGAGAGAGGGAGACAGAGACAGAGAGAGAGAGAGAGAGAGAGAGAGAGACAGAGAGAGAGAGAGAGAGAGAGAGAGAGAGAGAGAGAGAGAGAGAGAGAGAGAGAGAATGAATGCGTCTGTTGGTCAATGGGCTCTAATGATTTACGAACTGTGTATTGAAATCAACCTCCCTTCTCCCACTCAGAACAAAGACATCAACAAAGAGACCGTGGAGCAAGGAACACCTGTGGCTGAGGAAGAGGTAAGAAGATGCCCATAATTGTCATAAATAGTAGAGATTGTCATATAGATATAGTAGTGGCCGTAGCAGGAGTAGTAACATCAGTTGTGCTACTACTAGTACTGTAGTAGTAGTAATAACAGTGATGCCACAATGATAGCAGTAGTACTAATCCTAGGGTTATTGACAGTCCTGGCAATGCAATTAAATTAATCTTATTATTTTCATTCATTTTATAACTTATAATAATTTTAAATTTACCCTATTTGTAGTATGTTTTTAATTGCCTGTTTTACATGTGTTGGTTTTAATTGACATACATTAAGGGCACTATGAATAAAGTTGATTTTAAAATTTGTAGTGGTGTCACGGCTAATTGTGTCCGTCCCCCCCCTCCCCCAGCGTGGTCGCATCCTGGTGTCGCTGTGCTACAGTCCAGAAAAGAGCTGTCTACTGGTTGGCATCGTACGCTGTGCCCACCTCGCCGCCATGGACTCCAATGGGTACTCTGACCCCTTCGTCAAGATGTAAGTCTTGACACACACACAAAGGACGGAATGATGATGTGATGATGGATGGATGGAACGAACGGAGGAACGAATGGAGGAGAGGTTGTTGTTCTGGTCCCTTGTCGTTTCACGGTACTTGTTGTTATACATTAGTAGGTCCTGTGGAGTCCTGTTGCTAGATGCCAGTCAGCAGTCATCCCTGTTGTGCCGGCTGGAACATATAGGGCAGCAACAAAGGCTCTCTAGCATCACCACAAAAATGGAAGAGGCAAGTGGAAGGGGGAGAAAGGAAAGAACTTGTCTGTCGGTCCTGCATTAAAGACCAGTTTAATTTAAGGACCAAAATTGTACAGCTGTGCCATGAAGATTGCAACATAGTGTCAAAGTTCTCCGTGATTCCGGTAAGGCAGAGTCAGGCGCAGGACAACGAATATGAGTTTTCAAAATGCTTTACTCAATATTTCCAAAAATACATGAGGGGTGGGAGGGAACCAACCACTCGAAAACACGGAAACAAAGAAACACAAACAATCACACACAAAAACATGAGGGGAACAGAGGGTTAAATAAGGAACGTGTAATTATGGGATAGAAAACAGGTGTGTATAATGAAGACAAAAAAAACCCCATAGAAAATGAAAAGTAGATCGGCGGTAGCTAGAAGACCGGTGACGTCGTCCGCCGAAAGCCGCCCGAACAAGGAGCGGGACCGACTTCGGCGGAAGTCGTGACACATAGTTGGGAAACGATTTTTTGTTTTACCGTTTCCACAAAACAACGACAGATTCAAAACGTAGAGTTTTTCAATTAAAATTATTATACAAAATTCTTGCAACCAATAGAATCTTATATACAGTGTATATATTTTATATATTTACAAATAAATATATATGGGCGATTGGAAATGATGCAGACAATTACATTGATGGAAGCTACAATCTTTCTGCAATAAGAAAGCTGAAATACCCCCTATTTTTTTTTTATAAATAACAAAAATAAAAGGTTCTCTTCATTATTAGATGAAGGGAAAGGTACCGTAAGCTTACTGCACAGCTAGCTTGAAGTCTTGCCAATGGTGCTATCAAATTTGATCATTTTCTATAGCTCAACTGGTTTGTATGTTGTCAGGTGTGTTGCTGAGGTAGAGGACCCTGGTTCAAGTTCAGGGAGGCAGCGCTAAATGCTAAGCTAGCACACTGATGCTGCTTATATATCTATGTGTAATGACCACATATGTCACATTGACAGACTCTACCACAACCTTGTTATAGTTCATGACACATTGACACTTTATTTATGCTTCATACAAATTGAAAGGGAGACTGACTGGCATAAATAAATACATGCTACATAAATAAATAATCAACTGCTATTACTCTCTAGAGTCTACACGGTCACTAGTCAATGTTTCCCAATCTGGTCCTACAATACGCCCTTCGACTGCATATTCTTCCAGTTTGGGAAAATAGCCCACCTGATTCAGCTAATCAGCTACTCGTCAAGCCTTTTGATTGGTTGAATCGGGTTGAGCTGGATGTGCTAGTTCTGGGCTGCAACAAAAAATGTGCAGCCGTGAAAGGTTTCCTAGGAGCACGTTGGGAAATCACTGTGCTGGCATTACGTAAGCTAGCAGGTTCATTGTTATTCGTATGACAACCTGCCCTGTACATATACTGTCGGCATCATGTCTTGACAGAGCAGAGTCCCAAGTGGCACCATATTTCCTATGGGCCATGGTCAAAAAGGTAGTGCACTAACTAGGGAAATAGGATGTAATTTGGGACGCAATTCTCGGCGTAAACAGATGATCATTATTCATACACTTCACACCTGAATATGAAAATCCCCAACAGTCATTAGATTCAGTTTCTACGCCTACATAGTTTCGTAAGAAAAAAAATTGCTTGTAGTGTTGATTTTGATGAGATGGCGCTCTGAAAGGCTTCATCTGTAACTTTCGATTGAAACAGAGTGGTATGTCTACTTAAGATTTTTACAAAGTGCCTTTGCTGCGAGTTGAGAACCAATGAAATCAGATTCAATCCCGCTCGCAAAGGTTACGCCATCTTACCCCTTTCGTTTGAGGAAACATTAGATTTTTTTTTTTGGGGGGGGGGTGTTACAAAAAGAGTAACGTTAAACTACCTATCACGTTACACATTTAATCATGACAGAATGTATTTAAAACGTTCCCCATAGTAAAACCTTTTGTAGAACTTAATACAATTATCTTATTGATAGGAGCCTCCTCCTGAATCAGGCAAGATAACTTTTCTTTCGTTTTTGATTTTTGGCACAAGTGTAAATGTGGCACTGACTCACCCGTGGATTGATGTTTTCAGCGTTGGCTCAATGAAGTTTGGCGTTCGACTATCCACGTGCAGTTACAAGCCTGCTAGCAGCTGGCCAGCTTCAGTTAGCTGAGTAGATCTAGCTTGCTTCGTAGTATACCTCTCTGATTCATGGTACAGGGCTCTGGGTTCACTTGCTTGTAAACTGTGGCGAGGAAGGGTGGGACTTGAATGGAAAGACTGTTGGGAATTCCCATGTTCAGGGGTCAAGTGCAATGCAGATATAGAAGCACAGTGGCTAGGGGGAAAAACTACCCAGAAAGGCAGGAACCTAGGAAGAAACCTAGAGAGGAACCAGGCTATGAGGGGTGGCCAGTCCTCTTCTGGCTGTGCCAGGTGGAGATTATAAGAGTACATATTGTAAGAGTACAGATTGTTCTTCAATTTCTTCAACAGCAGGGTCAAATAATAATCACAGCAGAGGGTGCAACAGGTCAGTACCTCAGGTGTAAATGTCAGTTGGCTTTTCATAGCCAAGCATTCAGAGGTTGAGAGAGAGAGGGAGTGGTTGAGCGAGAGTGAGAGAGAGAGAGAGAGAGAGAGAGAGAGAGAGAGAGAGAGTTGAGAGAGAGAGAGAGGTTGAGAGAGAGAGAGAGAGGTTGAGAGAGAGGTTGAGAGAGAGAGAGAGAGAGAGAGAGAGAGAGAGAGAGAGAGAGAGAGAGAGAGAGAGAGAGAGAGAGAGAGAGAGAGAGAGAGGTTGAGAGAGAGAGAGTTGAGGGAGAGAGAGAGATTACCCGGGCTACAGCCCAGAGGGATATGCAGGAAGGTGAGAGAACATCTGAGAGCAGGAGGGTAGAGTATGCATTGGAGTGATATAGCTGCATGCATTGGAGTGATGCACTGTGTTTAATGCATCACCAACCCATAGGAGAGATTAAGCTTCTGGTATCATATCGAATCATGCACAATACCTGTGACTGTACAGAGTCTCGGAAGTCAGTGGGCCTAAGGATGGAGAGAAGATGTTAGTCGAGAGGAAAATAGGTTTATAAATGACTACGTATATATCCTCATTCTCATTGATGACCCCCTCATGTACACTCCCCATCCCTATTGAAATATAGGAAAATGTGTAGGAAGTAGGACCTCAATCTAAACACAGAAAGGATGGAGAGAAGAGGTTAGTCAAGGGCGTAAAAAGAGCTCTATCACTAACTACATAGACTCTCATTCTCATTCATGACTCCCTGAAACCCATGCTACACCTCCAACTGCCCCATTGAGATGACTGAGCTGTGAAGCGAAGACTAGAACCAGATAAAAGAAACAAACCAGAGAAGCAGTAAGCAGACCCAAGCTGTTTTTCTTTCTTTTTTCTTTTTCAATTTCCTCGTGATTCTTTTCTCCACTTTTTGCTGTTCATTGATTTGTTCCTGTTCTTTTTTTTTCTTTCCAGAGAGCTGTATGTCTGATCTGTCTCTATGGAGCCAGGAGATTATCTCTGTTTTTCTCTCATTTTAATCTCTTTTTTATATTTTTTTATCTTTGACATGCAGTATCTGTTGTTTAGTATGTCAGAGCTGCGTTCAAGGAGCTCTCTTATTTTACAGTCACAAATCTTATTTTAAAGGCACTCTCTTATTTGAGAGTTTCTCCTATTTTGCTGTCTTCGATGTGCAGTTCAGTATCTGAGTTACGGTCAAGACACTCTCTTGTTTTACAGTCACAAATCCAATTATTTGTCCACGACATCCACTCCATGTGATTAAGTAGGCTTCTGTCTGAGTTGCGTTCAAGTCTCTTTTCTCTTAGTTTCTCATCTTTTCTGTCTCTGAGATGTCTTGCCTGTTATTCAGTCTATATCTGAGCTGCATTCGACCCTCTCGCTGTCTCTTCTTGTACAGCCACAACTCTCTTTAAATTGTTTTGGGGGGCATACACTGCCTGTTATATTGTAGCCTATGTCTGAGCTGCGTTCTTGACACTGTCTCTTCTTTCACAGTCTCAAATCTCTTTTAAATTCACCACCTGCTGTTTAGTTAGTAGCCTATAATGTCTGAGCTGCGTTCGAGACACTGTCTCTCTTCTCGTACAGTGGGGAGTTGTTCTGTGTGTTTGTTTGAAGTGTGTTCAGTCAAGCCGGTCGGTAGAATCAGAAGCAGCGGAGTGTTGCAGCGGCGGCTGCTGTTGTATTGCCTCAGAGCGAGGAGTCCTGTTAATCCTGTCGTGCCTGTCTGTGGTCTTTTGTTGTTCCTCAAAGAGAGTAACTATTTGCTTGTACTGCTTGTGATGGTGGTTTAAAGACATACTCTGTAACTTAAGTCTGTAGGGAAAGACTGAGTGGAGGTGCAGCTGAAATGTTAGGTTTACAAGAGTGGAAAAAGGCTCAGCTCTCGCTCTTCAAGTTATAAAAAAAATGTGTTTATTTCGGGTTAAAAGCGTTGACGTTTCATCATCATAAGAATGGTGAGTCGTCATTTTCCCCTCATGGAAATCTGTAACTTTTACAGTTATAAGTGCTGCCCCTGCACTTGCTTGCAAACTGTGACCCTGACTCCTCGGCTGTATTCGAGAGTATCAATCGACTTCTACGGACTGATCTACAAATTACAGTTTGAGTAGTTATTTAGGAGGCAAGGGTGATTTGTAGATCAGTCAGTCTGCTCAGTGAGACCGCGATCAGCGACTGAGCACAATTGATGCTCTGAAACACAGTCAAGATGTACAGCCCAAATTTGCACCCTATTCCCTAAACAGTGCACTTGTTTTGCCCAGAGCCCTATGGGCCCAGGGTTGCATCCCAAATTACACCCTATTCCCTATTTAGTGCACTACTTTTCACCAGGGCCCATATGGCTCGGGGCAAAGTAGTGCTTTAGGGAATAGAGTGCTATTTGGGATGCGGCCTGTGTGATTCTTACCTGTCAGACTTATTCTCACTGTCTGTAGGATAGTAACTGCAGTGGGTGTGGATGCCTCTCTCTCTCTCTCTCTCTCTCACTCTGTCTCAGTGTAAGTGTGTCGCTGAACCTACTTTTACAGAAGCTAAGATCCGCTAGGCCCCTGGCATCCCAGAATGCATTGCTTCGGACACACTTGCAACAGCAGTAGTAGGCTGGAGTGTAGAGGTGGGTCAGGGACTTAGCGTGTGTGTATGTACACGTGCATGTGTGTGTGTGCATCTTTGTCTGTGCGCGTGCATATGTGCATGTGATATCAACACATATTGATATAGCCTACAGTACACTAAGCTGGAAGTTGATTTGTGTGCTGTCTGCAGTTTCACATACCCCTGCAGAAAACGTGTTAAGAGATTAAGTAGGGTTACATTTTGGGCTCACATGAACATACATATTGGTTGCATCCCAAATGGTACTCTATTCCCTGTTTAGTGAACTACTTTTGACCAGGGCCCATAGGGTAAACTTTACAGAGAACAGGGTGCCATTTGGGACACAGCATAATTTATGGCAGCGGTTCTCCAACTCTGGTCCTGGAAAGCTATTGAGTGTGCAAGCTTTTGCTCCAACCCAGCACTAACACCACTATTTCAGAGACATTTTTAGATGGGGGGGGGTTATATGCTAATCATCGATGAGCGAATCAAAAGCTGGAGCCAAGAGCAAGACAAATGGGTTCCCAGAGTCCCTGAGTCAGACTCTTAATAACCTTCTCATTACAAATGTCCAGGGGCCTTCAACCAGAGCCAAAGCAAAAGACGAGGCAGAGCGGGCCAGAGCTGTGTGAAACAAGGATGGCAGTTTCAAACAATCAACAAAGGAGCAATCTGTTTCTGGGTAAATCTGACGGATGGGAGAAACAAGCACTTTTCGGCATTGAATTGCATTTGTCAGAGCCTTAAGTAGGGAACAATGTGATAGGCACCTATATACCCTCGCAGGGGAGGGTCCCACTCATGTCAATCAAGCATGTCAGTAATGTCAATACTGTCAGTAGCAACCTCACAGGTTATTTAAAACAAGAGTATGATCATCATTGACTGAGAAGAAGAAAAGAAAAAAATGCTGGGCCGGAACAAAAGCCTGCACACCCAGTAGCTCATCCAAGATTTGCTGGATGATCTTGGACTAGGAGATTCCTGATTCAGGCACTCTTATAGTAACCATAGAGATACATTATGATGTACTTCAGTCTATGCTAATGAACTTCAATACAAATGTCCAGAGGGGTTTTTCCTATCCTTTCTGAGATACGATACGAAACGAAACCAGCGCTCCGAAAGACATGTGTCACAAAACAAACAATACCTCACAGTGATGGGGCGCAAAGAACTGAACTAAATAGTGTGTGATAATGACATACAGGTGTGTGAACAGGTGATCAGAATTCAGGTGATTGGGATCTGGAGAGTGAGCTGCGTTCAGGGGATCTAGGTGTTTGAGAGTGTGAGCTGGGAAGTGGGCTGGAGAGTGAGCTGCGTTCAGGGGTACTACGTGTTTGAGAGTGTGAGTTGGAAGCAGACGTTACAGTCTTTTTAAAGGCCAATATTGACCTCTAGGTCAGTTGCTCTAGGTGGGTTGCCTGCCTTTCCTCTATTTTCCTCTCTTCTCGGATACAGATACACTGAAATATTAGAGCAACGTTCCATCAACGTTTTAAAGACCAATATAAACCTCTCCAGTAGTGCTGGTGTGTTACCTGCTTGCCTTTCCTCTCTCCATTAATGCAGATGATAATTGCTTCAAGCCAGACGCCATAAAGAGACATGATATATTTGAAACAAGGATGTCAGTTTCTCTATATCCCAAATGGCAGCCTATTCCCTATATAGTGCACTACTTTCGACCATGGCCTGTAGGGTTCTGTTCAAAGGAAGTACACTAAGTAGGGGTTAGGGTGCTCTTTGGGACGCAACCTGTTCCTCTGGTGCTGAGTAAGTAAACCTGTCATCTTAGTCTGTGTTGTGTTGATGTGTGAGCCTCTAAACTGGGCAGTTAGTTTTACTCCTCGCTCTGCTCTCTCTCTCTCTCTCTCTCTCTCTCTCTCTCTCTCTCTCTCTCTCTCTGTCTCTCTCTCTCTCTCTCTCTCTCTCTCTCTCTCTCTCTCTCCTCTCCCTCTCTCTCTCTCTCTCTCTCTCTCTCTCTCTCTCTCTCTCTCTCTCCTCTCTCTCTCTCTCTCCTCTCCCCGCTATCCAACTGTCACTCTGTTTCTCTATCCTCTGTCTCTGTGTGAAATTGGCTGTTTTTCTTACTCTTTCACTCTGTTTTTCTTTCTTTCATTCGCTCTCTCTCTCTCTCTCTCTCTCTCTCTCTCTCTCTCTCTCTCTCTCTGTCTCTCTCTCTCTCTCTCTCTCTCTCTGTCTTAAATTTTCTCCTAGCTTATATTTTCTCTAATCCAATTTCTTTCACTGGGTTGGTTGAGGACTCTCTTTCTCAATCTCAATCAATCAAATTCAAATTTGTTTTATAAAGCCCTTTTCACATCAGCAGTTGTCACAAAGTGCTTATGCAGATACCCAGCCTAAAACCCCAAAGGGCACGCAATGCAGATGTAGAAGCACAGTGGTTGGGAAAAACTCACCAGAAAAGGCAGGAACCTAAGAAGAAGCAACCTAGAGAGGAACTAGGCTCCGAGGGGTGGCCAGTCCTCTTCCATCTTTCTATCTTTCTTTCTCTAAACATCCCTCTCTCCCTCTTCTCAAACAAACCCAGTTTGTTTCTTTCTTTCACTGGGTTGGTTGAGAGAGTCTCTCTCTCGTACTGGATCTTTCTTTCTCTCTCTCATCCCTCTCTCCTGTCTTGTGTACAAACCCCAACCCTAGCGGCACATCTATTAGCTTGTCAGCGAGTACGCGTTATTGACGTTGGGCTGAAGGTGGGTGGCGTTGGGGAGTGAGATATCTCTCCCCCGCTAGAACATCTTGACTTCTCCGCCTGAATTTATGCTGATGACTCCTCCAATAAAAACCAATGGCCTTCTGGGAAGCCGTCTGTCCCGCTCTTGGCTTGAGCTTTTGAGTCTCTGACTCTCTCATCACCGATTTCTCTCGCCCTCTCCCCAAAAAATGAAATAAACGGCTCTGAATTTTTTCCTCTATTTTCTTCTTTCACGCTTAGAGAATTTTGCTAGTGCTCTGTCTCTCTTTGTTCTATTTTCCTCCCTCGTTCCAGTGGGGTTTAATGTCAAGCCGTGGCATTAATTTGCTTTGATGTTTCAGAAGTAATAGAAGACCTGTACAAAAGCGGCATTTTCAGTCGTCAAGCTGTCAGCTGTCTAATTAAGATTCCCTCTTTTTCTCATTCTCCTGCCCTCCCTTCATATCTCTCTCTTCCTCTCTCTCTCTCAATCTCGCTTTGCGCTTGCTCTCGTTCTCATCTGTGCTCTCCCTTGCCCTCTAACTCTCTCTTACCTTGCCTCCTTCTCTTTCACTCTCTATCTCCCTCGCTCTTTTCTCCCCCTCTCTCTCAGTGTGCTGCAGCCTGATATGGGGAAAAAGTCCAAGTACAAAACCACAGTGAAGAAGAAAACTCTCAATCCCGAGTTTAATGAGGTCCTTCCACCCGCTCCGAGCACCACAATACACTCTTCCTAATACATAAACCAATATCTGTCATTCTTCCAATAAACACATACAGATGTAGAATCTTAATTTGAGCAGTTTTCTACAGCAGGAAAATAATCCTGCAGCAACAAGACATTTTAATTATTATGTGGATTATAATTAATGAGCATTTTTGTATGGCTTGAATCATTGCACGTTATGGCAAATAAATTCTGAAATGTACAAGTGGAAATCAAGTTTTTAGAATATTTTTTAAAACTCAAATACAGTACAAGTTTGCAGCAAAAAAAAAGGGTGATCAAATTATGATCCAACATCTGTATCTGGCAACCCATTTCTCTGACTCACATTTGGCAACCAGATGTGCAAAATATATCATATATCATATTAACGTTGTTTGTTGAAGTTGAATTGTATGCCCTTGGATGTGATGGATAGCTATAGCCTACCCCTTCTCATGCATTTGTGAAAGATTATTGTCCTATGCATTTAATGCCATGATTTAATTCCAGTACTATGTGCCATAATTTGAATACATTTTCCATCTCCTTCAATACTGCTAAGGATCGAACCCTTATTTTCAATTTCCGCCTAAATTTACATACCCAAATCTAACTGCCTGTAGCTCAGGACCTGAAGCAAGGATATGTATATTCTTGATACCATTTGAAAGGAAACACTTTGACGTGTGGGAATGAGAAATGTATAGTAGGAGAATATAACACATTAGATCTGGTAATAGATACAACACAATCAATCAATCAAATGTATTTATAAAGCCCTTCTTACAATGCAGGTGTAGAAGCATGGTGGCTAGGAAAAACTCCCTAGAAAGGCCGGAACCTAGGAAGAAACCTAGAGAGGAACCAGGCTATGAGGGGTGGCCAGTCCTCTTCTGGCTGTGCCGTGTGCAGATTATAACAGAACATGGACAAGATGTTAAAATGTTCATAGATGACCAGCAGGGTCAAATAATAATAATCACAGTGGTTGTCGAGGGTGCAACAGGTCAGCACCTCAGGAGTAAATGTCAGTTGGCTTTTCATAGCCGATCATTCAGTGTATCTCTACCGCTCCTGCTGTCTCTAGAGAGTTGAAAACAGCAGGTCTGGGACAGGTAGCACGTCCGGTGAACAGGTCAGGGTTCCATAGCCGCAAGCAGAACAGTTGAAACTGGTTGAAACTGGAGCAGCAGCACGACCAGGTGGACTGGGGACAGCAAGGAGTCATCAGGCCAGGTAGTCCTGAGGCATGGTCCTAGGTCTCAGGTCCTCCGAGAGAGAGAGAGAGAGAGAGAGAGAGAGAGAGAGAGAGAGAGAGAGAGAGAGAGAGAGAGAGAGAGAGAGAGAGAGAGAATTAGAGAGAGAGAGAATTAGAGAGAGTATACTTAAAGTCACACAGGGCACCGGATAAGACAGGAGAAATACTTCAGATATAACAGACTGACCCTAGCCCCCCGACACATAAACTACTGCAGCATAAATACTGGAGGCTGAGACAGGAAGGGTCGGGAGACACTGTGGCCCACTCCGACGATACCCCCGGACAGGGCCAAACAGGCAGGATATAACCCCACCCACTTTGCCAAAGCACAGCCCCCACACCACTAGAGGAATATCTTCAACCACCAACTTACCATCCTGAGACAAGGCCGAGTATAGCCCACAAAGATCTCCCCCACGGCACGAACACAAGGGGGGGCGCCAACCCGGACAGGAAGATCACGTCAGTGACTCAACCCACTCAAGTGATGCACCCCTCCTAGGGACGGCATGGAAGAGCACCATCATCTTTGAAATGCAAGAGAAAGGCCATAATGTATTATTCCAGCCCAGGCGCAATTTAGATTTTGGCCACAGGATGGCAGCAGTGTACGTGCAACGTTTTAGACTGATTCATTGAACCATTACATTTCTGTTCAAAAGACTGACGAAGTGTTCCTAATTGGTTTATTGATACATTTTCAAGTTCATAATTGTGCACTCTCCTCAAACAATAGCATGGTATTCTTTCACTGTAATAGCTACTGCAAATTAGACAGTGCAGTTAGATTAACAAGAATTTAAGCTTTCTGCACATATCAGATATGTCTATGTCCTGGGACATTTTCTTGTTACTTACAACCTCATGCTAATCACATTAGCCTACGTTAGCTCAACCATCCCGTGGGAATTTAAGTCAATGCATGTTTCACATTCAATGTTAAACATATTCTGAATAACTTTCCGCTATGTGTGAATACATGAATACCTCTCTTTCTCTCTCTCTACCTCTGTTCATTACAGGAGTTTGTGTATGAAGTTCCACACGACCAGCTGGCGAAGAAAACCCTGGAGATCTCCGTATGGGACTACGATCTGGGGATGAGCAACGACTTCATAGGTAAGAGAAAAGGGGGGAGTGAGTGAAAGGCAGAGAGGAGGTAGAGAGCTAGAAATATGGCTAAAGAAAATAATGTCATAGAATTTGGGCGTGCGAGGAGGAGAACAGCGCGGGCCACAGTGTGATGAGCAATGACTTCATTGGTAAAAGAGAGGGAGGGAACAATGACGTCATTGGTAAATGAGAGGGAGGGAGTGAAAGGAGGAGAAGAAGTAGTGAAAGAATGGAAGAAGTGAAGAGGGGGATGAAATGAAAACGAGCAGAAAAGAGGGAAAGGACTGCGGGGGGCCGTATGTGGAGAAGCAAGAGCATTGGGAAATGAAAATGAGAGCGACAGAAAGGAGTCCTCAATCCCTCGACGGGGTGACACGTCAGATTCACATTGCTTTGTGAGGCACTAAACGGCTCTGACGGGGCCCGGCGTGTACTGTATATCACAGGAGGCAGGCGCTTCGGAGCGGGGGAGCGAGGGAGAACCGGTGGGGAGGCAGCTGGGGGAGAATGGATTGCCTCCCAGGGAGCTGGAAGGCCTTGAGATCAAAGTGTTTTACTCCCGTCTGGAGGCTCCCTGTAACAGGCTGAGTCTCTCTCTCTTTCCGAATGTCTCCCTAGTGCCCTCTCTATTGCACTCTCCTCTCTCTCTCTCTCTCTCTCTCTCTCTCTCTCTCTCTCTCTCTCTCTCTCTCTCTCTCTCTCTCTCTCTCTCTCTCTCTCGCTCTCTCTCTCTATCTCTCTCTCTCAACTCACACTTTCTATTTATCCCAGCCCTGTTCTCTCTTTCACGCACACACACACACACCACACACACACACGCACACGCACACTCAATTTCTCCCTCATTCCCTCTCTCTCTCTCTCTCTCTCTCCCTCTCTCTCACTCCCTCATGTCATCTCTCTCTCCCTCCATCTCTCTCTCATGCTTTTTTCTCTCTCTCTCAAGCCGGGGCCATAATGTTTGTGAGTTATTTATCCACGCCAGAAGAGTAGGGGGAAAAGGCCATCGTTCTAACACACTGCTCCGGCTAAGACTGTTATCATTATGGTGTAAATGGCCAGCATACACGACGGCCTGGATCTGTTAGCACTGCGGAAAATGACTGTGATACTGAGAGAGACAGAAGGAGACAGGAGGAAGGGGGTAAAGAGAAAGGGGAGAGTGACCGAGAGGGGAAAAAAAGAATAAGACGGATAGAGCAGAGGCAGAAACAAACGCGGTGTCAAATACTCTCTGTAAAGGTCAGGAAGAGTGATGGAAGACGATGATAAGGAGAAGGGGCAGAAAAATGAAAGAAAGAAATAGAGTAATTATGGAAGGAAGAGAGATAGGAAGGGGAGACGGGGAGAGAGTAGCAGTGTCCCCTTCCCTGATTTGTGGGAGCAATTGATGTGCGGACTGGACCTCTCATTTTGCACAAAGACAGAGGTGTCGAGGAAGGAAGAGAAGGGGAGGAATAGAGAGAGGGTCCTCCCTCATCCATCTCATCCCATCCGTCAGTGTGTCTCTCTCACCCTTCTTTCTCTCGTCCCACGCCGCGTCACACTGTCGCCCGCCGTTTGTCACCCACACCCCTCCGGGCTCAGGGAACACGCTATCGCAATCTGTGCATGTGTGTAGGGGGGGGGGGAGGAAAGGAAGTGGGATTGGAAGGTCATTAGGGGGGTACGTGAGTGGCCTGGAAAAACTCAGCAAACAGGTCAGGTGTGTGTGTACCACTGTGTGTGTGTGTGTGTCTGTGTTTGGGGGTGGCAAGAATGAGAAGGGGTCATTAGGAAGGTACGTGAGAAGATTATGCAAACATACTTGCTCTCTGAAACTTGGGCGCTAAGAGGGGGCACACATACAATTACACACATCCCACCGGGCACACGCTGGTCGAATCAACGTTTCCACATCATTTCCATGAAATTACGGTGAACCAACGTGGAATAGATGTTGAATTGACGTCTGTGCTCAGTGAGATATGTGTGTGTTTGTATTTTTTATCCTTGTGAGGACTGCGTGTGTCTGTGTCTTGATGTGTGTCTGTCTGGTTCCGAGGGAGTGTGAGTTATGTAAGAGAACACACCTCTCACTGTATATCTGAGTTGAATGCCAAGGCTTAGTGGGGCCACAGATGAGCTATTGAGAGTGTTTGAGGTGTTGTGAAAGCCGACGTCTGCAAAATACTGTGTATTTTAAACTTCACACTCCATCAACTATGCAATCACAGCCAGGAAAACCTCTATCTGTCTGATGACCCCCACAGTGATGAGTCTCTTTCTCTCTTCATCTCTCTCTCTCTCGTTTCCTATCTGTCAATGTATCACAATTCAACCCTTTCTTAATCTCTCCCGGTTTTTTTTTGCTGTTCTCTCTCTCCTTGTGTGTCTCCCTGTGTGTCTCCCCGTGTGTCTCCCTGTGTGTCTCCCTTGTGTGTCTCCCCGTGTGTCTCCCCGTGTGTCTCCCCGTGTGTCTCCTTGTGTGTCTCCCTGTGTGTCTCCCCGTGTGTCTCCCCGTGTGTCTCCCTGTGTGTCTCCCCGTGTGTCTCCCCGTGTGTCTCCTTGTGTGTCTCCCCGTGTGTCTCCCCGTGTCTCCCGTGTGTCTCCTTGTGTGTCTCCCTGTGTCTCCCGTGTGTCTCCCGTGTGTCTCCCCGTGTGTCTCCTTGTGTGTCTCCCCGTGTGTCTCCCCGTGTGTCTCCCCGTGTGTCTCCCCGTGTGTCTCCTTGTGTGTCTCCCCGTGTGTCTCCCCGTGTGTCTCCTTGTGTGTCTCCCTGTGTGTCTCCCTGTGTGTCTCCCTGTGTGTTTCTTTGCGGGTCTGTCTGCGTGTCTCTCTCTGTCTCTCCCTTCCACCTTCTACCTCCCTCTCTCACAGGTGGAGTTGAACTGGGCATAAACGCTAAGGGAGTGAGGCTGAAACATTGGTTCGAGTGTCTCAAACACATCGGCAAGAAAGTCGAGTACTGGCACACCCTCACGCAGCAAGGAGCCCCTCCAGAGCCCCCCCCGCAGTGAATGACACACACACACACACTTTATCGCAATTATTAAATGATAATCAATGAATGGTGAAGAAAGAAAGAAAGAATAAAGTAATAACAGTGATAAAACATGCAATAATGATACTACGGATAATGATGATATAATAACAATAATAATATAAATTATAATACAAAGAATAATAGTGGGTAATTATCCCAATTTAGCTTTTTTTCTAAGTAAAAAAAATAATTTGTGAAAATATCCCTCATTGAAATGTTTAATGTGAGAAGTGCTAACAAATTTTTACCTTAGCCCTCAGTATTGTGAAGTCACTTGCATTTCAGTCATTCAAATGTACACATGAATAGTGTAGAACCTCTGACCTGCGCTGTAACCACAGTACTGGAACAAGCCTGTAAGCACCTTTTTTTGGGCCCATTGGCCAACGAGGTCTTGTTGCGAGCGTTGAGGTCACCAGGGGTCGTTTCTACTAGGGATGTAGTTGAAAAAGAGTGGGTAAGAGCGCTGGACGTCCGGTCGAGACGACTGGCCGTCCAGCGACGCTAATGCCGACCGCTATAACTGTTCTAGGAAGGGTGGGTAACTGCAGACTTGGTGTGTCTCTGAAAGTGGGCGTGGCGAATAAAGTGGGTGGATCCAACGGCGACGGGTGTAACATCAGCGCTCTGTTATTGGTTAAGACGGTTTTGTCTGAGTGGTGTGTTATTTTTATTTTTTATTTTTTTGCTTTAGTGTTTGGACTTCAATTTTGAAGCCAGAAGATGAGTCCAAATTGTATTTCATTATTTCATAAATAATTGTTTATTTTCAGTGAATAAAACGGATAACTTTTATTTTTTATTTTTATTAAAAGTAATGATGATGGGTGTACTGTTGCTTGTATGTGTTGTTTGTGTGTGCTTACTGTGACTGTCTCCCTAATGTTGGCTACGCTGCGTAGCTACTTAGCTGCGTAGCTCCTTCCCACACCGTTGCGGGACAAAAGTGCTTAGCAAGCGGGAGCGAAGGACACTGTGTCCTGGTGTTGCTGCCGTTCATGCCCTCCCTATTGACTAGACTGTATCAATGTGGCACCTAGATAGTTATCCATATTTGTTATTTATTGTGTAGGTTGCTATCCTACTTTAAATAACATAACGAGAGGGGCAGAAAAATGGCCACGTTAGCTACTGCTGGCGACACAGCTGGTACAGCTGCCCAGTGGGAAGCACCTCAGGTTGGCAGACACCTCAGGTTGGCAGACACCTCAGGCTGGCAGACACCTCAGGCTGGCAGACACCTCAGGCTGGCAGACACCTCGATACAACAGTAACGGTGCACTAGTCATTCGGCACTGGCTTATACACTGCTCGCGCGGCCCAATCAGCCACGCAAAAAAACGATCTTTAGCGCCAACAAATCTGCCCAATTAGCTGATTCGCTTTCCATAAAACCCACTTGTGTTGATCCAACCACTTCTTTCGCCACGTCCACTTTCAGACGCACTCCACGTACGCAGTTACCCGTGACTCAGTTCTAGCACTAACAAGTGCTAACAGCGCTAACAGTGCTAGCACTAATTTAGCGTAACAGGTGTGAAAACAGCATTCACCAAGGCGCGTTAACAGCGTTGGCATGTGGTTACCCTCCTCTGCATCCCTGATGTGCTTCACAAAGTACCCCGCGTGACGACAACAAGTTGGATAAGTCACCTGCTATAGATCTGATGCAAACTGGAACACCATAACGTTAAAAGCACAAAAGGATCCTTCTGACGGTACTGTCTCTGTGTACTTGTCTGAACTGTCTGTACGTGATGACAGTGGATGTCTGTATCTCCCCCATATCCTCCTGTGTGTGTACGTGTCTTTGTGTGTGAGTGAGTTTTTGTGTGTGCATACATTTTGGATTCAAATGTGTGTGGACGTGTGTTTTAGCGTGTATGCGCGCGCGTGTGTGTTTTGTCTGTCAGCGTGTCACGTCCTTCTCCAAATGTCTCCATCCATGAACCCTGAAGCATGGAGCTGTGAAGAAAGACAGAAAAAAAGAGACGAGATTCACTCCTACAGTACGAGACTCACTCCTACAGTACGAGACCCACTCCTACAGTACGAGACTCACTCCTACAGTACGAGACCCACTCCTACAGTACGAGACTCACTCCTACAGTACGAGACCCAGGATGTCCCCCGTGGTCTAACAAACTGATGTCCTGTCACATTGCAACAGTATGGCTGGCAGTCCAGTGAGTCACTTTTCCTTGGTGACAGTCACACAAGATAACCCTCAGTCTGAATTATTCTCTGACCCCTGCTCTGTGCCCTTTGACCTTTGAATTGGAGTGAATTGAAAGCTACACAGAGAGATTTCTCTCGGCAGTCTCAAACAAACTATAGCCCCCTACTCTAAAGAGGGGTTATCAGGGGTTATCAGGGGTTATCAAATACCAACTATTGGGTTTGCTCCAGCTCCAGCCTAATGCAGTCTGGACGACAGTAAGTAGTTCGTGCTGGGCTGGAACAAAAGTACGCACATCCCAGTAGCTCTCGAGGACTTAGAGAGTTTCCTCTTACTTTTCTGCGCCCTTTACACTAAGATTTTATTTATAAATGCCAGGATTTTTTCCATTTCGGTGAGTCTCTTGTAGACATTCAAATGTTCCATCTTGGAGAAAAAAGTTAATAAAATAAAATATTAGTGTGAAAAATATGGCAAAAACTCCACCTGTAGCTGAAGGAATAGGTTAATTTGACATTTTATCAATGTCTAAGTGGAGGATATCAAGAAGTGTCTAGGAGTCTAGGTCTAGGCGTGTCTAGGTCTAGGCGTGTCTAGGTCTATGAGTCTAGGTCTAGGCGTGTCTAGGTCTAGGAGTTTAGGGAACTATGTCAGAGAGACTACCCAGGCTGTTTTTATGCGAGAGGACTACCCATGGAGCTTAAAAGACTACCCCTTCCCCCCCACAGATTTCTGGATTTCCCCAGAGGAAAGAGAGATTGGCTGTGATGAATTATACTCAGCATGGCAGCAATCCCTCCCAGAGGCTTAACCACTGGACTGTGTGGACAATCATGGACTAATGTGCATGCAGGATCAAAGGATACCGACACAACGTTTGTGTGTGTGTGTGTGTGTGTGTGTGTGTGCATGTATGTATGTGCATGCTTGCAAGTGTGTGTGCGTTGTGTACATGTCTGTGTGCGTGTTCATGCATCTGAATCTGAACACACCCATGCACACCCCACTCCCTCCCCTTCCCCCCACCCCCCCTCTCAACAACAAAAAAACACTGGCATAAAGTAGACAGTGCCCTCTCACCATGGATTCCTTCACCAGAGACAGACCTCGAGGGGTTAACCACCCTAAGGACAGAGGCCCAATCCTGTGGCCCCTGGCTACTACAGTTTGGACACCTTATAGTTCCAACGTTGGCCCACTAAAGCACACTATTACCCTGTTCACACTACTGAGCCAAACACAGCCAAGCCAAGCTGTACCGCACTGGCCTGGTAACTTTACTACTGTAGTTGCTTGTGTGAAAAAAATGACAATGTGAAAGGAAATATCCAGGCCAGCACAGTTTGGGTCGGCCCTGTAGTGCGAATTAGCCATCTCAGTCAGTCAACAGTCTCTTTTTTCTTACTTTCTAATCGTTGTCTGGGATCTCTGTGTTGGTAAATTCTGTACTTGGACAAAGGTGTAAATGAAGGCGTCATCATGGATAAACTAAGACGATTCAACATGGCTAGAGGTCAAATGTGACACGGATCATGGGGTTCGCCAAAGCTAGGGACTGGACTCTGAGACGACGAGTGAGAAGTTCAGCTCGTCTGGTCTTTCGCGGTCACCGAGAACACACTGTTGAGTGACCTCGACGAAGATGGCGGTGGAGTAGAGAGGGCGGAATGTCTTCTTCTCTACGCACACCAATGACGACACAGAAGGCCTCTCCACGCGCAGCAACAACAGTCAAATGGATCATCAAATGATAGACAATCTCCAATGTCACTATGTGATATGTTGTCAAAGATTCATTCATGTTTTTTTTGTTGTTGTATGTAATACTGAGTATGTGTACAATGGATGGGTCTAATCCTGAATGCTGATTGGTTAAAACCGCATTTCAGCCGGTGTCTATTCCACAAGTTACTTAGTATGTATGTACCTGCATGTCCGGGATATTCCAGAATCCTGGGAAGCCAGGCTTGCACTTGGGAGTTCTGATATAACAATAGGAGATATTTATTATCTTGTCCAGGTGATCTGATGGTTTATTTTCACTCAGATTCTCTCTATCTCTGCCTTTTACTTGTTGTTGGTCAAACAAACGACTTTGTTCATCATGTGCGAAAGAAAAAAACCATATGCATCATAACATTCTAATAAAGAATTGCACGTGTAATGATTGTCATGTATATATATATATATATATATGCATATGTAACTAACATTATAACTAACATTGATCAATGGCAATTTCTTTATGGTTGATGTCATTGACATGGTATCATCAATCAAATCTGTTAGAGCTATCATCGCTGATGTGTACTCGTTGGTTTGTAATTTATTGTTTGTATAAAAAAAGAATTAAAAAAAAAAGAAGGGATGATTCAGGGTAATATGCTCCATTTTATGATTTACTCGGTCCGCAGTTGATTTAAAACCTTCATCGTCAGGGAACGGGGAGACAGGGTGGAGGAGGACTGTATTTTACAGCGTCGCTGTGTACTCACTGACGTAATGGCTATCTCTATGTGGAACATATGGTGTGATTGCCATCCTGTGGTGAGTTTGTGGAACTACTTTATTTTTTATTTGTATAAACTGAACCCGTTTTAGTGACTTACTGTGTACATTGTTGGACAGAAGAGTGATTTAAATAGCACATTCGTCCAAAAAGAAGTCCATACCACATGTGGAGAGATGTCAACTTTTATTATTTGATAAGTCATGCATTTTGTGACAACCTACAGCACAAGCCCTCCCAAGTATTTATTTTAAAACACTTTTGACCTTCATTCTATGAAGTTACAATGAACATGTAACTTCATAGAATGAAGTTGTCTTTTTCTTTTGCAAGCATGGCTTTTTCTAGATGCATGCTACCCTCTCTCCGCTCTCTCTTCCTCCTTCTCTCACGGCTCGGTCACTCTGCCCAAGAACAGTGGGACCTTGGCCTGGTCGCTCCACAGTATTATCAGGAAGGGCCTGAGGGCTGAGAAGGAAGAGAAGGTGCGGGAGAAAGAGAGGGAAGTGGCCGCCCCAGCCTCCACGCCTTCCTCCGTCAGGGAGAGGAAGGCCCGGTGACGGGCGTCCGTCAGGAGCAACTCGCTGTCGGGGTAGATGCCACACAGGTTGGCGCTGTCGAACAGCTCCGACAAACCTAAGGGAAGAAAGAGGAGGGAGATATGGAGAAGGAGAGTGAAGAGGGCCAGAAAGAAAATAGAGAAGGATAGAGGGAGATAGAAGAAAGGGAGGGAGAAAAGTGAGAGAGGCATATCAAGAAAAGCCTCGAGTTGTTGGTTTAGGTTGACTTAGAACGACCTTGGGGAAATCCATTCCTGCATTCTGGATGTGCACTTTTTGTGTTGTAGCCAAGCACAAACATCTGGTTCAACCGATCAAGGGCTTGGTGATTAGTTGAATCAGGTGACTACGACAAAATGCACAGTCTTGTAATTCGAACAGTCAGGCAGCGGGTAAGCTAAAAGACAAGACAGATAGACACAGAGACGACATGCATACAGACCTATCTTCCTGAGCAGGGTGTTCATCTCGGTCCGGACGTCCAGTTTGATTTTGGGCAGAGTGACCTCGGTGGCCTGGGGTGACACCCGATTCATCTGCTCCACCATCTGGCTCACTGCCTTGTCCGTCATCTTCCCCTCCACCAATTGCAGGTCAGAGAGCTTGGAAGTGGGCGGGAGCAAGATGAACAGGCTACTTGCACCAGAGAGAGGGAACATCGCCACCTATGGGTGATAGACAAGGTCAGAATGTTACGTAGATTGTGTGTGTGACTGCTTATGGTGTGACTGCTCATAGTGTGACTGCTCATAGTGTGACTGCTCATAGTGTGACTGCTCATAGTGTGACTGCTCATTGTGTGACTGCTCATTGTGTGACTGCTCATAGTGTGACTGCTCATAGTGTGACTGCTCATTGTGTGACTGCTTATAGTGTGACTGCTCATAGTTTGACTGCTCATAGTGTGACTGCTCATAGTGTGACTGCTCATAGTGTGACTGCTTATAGTGTGACTGTGCATGTAAGGGTGACTGTGCATGTAAGTGTGACTGTGCATGTAAGTGTCGGTGTGTGTAATCAGAATGGTTACCTGTGCCTTCAGTGCCGGGACGTATTGCGTAGCCAATTTGTATTTGGCACTGTAGAGGACAGGCACTTTCATAGTTTCACCGTTCAGTTTCACAAACGGAAACCTCTTGGATTTTGCATCAAATTTCATCTTCCATTGACCTGAAACAGATATTTTTATAATCCACAAACTCCATATCCGCTAAAATAGACTATATCCTATCAGATAGATATAGCATCGGTGCTTACCAAGAGCTTACTTTGATCACACACACACACACACACAGGATACTGACCATTGAAATACACAGCATTGAGGAGTACCAGTTCGGTGTGGGCGGGAACAGAGTTGACCAGCTCTTTGATTTTATTATTTGTCTGCTTCGCCACCCAACTGTTGATCATTTCCACGTTTACCTCACTGCTATTGGTCAATTTGGCTGGAGCCGCATCGTAGAACTGCATGGATTGGTTGGCAAAAGACTCACTCAAGTTCATATCTGAGGGGGGAGAGAGAGGGAATTTCCGAGAGGTGGACAGACAGACAGACTGTGAGTTAAAGGGTGATGGCGACTCGTGATTAAATTGATAATATATACGACGCAGAACAAGCTATAATTATCATGAGTATTAATTGTGCTCTGGTAGTACTGGGGTTGTAGTAGATCTGGGAGGCCATCTTCAGTGTGTCCTGAAGTTTCAGCTTCAGTTTCTTCATCTCGGAATGAACGCAGAAGAAGTCGTGAGACAGACAGAGAGCCGTCTCCATGTCTCTCCTTGTCTTGCCACGAGCCCCTAATGAGAGAGAGAGAGAGAGAGAGAGAGAGAGAGAGAGAGAGAGAGAGAGAGAGGGATGATACAGTATGTATTTTACATGGCCTTCCATGCGTTCATCATTCAGAGAGAGGTTATATCAAGTGTTGCTTTATTTTCAAAAGAACTGAGGTCTAGAGTATGAGTGCAGTTGGACAACCCCTCCCCATGTTCCCTTTTTAAAGAAACCCCACCCTCTCTCTCTTACCTAGTAACAGGTGGGTTAACACCCCGCTGATGCTGATTGGAGAGAAGAGTAGGTTCTTCATGGGCTGTGATTGGCTGAGGTGGGCATAAAGCTTCATGGAGAACTCATTGAGGGATTCTCCTAGCATGGCCTCCCACGACCTGCTGGTCTCGTCCTGACACGATTCCCAGGGGGTCATGAACCCAACGCAGGAGTAAGGAAGAATGGTGGGCACAGCTAAAAAGAAACGGTGAACGAAGATTATAATTTCAACAAATCAAGAGCGTAACAGTGTCTTGAACATTGCAGCTGAGAGTCTAACATTTGGGCATTGTGGCTATTTGGAACCAATTGATGTTACATTTGCCAATTACACCAATTTAACAAACGTGTGTGTGTATATAGGCAAAAGTTTGAGAGTGTAATAGTAGAAGAAGAAGAAGGTTAGCTTAACGTACTGTCCACAATTAGGTCAATTGTATTAAAGTTGCTGACGTCTCTGCCGTCCTCCTCAGCTGTCTCACAGTAGTATATGCCGGCATCCTCCATTTTGACCTCCTTAAGTGTGACTGTCATATCTTTTTCAAAGGGGCCAAAAAGCCATTCTAGTCTGTCACCATCCCCCGTTTCTGCAGTCTCTGCGGGATTCAACTGCTTCCGTGTGCCGTTCGTCACTCCTTTATCATATCTGTACCAATGGACCTGGCCTTTGCTGAATGAGGGGAGCTCACAAGGTAAATTCACGGTGGACCCTTCGTTGACCTTGAGAATGTAGCTGCTGGACACTGGAGGGACAGAGACCAAGATGGAAGACAGAAAGAGACAGCACAACAGTAGAAATGATTTCTGGAGCCAACTTCAAAATGCGTGCAATGTTTGCTGACCTGCAACAAAAAAATGGCCCCATATTTTGCCAGTTTATAAGAATTACAATCTATGAATACACTGAAGTTCTGGGGCTGTATGTTTACATCTACTGAATGCCTTATTCATTGTGATCTAAACCCTCTTGTCATGACTTGCCAGATTGCCTGCCTGCCTGCCTGCCTGCCCACCCCTCTTCACAGATTTATGACGGTTGTAAATTCCTTGCAGAAAATGTATCTTCACTGCCATGGATTATTGAGGGAGAAAACCTATGGAGAACAAAGACATTCTTCCCGCCAAAACTCCATGAAACAATATTTCTGTAATCCAAACAGTTGGAATGGTCCGTGGGTACTTAAAGAACAATTATGTCAGAGCAGTTGTGTTTTGGGATCTCACGAAGGCCAGTATAACATAACTCTATCTCTGAATGTATATATTTCCCAGTTGTCAGGGCCTATACCCAAATGTTGGGGAACTTATATGATTAAATATGAAACTATTTGTGAGAAAATGTAATGTGATGTTAGCCTTCTAAATGAGAGAATTGTTTTTCATATAAAGTCTTAACCAGTCAGTGATCACACCCACGTGGGCGCAGACATTACGACAAAATGAGGGAATGCCCCTTTTTTCCTCAGAGTTCTTAAGTAGGACTCGTGACAAAATGTACATTAGGCCAGCGAGACCGACAGCGTGAGCTGAAAGGTACGGAATGGCTAGAAACTCTGAAACTTTCATCAGAGAAGAAGAAAATCTCTACCAGACCAGAAGACATCACGAGAACCGGACATCACGAAAGATTAGACTCTATAGACCAGCTACGTGCAGCACCAGCTCTAAACAAACAATGCAGTTTTAAGAAGAATACAAAAAAAAAGTAAAAGATAAGAATAACAAATAATTAAAGAGCAGCAGTAAATAACAATAGCGGGGCTATATACAGGGGGTACTGGTACAGAGTCAATGTGGAGGCTATATACAGGGCGTACTGGTACAGAGTCAATGTGGAGGCTATATACAGGGGGTACCGGTACAGAGTCAATGTGGAGGCTATATACAGGGCGTACTGGTACAGAGTCAATGTGGAGGCTATATACAGGGGGTACCGGTACAGAGTCAATGTGGAGGCTATACACAGGGGGTACTGCACAGAGTCAATGTGGAGGCTATATACAGGGGTACCGGTACAGAGTCAATGTGGAGGTTATATACAGGGGTACTGCAGTACAGAGTCAATGTGGAGGCTATATACAGGGGTACTGGTACAGAGTCAATGTGGAGACTATATACAGGGGGTACTGCACAGAGTCAATGAGGAGGCTATATACAGGGGGTACTGCACAGAGTCAATGTGGAGGCTATATACAGGGGTACCGGTACAGAGTCAATGTGGAGGCTATATACAGGGGGTAGCGGTACAGAGTCAATGTGGAGGCTATATACAGGGGGTACCGGTACAGAGTCAATGTGGAGGCTATATACAGGGGGTACTGCACAGAGTCAACGTGGAGGCTATATACAGGGGGTACTGTACAGAGTCAATGTGGAGGCTATATACAGGGGGTACCGCACAGAGTCAATGTGGAGGCTATATACAGGGGGTACCGGTACAGAGTCAATGTGGAGGCTATATACAGGGGGTACCGGTACTGTGTTACTGTGCTGGGGCACCGGCTTTGAGGTAATATGTACATGTAGGTAGAGTTATTAAAGTGACTATGCAAAGATAATAACAGAGTAGCAGCAGCGTAGGAGGTGAGGGTGGGGGGGCAATGCAAAAGTCTGGGTAGCCAGAAGAAAAGAGACAATACTAAGGAACAGAGGCGCTGAACAAGCTACGACTACAAAGGACGTTGGTGACCTCTGGTGGACAACCAGAGACTTACACAATCAGAGACGTTCTGTCGACTGACTCTCCAGAAAAATGGACCGGCGAATTCAACAAAGAGACAACAAAGGCGTACAATTGTAAGTATGTACATTGTACATTATTTTTGAATGAACAGCCGTTCATGTGCAAAGTATTAGCATTTCCATGAGCGTAGTTATCAGCTGCGTGTACGATAGTGAAGTCCTTTGTCTTTTTCTCCCGCTCTATCTTACATGCCCCTCCCTTTTCATTTTGTGTAACAAGTTGTTATATCTTTCATTGCTTTATGTAGTATTCAATGTGTAAGCTATTCCGTTTACTTTTATGTAATTCTGTGTGATTATTTAGTTAGTAGATAAATAATTAAGCCAATGTGTATATCGCTGATTCATCATTTATGCAAGGGTTCGTGCAGATATCCAAGGATTTTGCGACATTCAGAATGAGACTGATAGAAGGTAACAATGAATTAATGACTGATTGATGACTGAAATGTAAGAGATCTTTATATCTCTGAGGAGTTAATTCGGAAAACGGTAACTCGTTAAATAAACTTTTTCCCGCGGTGCCCCAAGATTGCTAATGGGTAAATTGTTACAGGACTAATTTAATCATCGTAATAATTAAACATAGTTAATCGATTTGATAAAACAATCGTCATAACATTAATGATAGCCAAGACACGACACTCCTGCTAAAGTTGTCGTCCTATTTCTCTTCTCAACGTAGACTCGAAGATGAATTGCCAAGTAGAAAAATGTAGGCACTCTGTACGAATAATGAAAGTGAACCGGTGATTGAGTTTTAACTTGTAACATGATTAAAAACATAAAGTAAAACATGAAGTGGAGTGTCTATTTCAAGAAAGGCCTACATCATGTCACAGGCAGTTAAAATAGGAGGTGGCAGTATGTGTCCTTACCATTAACCTGGACTAGGTGCACTTTTTGCCACTCCATATCATTGTGCTCGATCACACATTCATATTCCCCCTCGTTGGCTACACTGACAGGAGAGATTTCCAGAAAGAAGCCATCCGGGGAGAGCTTGAGTTGCTCTAAGGATTTTGGGTAGTCTGGAACCGGGGAGTCATTGTATTTCCAGGTGATCTTAGCCCCAGCAAAACTTTTTGGTTTTTGGCCAGGGAGACATGGGAAGATCAGGGTGGAGCCAGGTACAACTTTCAGGACCCCAACGGAGGAAGAGAAAAACTGGATAGAGAGACAGAGATGGACAACCAAACAAGAAGGTGGAGGCAGTAAGGTACATGAGGTGTCTCTGTGCCACATTAGCATTTGTCCTAAAAAAACAGGGTTTGATATTACAGAACAAAATGGGCCAGTTTCCCAGAAACAGATTTACGCCTACAGTCCTGGGCCCGTATTCAAAAAGTGTCTTAGAGTAGGAGTGCTGATCTAGCGTCAGGTCCATATGATCATATTCATTATGATCTAAAAGCTAAAGCCGAACAGCAATCCTACTCTTTGTAAATACAGGCAATGGACCCGGGACTAAAAAAGCATTTTCAACAGAGATTCTCCATTTAGCATGCTTTTCAGTCCAGGAGTGGTGTTAATCTTTCTCCGGGAAACTGGCCCTTTGTGTTTACCTCAAAGACAAGCAGGAGGGAGACACACGATAGGACTGAAACCCTCATCTAGGGAAGATGAAGAAAGATAGAGGGGGAGAGAAGAGGTAGGAAGGGATGGTGGGGGACAGCGGGCAAAGGGGCAGTGAGAATGGAAAAAAAATCAATAGAACACAAAAGCAAGACCAGTTTGGCACATTTCCATGAATTCTTTCCTAATCCGATTGGTCATTCACTCATGCTCTATATCTCAGCGCAACAAGCAAAGTATTAGACATGGCATTTGTAGTTATAACAACATAGATAAACAATATCAGAAATATTATTTCTAGAGTAACTAACCATGATATCCCTATGATAGTAGGCCTATCATGATTGAGTCATTGGTAGAACTTTAGAAAGGCATCTTAAAAAGTGTACTCACACTGCAGGTCACTTGCAAATATTACAGCATCAGAAATGTTCTAAGGAGGATGATGATATATTTTCTCAACTGGAAAAAACAAGAGTTCACGTCCTACTGCGTGTGTTCAGTATGTGTGTGTGTCCTTCTCTTCCCTACTCTCACCAAAAATAATGACTTATCTGTTAAATTGTTTGATTAGTGATCTTGTGTGTTTGCACTTTGTACAGGCTGATTTACTGAAAATCACATGGTTATTTGGCAAAAGCTCCCATAATACACTGAACAAAACCAGAAACGCAACATGTAAAGTGTTGGTCCCATGTTACACGAGCTGAAATAAAATAAAATGAAATGTTCCATACGCAGAGGCTTATTTCTCTCAAATGTTGTTTACATCCCTGTTAGAGAGCATTTCTCCTTTGCCAAGATAATCCATCCACCTGACATGTGTGGCATATCAAGAAGCTGATTAAACAGCATGATTATTACACAGGTGCACCTTGTTGCCGGGGACAATAAAAGGACACTCTAAAACGCGCAGTTTTGTCACACAACACAATGCCAAAGATGTCTCAGGTTTTGAGGGAGCGTGCAACTGGCATTCTGACTGCAGGAATGTCCACCAGAGCTGTTGTCAGATAATTTATTTTAAATTTGAAAGCACAGAGATACTGTGACGAGATCCTGAGGCCCATTGTCGTGCCATTCATCCACCACCATCACCTGATGTTTCAGCATGATAATGCACAGCCCCATGTTGCAAGGATCTGTACACTATTCCTGGAAGCTGAAAATGTAATTTATAGAGTAACTAACTAGTTCTTCCATGGCCTGCATACTCAACAGACATGTTACCCATTGAGCACGTTTGGAATGCTCTGGATAGACACATAAAACACGTGTTCCTGCCAACATCCAGCAATTTCACACAACCACTGAAGAGGAGTGGAACAACATTCCACAGGCCACAATCAACAGCCTGATCAACTCTATGCAAAGGAGATGCATGAGGCAAAAGGTGGTCACACCAGATACTGATCCACGCCCCTACCTTTTTTTAAGGTGTCTGTTACCAACAGATTCATATCTATATTCCCAGTCATGTGAAATCCATAGATCAAATCAAATTGTATTAGTCACATGCGCCGAATACAACAGGTGTAGACCTTACAGTGGAATTCTTACTTACAAGCTCTTAACAAACAATGCAGTTTTAAGAAAATACAAAAAAAAAGTGAAAGATAAGAATAACAAATATTTAAAGAGCAGCAGTAAATAACAATAGCGGGGCTATATACAGGGGGTACCGGTACTGTGTTAATGTGCTGGGGCACCGGCTTTGAGGTAATTATGTACATGTAGGTGCAGTTAATGCAGTTATTATCTATGCAAAGATAATACCTGGAGGTGAGGGTGGGGGCAATGTAATAGTCTGGGTAGCCATTTGACTAGATGTTCAGTAGTCTTATGGCTTCGGGGGGTAGAAGCTGTTTAGAAGCCTCTTGGACCTAGACTTGGCACTCCGGTACCTCTTGCTGTGCAGTAGCAGAGAGAACAGTCTATGACGAGGGTGGCTGGAGTCTTTGACAATTTTTAGGGCCTTCCTCTGACACTGTCTGGTATAGAGGTCCTGGCAGGAAGCTTGGCCGTACGCACTACCCTCTGTAGTGCCTTGCGGTCGGAGGCCAAGCAGTTGCCATACCAGGCAGTGATGCCACCCGTCAGGAGGCTCTCGATGGTGCAGCTGTAAAACCTTTTGGGGATCCGAGGACCCATGCCAAATTCCCCCTCTCCTGAGGGGGAATCGATTTTGTCTTGCCCTCTTCACGACTGTCATGGTGTCATTGGACCATGTTAGTTTGTTGGTGATGTGGACGCCAAGGAACTTAAAGCTGTCAACCTGCTCCACTTCAACCCCGTCGATGAGAATGGGGGCGTGCTTGGTCCTCCTTCTCCTGTAGTCCACAATCATCTCCTTTGTCTTGATCCCGTTGAGGGAGAGGTTGTTGTCCTGGCACCACACGGCCAGGTCTCTGACCTCCTCCCAATAGGCTGTCTCATCGTTGTCGGTGATCAGGCCTACCACTGTTGTGTCATCACCAAACTTAATGATGGTGTTGGAGTTGTGCCTGGCCGTGCAGTCATGAGTGAACAGGGAGTACAGGAGGGGACTGCGCCGCACGCACCCCTGAGGGGCCCCTGTGTTGAGGATCAGCGCGGCGGATGTATTGTTACCTTCCTTTACCACCTGGGGGGCGGCCCGTCAGGAAGTCCAGGATCCAGTTGCAGAGGGAGGTGTTTAGTCCCAGGGTCCTTAGCTTAGTGATGAGCTTTGAGGGCACTATGGTGTTGAACGCTGAGCTGTAGTCATTGAATAGCATTCTCACATAGGTGTTCCTTTTGTCCAGGTGGGAAAGGGCAGTGTTGAGTGCAATAGAGATTGCATCATCAGTGTATCTGTTGGGGCGGTATGCAAATTGGAGTGGGTCTAGTGTTTCTGGGATAATGGTGTTGATGTGAGCCATATTCAGCATTTCAAAGCATTTCATGGCTACAGATGTGAGTGCTACGGGTCGGTAGTCATTTAGGCAGGTTACCTTAGTGTTCTTGGGCACAGAGTCTGCTTGAAACATGTTCGTATTACAGACTCAGACAGGGAGAAGTTGAAAATGTCAGTGAAGACACTTGCCAGTTGGTCAACGCATGCTTGGAGTACACGTCCTGGTAATCTGTCTGGCCCAGTGGCCTTGTGAATGTTGACTTGTTTAAAGGTCTTACTCACATCGGCTGCGGAGAGCGTGATCACACTGTCTTCCGGTACAGCTGGTGCTCTCATGCATGTTTCAGTGTTACTTGCCTCGAAGCGAGCATAGAAGTAGTTTAGCTCGTCTGGTAGGCTCGTGTCACTTGGCAGCTCTCGGCTGTGCTTCCCTTTGTAGTCTGTAATAGTTTGCAAGCCCTGTCACATCCGTGGAGCGTCGGAGCCGTTGTAGTATGATTCGATCTTAGGGCATAATGCATTTATTTCAATTGACTGATTTCCTTATGTGAACTGTAACTCAGTCAAATCTTTTAAATTGTTGCATGCTGCATTTATATTTATGTTCAGTAGTTTGTCTTTTGTAAAAAAAAATAAAAAAAATGTATAGTCATGTATATTCATCTTGATTAACATTGATAAGGCCAACTTTTTACAAATATGGATCAATATAATATTTCTGTGTGCCGCTTGTTGTTATGCTATAAACATAACATTTACGAATGAAAATGAACATTCGTGTTATTTTATGGATAATACTTTTTTTCCTTATTAAATAGATAAATAAATCGACTTGGCAAGGCAGCGATCGATTAGTAGAGGCTTTTCATTTGGGCCCGAATCCTTTTTCACAAACCGGATGCGCAAGCAAGGTCTAAGGTTTTTTGCAGTCACTATTGACATATTGCAAACACAAGCTTAACGTACAATTATGTAATTATGTGAACATGCACACGGAAACGTGAAATTGAAGTCAAGTCGCCTGGAAAAGAGAGTAAGTGTATTCCTTATATCATTTTCTAGCCGTCAGCGGAGCAGTGCAGCCGGACAATGTAGTCAGAGCAGCTATAGTAGCTATTAGAAGTAGCTTTTAAATGTTTCCAATAGTTATCTCATAAAGAGCTTCAGATAGTAATGTAGGTTAACGGCGTAAACGCATTTTGTGTTGGTTAGTTAGCGACCTTCCTTTGTTAATGTCGTTTCTACCACTTGGCTGCCGTTTTTCCGGCGGATAACTAGTAACGTTAGGTTATGCCGTGTCCTTATTTATCTACGAAAGACGTGTCTGCGTGTCGCAGGGTTACAGTGGACATGGAGTTGTAAACTATTTGGTTTATCAAAGATTTACGCGAGATCGGTTTAATTCAGATGAATGTTAGAAAAATCGAATAAATATCGCTTTATTTTCTTTGTTGATAACGACATGCAGCCTACGCTTCAGTGTGGTTAATCGTTAACCCCAAAGGCTGTATGATGTCGGAACAGCTGACACAAGACGAGTCCACTTAACCCATAGCTATTAGTTTAGCCTAGATCAGAGCCCTATGTTGACATCCACATATATGGCCCTTGGGTAGAAAATCTGCTTCAGTACATTTTTGATTTTATTTCCATTGCTTGCTGAACTCCCCCCTCAACCCACAGTGTATATCAACCAAAGCAGCGGCAAGGTGTGAGAGTATTGGCAACCGCCAGCTATGGCAACGCAGTTCAGCATCGATGACGCGTTTGTGCTGGAGGGAGAGGAGGAAGGGGTGTCCGATGGAGAGAAGGAAGGATGGACCGGCCGAGAGAAAGACAGAGAGGGGGGAGAGATGACGTTCGGTACCCTGTCCTTTGCCAAACCCCAGACTCACTCGCCCTCCGCTGTGGCTGGCTCCCCCGACCACAGCAGCAGTCTGAAGTACCAGGTGATGCCCCGTCATACAGACAGACGTATAGACGTAGCACACGCACATAGAAGTGATATCAGGGTGTGATGTTTGTGTGGTGGTGACCTAACCTTTTTCTCTTTCTCTCTGCTCGCGCAGAATCTGGAAAATGAAGATGTCTTGGGCAGCAGTGGCAATTCCTCTTTTAATAACTTCTTCAAAATCAGGTTTGTCGTCATTGGTGTGTTGTGAATGCACCTGGCATTACCTAGATGAGAATGGCACCCTCAAATGTAAAGGTGTGTTTCTTATTTTCTATGATATCAAAAAAAGGATGTTCAACTTTCCAATTTCTTTCCTCCCCCCCCCTCTTAGTGATCCTGCTACTCTGTCTTACTGCAGCTCCCAGTGGTCGTTCAGCACCTTGAGCTCTGTCACCCAGCTCTCTGCACACTGCTGCGGGTAATTCACCACGCACACAAACAGTCATTCACAAGAATGCATTTACACTGAACCATGCCCACAATAAGATCAAGGATGTACTCACACACACTGTCAAACACCCACAATGACTGATGGAAAAACCCTGACGTTTTCCTCAGGTGGACGTCTCACCCTCTGGTGAAGAAGAACAGAAGAGTGGTCCTCGCTTCATTCCTTCTCCTCGTCACTGGAGTCGGTAAGTCACACCATCTCTGCTGAAAGAAGAAAAGACATCTCCCATGATCCTCCTCCCAACAGTGTTTTTCACCAATCCATTCCTGGGGGGAATGGGCAATGTGTGCACATTTTTGTACCAGCCCAGCACTAACCCACTTGATTCAACTAACCAAAGGCTTGCTGATGCATTGAATCCTGTGTGCACACAGCCCAGGAATGGGTTGGGAAAGTCTAACATTTAGTTTGTGTACAGCGGTTTATATTTTATAGCTATGTCTTGTTTTTTACCACCCGTGTTCATGGCACTGAACTTTGCCTCTGAATAAATCCTCTTGTGTTCTCATATCTATTGTTAGTTTATCTTAAGATATTGCCTTTTCATTAAATGTCCATGTTTTCTTTCTCTCTCTCTCTCTCTCTCTCTCAGCTCTCATTTTCACTGGTGTTGTAATACAATTGAATCCGGATGCAGGTAAGAAAGAGACTCAGTGAATGTGGGGTGTGTTGTCACACATCAGTGAAGATGTCTGTATTCTTGGTTGTTGGTAGTCTTTTACTGTGGGCTTTGACAAGGTGATCTTTGACCTTTTTTCCACAGGTGTCTCAAGTGCCATTTTCTTCATCCCTGGAGTTCTTCTCTTCATTCCTGGGGGTATATAGTGCTCTTTACCTTGACTTGGTTGTATTGTCAATGTATTTCATGTTTCACATGTCTTTCAGCCTTTTTTTCCTCCTTGTCTTTTTCAATCATAACATCTGGACGGTGCATGTAGGTGGGAATGTGAACTTAAACAGTCCCGTAATGATGTTCTGTAGAAGTCCCTACTGTCAGACTTATCACTGTGTATGTTGATACAAGTAATCTGCTAATTAAATAAATGATTAAAACAGTGCGATTTAAATTGTTTTCTCTCCTTTTCCCTCAGTGTACCATGTGATTTACATCAGCTGTGCGGTTCGGGGAAGAAGAGGCTTCAAGTTTTTCTACTTGCCCTATTTTGAAAAATGACTTTTTTTTTGGGTCACATTTTGAGAATTGTTTCTTTTTTTTCAATTATGTAACAAAGATATTGTCCCATGGATGTTTTTTCGTATTATGTAAAACCTTTTTACCCTGTCTTTTATACTGACCACTACTACAAACTCAACCACTTTGTGCCTCGATAAGCTTCTTGCACATCCTGTATGGAAGAGAAAGAGTCTGATTTTGCCCTGCCTGTGTTTGTCATGTCTCGTGAGTAAATAGTGACTGTGAAATTACAATAAACATGTATTTCTTTTGTATATTACATTTTTAAAAGGTCTCCTTGAGTCAGTGTTTGTAAGTAGTGCTGGTGTTGGAATAATGCATAGGAATTTTAGGACAGCTGTGATGCGGTCGGTGCCGAAAGTATTAGGTATTTCTCTCAGATGTGTTTGGTGGGGTCACATATCCAAGATGTTAATGACTGGGATGATGAGTATTTTCCATTGTGTATAGATCATCACATCTGAGTGCAAGAGTATCCTATATGCAGTGTTTTGACTACTTTGGGAATAATAAGCATTTGAAAAGCATAATGTTGGTATGTAGGGAAAACGTAACCACATCAATGTTAGAGAAGAGTGGAGAAAAATTATCAACGGACAATCACATTTTCATGATTGGAATTCAGGAAACAGAAGAGAGAGCACCCCCCCCCCTATCCACATTGACGGGACAGCAATGGAGAAGACGGAAAGTTTTAATTTCCTTTGCGTATGTAACAGTATTGCTTCTGTCCCTCTCCTCGCCCTTACCTGGGCTCGAACCAGGGACCCTCTGCACACATAGACAACAGCCACCCTCGAAGCATCGTTACCCATCGCAAGGGGAAACAACTACTTCAAGGTCTCAGAGCGAGTGACGTCACCGATTGAAACGCTGTTAGCGCGTACCCCGCTAACTAACTAGCCATTTCACACCGGTTACACGTACACATCACTGACAAACGGAAATGGTCCACATACACAGATCGTGTGGTGAAGAAGGCGCAACAGCTTGTCACCTAAAACCCTCACTAACTTTTACAGGTGCACAATTGAGAGCATCCTGTCGGGCTGCGTCACCGCCTGGTACGGCAACTGCACCGCCCTGTGGCGGTGCGATCTGCACAACGCATCACTGAGGGCAAACTACCTGCCCTCCAGGACACCTATAGCACCCAATGTCATAGGAAGGCCAAAAATATCAAGGACACCAACCACCCGAGCCACTGCCTGTTCACCCCGCTATCATCCAGAAGACGAGGTCAGTACAGGTGCATCAAAGCTGGGACCGAGAGACTGAAAAACAGCTTCTATCTCAAGGCCATCAGACTGTTAAACAGCCATCACTAGCACAGTGAGGCTGCTGCCTACATAGACTTTTATGCCACTTTAATAAATGGATCACTAGTCACTTTAATAATGTTTACATATCTTCCATTACTCGTCTCATATGTATATACTGTATTCTATACTCTCTATTGCATCTTAGCCTATGCCGCTCTGACATTGCTCATCCATATATTTATATATTCTTATTCCATTCCTCAGTAAGATTTGTGTGTATTAGATATTTGTTGTGGGAGTGTTAGATATTACTTGTTAGATATTGCTGCACTGTCGGGAAACTAAGAAGCACAAGCATTTCGCTATACTCGCAATAACATCTGCTAAACCATGTGTATGTGACCAAAACCAATTTGATTTGATTAGTAGAGGGTAATCTAATCACAAGACTGCTTTGAAGTCCCAACAGTGACGTCAATTGATGTGTCGATTTCTACCGATCTTTCCCGAAGATAAGCACTCGGCTTGAATCTCGGGGGGGGGGGAAACAAGGATGGAGGAACTGGCTACCAAACTACTCGCAGAAGGCATTCAGAAGAAAGTGGTCAGTCCTGGCAAAGGAGAGCTGTCAACGTTTCCCGATGGGACCAAGGTGAGTTATAAAATAGTCAATTGAATCCATGTTCAAAGGGTAGTTTTGTATGTGTAGTGCTGCCTTAAACGGATTCGCGTTATTAGCTAGCTAGCTGCTAACGTTAGCATAGAGCGAAATTATCGAGGTTTTGACATGTTCAGAGGGGATATATACATTACCTTATTTTAGTTCAACTATAACTCGGTCTATCAGAAATGTTATTTACAGAAATGATCAGCCAACAAGTAATTATTGGAGTAAAAACGATATTTTTTTTTTTGTGATACTGTAAGAGGGCGGTGCTTTTACAGGATGGACCAAGTCTTCATTGATTTTCGTCTCTCTTATTGGTCGGTGGGGATGTCCGTCAGCTTGGAAATATTAGTACTGCGTTTTAATTGGATAGTCGGCACGATCGACAGTATGTTGGATAATCAGTGTGAATTTGTGCCTCTGCCTATTGATAAAACATGATTTCATATGGAGTCTTTTTAATATGTGACAGACATGCATTTTAAACATTTTTACAAACTCGCTCTATCAGCATTTATTTTCCAACTTTTGTATATAATAATGTTCAGCCTGCTGGGAAGTGATTATGTAGAAATTATACATTTTACTGTTACAAAACAGAAGAGAGAAAAAAAAAAACGATTGTTTCATCAATACAATGTATGTCAAGTACACTGAACAAAAATATAATCACAACATGCAAAAATGTAAAAGATTTTTACTGAGTTTCAGTTCATATAAGGAAATCCAGTCAATTTAAATAAATACATTTGGCCCAAATGTATGGATCTCAAAGGACTGGGAATACAGATATCCATATGTTGGTCACAAAAAAAAGGTAGGGGCTGTGGATCAGAAAACCAGTCCGTGTCTTGTGTGACCATCCTTTGCCTCATTCAGCGCTACACATCTTCTTCTCATACAGTTGATCAGGCTGTTGATTGTGGCCTGTGGAATGTTGTCCCACTCCTCTTCAATGGCTGTGCAAAGTTGATGGATATTGGTGGGAACTGGAACATGCTGTCGCACACGTCGATCCAGAGCATCCCAAACATGCTCAATGAGTGACATGTCTGAGTATGCAGGCCATGGAGGAACTGGGACATTTTCAGCTTCCAGGAATGGTGTACAGATTTTTGTGACATGGGGCTGTGCGTTATCATGCTGAAACGTGAGGTGATGGCGGTGGATGAATGGCACGACAACAATGGGCATCGGGATCTCGTCACGGTATCTCTGTGTATTCAAATTGCCATTGATAAAATGCAATTGTATTTGATGTCTGTAGTTTATGCCTGCCCCATACCATAACCCCACCGCCACCATGGCCCACTCTGTTCACAACGTTGACATCAGAAAACCGCTCGCCCACACAACGTAAGACACGCTTTCTGCCATCTGCCCAGTACTGTTGAAATCGGGATTCATCCGTGAAGAGTACACTTCTCCAGCGTGCCAGTGGCCATCTAAGGTGAGGAATTTCCCACTGAAGTCTGTTACGGAGCCTAACTGCAGTCCCTTGAGGACCACGAGCACGCAGATCAGCTTCCCTGAGACTGTTTCTGACGTTTGTGCATAAATTCTTCGGTTGTGCAAATCCACAATTTCATCTGCTGTCCGAGTGGCTGGTCTCAGATGATCCTGCCGGTGAAGAAGCCAGATGTGGAGGTCCTTGGCTGGCATGTTTACACGTGGTCTGCAGTTGAGGCTGGTTGGACGTACTGCCAAATTCTCTAAAACAACATTGGAGGCGGCTTATGGTAGAGAAATTAACATTCAATTCTCTGGCATCAACTCTGGTGGACATTCATGCAGTCAGCATGCCAATTTTAATGCTCACTCAACTGGAAACATCGGTGGCATTGTGTTGTGTGTCGACAACTGCACATTTTAGTGGCCTTTTGTTATCCCCAGCACAAGGCACACCTATGTAACGTTCATGCTGTTTTAATCAGCTTCTTGATATGCCACACCTGTTGGCAAAGGAGAAATGCTCACTAACAGGGATGTAAACAACTTTGTGCTAAACATTTAAGACGAGTACGTTTTCTTCTTGTGTGCGTACGGAACATTTCTGGGATCTTTTATATTTCAGCTCATGAAACATGGGACCAACACTTTTTGCATGTTGCGTTTTTTAAATTTTCTGTTCAGCGTATTACACGATTTATCCACTTGTGTAATACCAGTTCTCCATTCTATCCCTCCCAATTTTCCAACAGGTGATATTCCACTACCGCTCCAGCCTGTGTGACGGCACGGTGCTGGATGACTCCAGGACCATGGGGGGTCGGAGCAAGCCCATGGAACTCATCTTGGGGAAGAAGTTCAAGCTGGCCGTGTGGGAGCGAGTCATCGCCACCATGAGGGAGGGAGAAGTGGCAGATTTCACATGTGACGTCAAGGTGGGGTCGCCCAACTGAACATGGTTGACTTGGATGGATTAGAGACCGTTACACCCACAGACATACAATTTGTTGGCAAAAAACATTGATCGCTATGGAATTTGACAGGGTTTGTCAATATGTTTTTGTTAATTGTGTCCCTTCAGAGAACTGCCTTAAAGTACAATTAAAATCCACCAGTCCCTCATTTTGTCCCAGTGAATGTAATGTAACCATCCTCTTTCCTTCTCCCTCTCTCCCCGCAGCACACAGCACTGTACCCGCTGGTGTCCCAGTCCCTGAGGAACATCAGTGCAGGGAAGGACCCCCTGGAGGGCCAGAGACACTGCTGTGGCATCGCTCAGATCCACTCACACCACTCCCTGGGCCACTGTGACCTGGACCAGCTCCAGGCCAACCCTCAGCCCCTGGTCTTCACCCTGGAGCTCATGGAGGTGAGGGGAGGGTGGAGTGGGGGGGGTTATTTATTCTCCATTAGGGGTCCAAGTTTTTCCATCTAGGAAATTGTCCTTGCCCGCGGCGCTACTGCTTATTTCTTAGCGCTCCAAGCACCCAGGGTGCTTTGCTCTAAATAAATGGACATCTGTCTCGCCTAGATGAACTTATATGAACTTTGAACTTCTACCACGACATCAAGAGGAGGATGGAACCCTTCCTTTCAAAGTGTTTGTCCTCAAGAGGTTTCCCTTTGCCACTGCTTGCTCTTAGGGGGTCTAGGCCTGGTTACAGTAAAAGCACAAAACCTGTTTTTTGTTGTTGTTAAAAAGCACTACATCAACATGTTTTTCTAACCCTTTTATCACCCAAGCAGCACTCACGCCTCTGTCATTTCACTGCATAATTTCATTTTGATTGAATAATATGATTGACGCGCCTCTCTCTCTCTCTCTCTCAGGTTTTGACACCCGGCTCGTTCAGACTGGACATCTGGGCGATGACGGATGACGAGAAGCTGGAGGTGGTGCCTCAGATCCACGTGGAGGGTAACGCCCTGTACAAGAAGGGCGACGTGAAAGAGGCGGCCGAGAAGTACCACAATGCCATCGCCTGTCTAAAGAGTCTGCAGATGAAGGTAAAGATTTTTGACTTCAAACCTAGCTTGCTTTTTTTGGGGGGGGCGTTTTTTATTTAATAGGGTAACATTTAGAGGACTGCAGACGCATACTTTTCATTTAGTTGAGATAACTAGCCATTCTGCACGTCCAAATGAGATCTACGCATTCCCTGTCTATAGAACGTCTTAACCCCACCAAATAAGTGGTTTAGTCTAACTCCTCCCCATCCTTGGCCCGTCCTCCAATCAGGAGCGTCCGGGCGACGAGGGCTGGATCAAGCTGGACCTCATGATCACGCCCCTGATGCTGAACTACTGCCAGTGTCAGCTGGTCCAGGGTCAGTACTACGAGGTGCTGGACCACTGCTCCTCCATCATCTCCAAATACGAAGGTGAGTCACAAACCTCTGAATACATTTGGGTGTAGACCTGACCTAGGATCAGGTGAATATGCCGAATTGACATAACAATAGGCTATGCTCTGAAAGCGAATGTGTGATTACTTAAAACAATCCCTTTAAAAAAAATATGTTGTTACTTTTGCTGTTTTCTGCCTACAGCAGGCCTGTTGCTAGTGAATGACGAGTCTTTCTGAATTTGTATTGCTTACTACCAGCTGCTCAACTTAAGTGTGTAAACTTAACACCATTGAACACCCCCAGTCTTTTTCCCATTGACACACTCTTACCTCCCACCCCCCCACAGACAACATGAAGGCCTACTTCAAGCGGGCCAAGGCCCACGCGGCGGTGTGGGACGAGAGGGAGGCGCGGGCCGACTTTGCCAAGGTGGTGGAGCTGGACCCGTCGCTGGGGCCCTCGGTGGCTAAGGAGCTGAGGGCCATGGAGGAGAGGATCCGCTCCAAGGAGAAGGAGGAGAAGGGACGCTACAAGAGTCTGTTCAGTTACGACAGCAACGCCCCGGCCACCGTTACCACGGTGAGTAGCCGAGCACCTCTAGAAGTTTCTTCGAATCTGGGCCCGTATTAAAACAGTATCTTAGAGTGGCAGTGCTTATCTAGGATCAGGTCCCCTTCCCCTGTCCCTATAATCTAAAAGGCCAAATTAATCTATAATCAGCACTCCTACACGAATGCTATTTGAGTGCTTTTCCCAGATCTAGGATCAGATTACCTGGTGTGAAGAAAATATGTCTACACTTTATTTTACTTAAATTGGCAGTATTTCATCCCTTCTTAGTGTTGAATTACTAATTAGGTAATGTTCTTTTTGAATGTCTAAAACTGTTATGTACTCTTTTAGGGTTGAATTAAGGAGATGTTTATTTTTGTTATAAAGAAGAATAAGAAGAAGAAGAGGAGGAGGAGCAGTTGTGGACACATTTCGTTTTATCCACACACCAAAGCCATATTCACTTTTCCCTATGAAACATCACTTTCGCGGTGCACACACCTTTCCCCCCTCACAAAACCCATACGCCACTTGCATGGCACATTTTCTCTTTTCTAGATTCACTTTTATCTTTTATAGAATTACATTTTACACGCGCACACAAATTTACCTTCAACACCAACAAACAGCCAGTTACATCACACACACACACTGCAAAAGTACAGGAATACGCAGGAGATCCTCCACTTCTGGCAGTATGACTGGGACATCAACTTCAGAGACAAACACAAGATATATATTTAATGGGACACTAGAGCAGTCTCCACCATTTCTCTCTTGTATTTGTGAAAATGTTATCAAAAGGGTCACCGTGACTTGACTCAAGTTGTATGAAATGGGTGTTCTTATCTAGCCTGGTTGAAGAGTAAACACTACACATTGTTTTCATTGGTAAGCAGTGTTGTTACACCTGGTTTAACCAGGCTACTTATCATGTTCCTATAAGATGTCTACGACGGGACAGAGAGTGCTTTTTTTTGCAGCCATGTTATGACTAAGACGAATAAAGAGGTGCATCTCTTACTGGTGTGTTTGTCGTGATACCCAATGCTTGCGAGCAAACTCACCCACACTTACTTAAGCCTTGTTGTGCAAAGCCTTCACCGAATCTCCACACACACACAGTGCTTCTAGAAAAGTCCAACACCCTCTCTTTAAAATGTTCACCTTTTGTTGCCTTATAACCTGGAATGTAAATGCATTTGTCTTCGCATCTTACCCCACAACTTCCAAGTGAAAAAAACACAAACACTCACGGGATTCTGTAGCAATAGGTTCTGTGGTCCGATTGAACTTTTTGGCCTAAATGCAAAGTGTTAATTTTGGCGCAGCATGTTACGGAGATATTTCTTCATCGACAGGGACTTATATCAGGATAGAACAGAACAATTAAGGGAAACTATGTACAGAAAAGTCAGAGGGAAAACCAGCTGCCCTCTGGAAGATAAAGCTGAAACTGGGACAGAAGTTCACCTTTCAACATGACAACGACCCGAAGCCCACAGCCAAAGCTACTGTGGAGTGGCTAAAGAATAACAAGGTAAAGTCCTCGAGTGGCCCAGTCAGAGCCCCGACCTAAATCCAATCTAAAATTTGTGGAATGACTTGAAGATTTCTGTCCAATGCTTCCCAAGGAACTTGACAGAGCTTGAACAGTTTTGTAAAGAATGATAAAATCTAGTTGTGCAAAATTGGTAGAGACCTATACCAACAGACTCACAGCTATAATTGTTGACAAATATGCTTCCACCAAGTATTAACTCAGGGGTGGAGACTTATCCAATGAAGGTATTTATTTTTCACACATTTGCCTTAATGTGTGGAGTATGTTGTGTACATAAGTGGAAGAAAATCCTTATTTAAATGGAAAAACTGACAACCAAATGTAAAAAGTTCAAGGGCGTGTAGACTTTCTATAGGCACTACATCACAGAAGGCTGCTGAGGAGAGGACAGCTCATAAATGGCTGGAACAGAGCAAAGGAAATGGCATCAAACATGGAAATCATGTTTGATACCATCCCAGACATTACCTCCCAAATTAAGGTGCCACAAACCCCCTGTGCATTACATACAAATGATAAACGGTTGCTTTTTTAATTTGAAAACTTTTCTAACTTTTCATTTTATTCAATTTTTTCAAGTACAGAACTGCAAAAATTGGGTTTACAAAATTGCCATACTAACAAAACTGATTTCAGGTGTGTAGGGAGGAGGTAATAGTTAATTGGGTGGAGGATGAACGGCAAGGAAAGCTTGACTGTATGTGGCAAATAGAGGGTGCCATGACAGCAGACAATGTGTGTAGGGTGGTAGCACGTGGAACAGAGAACGGGGAATTTTCTAAATGCTGTAAAGCCTTGTTCATATCAAATCATTTTTTTTTTTTTTTTGCATATCCGATTCAAATCTTATTTTTTCTGCAGTCTGAACAGCCAAAGAACACATGAAATAGGATATTTCAAGCCACCTTCGTTAGATACACATCTGATTCATGTCCATGCGACTTGTGCCTGAATGGTCAAATCTGATTTGCCCTCATGTTTTTTTTTTTTTTAACTTATTTGGCATATCTTGTTGCTTCCTAGCTACTTTGACAGTTTGGCAAGAATATGTGGTAACTAGTTTGTTGTTCATAAACAAATGAGTGAATGTGCTAGAAAGATAAACAGATACCTAGCTAGTTGACTGCGGTGTCTAGCCAAACAATACTTGTTTTGACAGTTGGATCATCTTTAAAAAAAAAAAGTGTTCTTCCACTATGATTGTGAACATTCAAAAGCAACTGGGAAACATCCATTGCAGGCATTGTAGTCACCTTAGCCTGCTACATAACTTCTGAGTGATAGTAATGACAAACGTGTGCGTTCCTTCTTCCTATGACAAGTAGCATAGCCATGGCAACAAATGACTGCTGTCTGAACACACACAAATCCAATTTGGTCACTTAACTTGCTGTTTGGACAGTGAAGTATTCCCAAAAATGGAGTTGAGCATTAAGGCCTGCGAACAAGGCTTAAGTGTTGCTCGCAGCTTACTGTAAAACAATGTGGAATTAAACCTTTGTATGTAGAGTGGTGTCAGTTCAGCTGCTAAGAGAAAAATTCAGAGTATCAACCTCATTTCATTGTGGCATAGTTTTCAAAAATCTATCAGAAATATTTTTACAACACTATCACTATCACCCCCCCCCCGAACTGGATATTTACCAGCCCTCGTGATGCCTGCGAATCTGAAATAAGCCACAGAACGTTCTGTGAGAGCGAACTGTCCTACAAACTGCAAAATGTGTTATGAACACACCCCATTAGGCGGTGTGAGAGACAATACGGAACAAGGGAAGGTTACAAGTTCAGTGGAGCAATACAGACAAAAAAGGGGTCAGGATAACGAAGACGGGACACATAGACGAGGGCCTATACAGAGACGAGGGATGGAGGGATTCTGGATAGGGTTATGTTCGAGCGCTCCTCTCCGTCTCCGCCAGACACTCCCTGACCAGCGCCCTCGCGTGAATGATACCTAGAAGACAGATGAACAACATTTGTAACTTTAACTTCATATGTGGAGAAAAATACTCTCGTCTCCACATTTAACCTGAATGTGAATTGAAATCCATGTAAACTCATATGGAATAAGTAGGCCTGCCTGTGTAAAATATGCCACAATTTCTGTTTAAGCATTACTCATATTTTTTTTTTTTACATTCCGTTGATTGGTAAAAAAAAAAAACCTGTCACTAAGTATTGGTGCCATGTGAGTTGGGAAAAGTCTAAATGGGATCCTTGGGACTCGAACTAGTCACCCCATTGAAGTTGAAATGTGTTAAGGTTAAGGGGTTAGGGTAGGGACGTCCCAAGGATCCCAGGTAACCATGTGAGTAGAGAGCCAAATGGCCGTGGTGTGAGAAGCATGGATGAAATGTTTGTTTGGTTCATTGAAAAGTAATTTTTAATTATTCATAAGATAAACATTTTCCTTGGAATTACTAGCCTTGGAATAGGGATTTCTGGACTGACAGTCTCACATACTGAAGAACTAGGACTATATTTCATCACCAAGTACTGGTTAATTCATTCTTTTTGATGTGTCCTGCATTTGGGCAATTCCACGGTAATGTAATTATGACGAGACTCTGATTTTACACTTTAAAATGTATGCCAAACAAAAAAACACTGATTTGAAGTTTAACAAAACCATACAAAAACAACAACGGCTCTCGTTTGGTTTCCTTTTTAAAGTGAAATCGGAGTCTCAGCGTAATTCCGTTACCGTCAAATTGCCCATTTTTTGCATAACATAATATTATTTGAACTGAACCTAATTTAGGCATCTTTGGATTTAAAGGACGATGATTAAATGCCTGATTGGACTGGCTATTTTGCTAATTGAACTTGGTGGATTTAAACTTTTTGATTGACTGGATGACTGAGCTTGTTGATGGTTTTATTGAATGCAGAAAGCCTTGAAACATACTGCTTGGCTTTTTTTATAATTAATTTTTGCTGCTCTCATGCAATGTTGATCATTGCTTTCATCCACTGCCTTATGTTAATTTCATATTGCTGTGTTTATGCCTATAATATTCAAGTGCTTACTGTCTGCTTGCTGGGTATGTGCACTGTGGTTAGGGAAAAGGAAAGGAACCTCTATGGAGTACTGATAAACACCCTATGTCAATACAACCACAACCTTTGCTCCAAGCGTCGGGAGGATAATTTGTGGCCTAGGCGTTTAGCCGGTCAGGCTGCAGTACCTCTCTTTAGCCTCTCCATGGCGCTCTTGCTCCCAGCGTAGGTGGGGCGGATCTCGCGACTCATCTCCTCGATGACTGACAGCAGCTCGCTGTAGGTTGAGCCCTGAGACACTTTCACTGGCTGTGTGAGAGCGAGAGAGCGAGAATACGAGACAAAGGTCATATGCTGGAAGAGAGCAAAAGCAACTAGAACTCCCAATTGATCCTGAGCAAGATATAGTCCCTTTATATCATACAGAAGAGTAGAGATACAGGGGGGATAATTGCCATGACGAATTGACAGTTATGCAAATAAAACACTTGCCAACAAATCTATTTGAATTAAATCGACCAGTAAATTTGTAATTTTTATTAGGATCCCCATTAGCTAACCCCATAACGCTAGCTAATCTTCCTGGGGTCCAACACCAATTAACAAAACAACCACAATCAAGACGACTTCTAACATTCAACAAGTAGACAATACAGTGAGGGAAAAAAAAGGATTTGATCCCCTGCTGATTTTGTACGTTTGCCCACTGACAAAGAAATGATCAGTCTATAATTTTAATGGTAGGTTTATTTGAACAGTGAGAGACAGAATAACAACAAAAAAATCCAGAAAAACGCATGTGAAAAAATGTTATAAATTGATTTGCATTTTAATGAGGGAAATAAGTATTTGACCCCTCTGCAAAACATGACTTAATACTTGGTGGTTAACCCTGACCCACAGAGGTCAGACGTTTCTTGTAGTTGGCCACCAGGTTTACACACATCTCAGGAGGGATTTTGTCCCACTCCTCTTTGCAGATCTTCTCCAAGTCATTAAGGTTTCGAGGTTGACGTTTGGCAACTCGAACCTTCAGCTCCCTCCACAGATTTTCTATGGGATTAAGGTCTGGAGACTGGCTAGGCCACTCCAGGACCTTAATGTGCTTCTTCTTGAGCCACTCCTTTGTTGCCTTGGCCGTGTGTTTTGGGTCATTGTCATGCTGGAATACCCATCCACGACCCATTTTCAATGCCCTGGCTGAGGGAAGGAGGTTCTCACCCAAGATTTTACGGTACATGGCCCCGTCCATCGTCCCTTTGATGCGGTGAAGTTGTCCTGTCCCCTTAGCAGAAAAACACCCCCAAAGCATAATGTTTCCACCTCCAAGTTTGACGGTGGGGATGGTGTTCTTGGGGTCATAGGCAGCATTCCTCCTCCTCCAAACACGGCGAGTTGAGCTGGTGCCAAAGAGCTCCATTTTGGTCTCATCTGACCACAACACTTTCACCCAGTTTGCCAATGAACATCTGAATGATTCAGAGGACAACTTCAGACGGGCATGTATATGTGCTTTCTTGAGCAGGGGGAACTTGCGGGCGCTGCAGGATTTCAGTGCTTCACGGCGTAGTGTGTTACCAATTGTTTTCTTGGTGACTATGGTCCCAGCTGCCTTGAGATTATTGACAAGATCCTCCCTGGTTCTGGGCTGATTCCTCACGGTTCTCATGATCATTGCAACTCCACGAGGTGAGATCTTGCATGGAGCCCCAGGCCGAGGGAGATTGACAGTTCTTTTGTGTTTCTTCCATTTGCGAATAATCGCACCAACTGTTGTCACCTTCTCACCAAGCTGCTTGACGATGGTCTTGTAGCCCATTCCAGCCTTGTGTAGGTCTACAATCTTGTCCCTGACATCCTTGGAGAGCTCTTTGGTCTTGGCCATGGTGGAGAGTTTGGAATCTGATTGATTGCTTCTGTGGACAGGTGTCTTTTATACAGGTAACAAACTGAGATTAGGAGCTCTCCCTTTAAGAGTGTGCTCCTAATCTCAGCTTGTTACCTGTATAAAAAAGACACCTGGGAGCCAGAAATCTTTCTGATTGAGAGGGGGTCAGATACTTATTTCCCTCATTAAAATGAAAATCATTTTATAACATTTTTCACATGCGTTTCAGGATTTTTTTGTTGTTATTCTGTCTCTCACTGTTCAAATAAACCTACCATTATAATTATAGACTGATCATTTCTTTGTGAGTGGGCAAACGTACAAAATCAGCAGGGGATTAAATACTTTTTTCCCCTCACTGTACATCTAATTAAATACCTGACAGGAAACACATAACATTCAGTTGACGCTTTCTATTTGCTGTCCAGTCATATGGTCTATCACATTAGATGATCTTTAATTTTTTTCTTGAAGGTGGATTTACTTTTTGCCTGAGAAATATGAATGGGTAACAAGTTCCATTCAGCTATAGCTCTATATAAAACTGTAAATTAAAGGCGATTTGTCCTTGGCTTGAGTTGTTTCAGCTGCCCTGAATTTGCCTGTCTGGTTTGGTGGTTATGCGTGTTGCTAGTATGTACTAATTGGACTGAAAAATGCAGTGGTTATTTGAAAAATATAACATTTCTAAAGAAAATCAGAAGACTAAATAGTAATTTGTTTTTAACGTGAAGCCATGAGAGATTCTGATGCATTTGGATAATATTCATTTGGTTAGAGCAATGAAGAGATTATCTGGCAGCCCTGTTTTGAGCCATTTGGAGCTTTTTTTATATATCTTTCTTTGCTGCAGATGACCATATAACTGGACAGTACTCTAATTGTGATAGGACCAGGGATTGACCATATAACTGGACAGTACTCTAATTGTGATAGGACCAGGGATTGACCATATAACTGGACAGTACTCTAATTGTGATAGGACCAGGGATTGACCATATAACCGGACAGTACTCTAATTGTGATAGGACCAGGGATTGAAATCACCTGATTCAGTGTGCTAGATGTTACATACTCTGAAAAATGTATTGTAACAGCAATTCCTTTACCCATCTTAATAACAATATTATCTATGTGTTCTGACCGTGATAAAGCTGCATCCAACATGACGCCTAGTAGTTACGTTTTTCTTCACTTGCTCTACACGTATTCTATTCATCGACAAATTCAATTGGGGTTCATCAGCAAGCATATATCTTGAAGCAAATACAATACACTTAGTTTTAGAAAATGTTCAACACCAATTTTTTCATATCAACCCAGTCAGACACCATTCTTAGTTCACTGCTCAGTACATCTGTTAGCTCATTACATTCTGATGCTACACTATATATTGTAGATTCATCAGCATACATGACCACTCTTGCTTTGTTCATTACTGAAAGTAAATCATTAGTAAAGATAGAGTAGAGCAGTGGGCCTAGGCAGCTTCCTTGAGGAACACCACAATGTATATCTTTACTATTTGAAAAGCTACCATTAAAGAACACTTTTTGCCTTTTCCTGTATAGATAGCTTTCCATCCAGGATAGAGCTGCAGCCTTAACGAGACTTCATAAATTCTATCAGCATATCGAATGCGAGACACGGGCTGCTAGCATTCTGGATCATTGCTACTCTAACTTTCTGCGATGCATTCAAAGCCCTCCCGCCGCCCTGCTTTCGGCAAATCTGACCACAACTCCATTTTGTTGCTCCCAGCCTTTAGACAGAAACTAAAACAGGAAACACCCGTGCTCAGGTCAATACAACGTTGGTCTGACCAATCGGACTCCACGCTTCAAGGATTGCTTTGATCACGTGGACTGGGATATGTTCCGGCCTCAGACAACCACACTGATGTATACGCTGACTCGGTGAGCGAGTTTATTAGCAAGTGCATCGGAGACATCGTACCCACTGTGACTATTAAAACATTTCCTAACCAGAAACCGTGGATTGATGGCATCATTCGCACAAAACAAAGCGCGAACCACCGCTTTTAATCATGGCAAGGCGACTGGACACATGACCAAATACAAACAGTGCAGCTATTCCCTCCGCAAGGCAATCAAACAAAGCAAAGCGTCAGCATAGAGACAAAGTAGTCGCAATTCAACGGCTCAAACACGAGATATATGTGGCAGGGTCTACAGAAAACCAGCCCGGTCAGGGACATCAATCTTGCTCCCAGACAAATTAAAACAACTTCTTTGCTCGCTTTGAGGACAATACAGTGCCTCTGACACAGCCCGCTACCAAAGCCTGTGGGCTCTCCTTCTCCGTGGCCAACGTGAGTAAAACATTTAAACATGTTAACCCTCGCAAGTCCAGACGGCATCCCTAGCCGTGTCCTCCGAGCATACGCAGACCAGCTGGCTGGTGTGTTTACGGACATATTCAATCAATCCCTATCCCAGTCTGCTGTGCCCACATGCTTCAAGATGGCCACCATTGTTCCTGTTCCCAACAAAGCTAAGGTAACTGAACTAAATGACTATTGCACTCACTTCTGTCATCATGAAGTGCTTTGAGAGACTAGTCAAGGAGCATATCACCTCCACCCTACCTGATACCCTAGACCCACTCCAATTTGCTTACCGCTCCAATAGGTCCACTGACGATGCAATCGCCATCACACTGCCCTATCCCACCTGGACAAGAGGAATACCTATGGAAGAATGCTGTTCATTGACTACAGCTCAGCATTTAATACCATAGTACCCTCCAAACTCGTCATTAAGCTCGAGACCCTTGGTCTCAACATCGTCCTGTGCAACTGGGTCCTGGACTTTGACGGGCCACCCCCAGGTGGTGAAGGTAGGAAACAACATCTCCATCGCGCTGATCCTCAACACTGGGGCCCCACAAGGGTGCGTTCTCAGCCCTCTCCTGTACTCTGTTCACCCATGACTGCATGCTTCCAACTCAATCATCAAGTTTGCAGACGACACTACAGTGGTAGGCTTGATTACCAACAATGACGAGACAGCCTACAGAGAGGAGGTGAGGGCCCTCGGAGTGTGGTGTCAGGAAAATAACCTCTCACTCAACGTCAACAAAACAAAAGAGATTATCGTAGACTTCAGGAAACAGCAGAGGGAGCACCCCCCCCCCCCATCCACATTGACGGGACAGTAGTGGAGAAGGTGTAAAGTTAAGTTCTTCAGTGTACACATCACGAACAAACTGAAATGGTCCACCCACACAGACAGCGTGGTGAAGAAGGCACAACAGCACCTCTTCAACCTCAGGAGGCTGAAGAAATGTGGCTTGTCACCAAAAACACTCACAAACTTCTACAGATGCACAATCGAGAGCATCCTGTCGGGCTGTATCACCGCCTGGTACGGCAACTGCACCGCCCTCAACCGCAAGGCTCTCCAGATGGTGGTGCGGTCTGCACAATGCATCACCGGGGGCAAACTACCTACCCTCCAGGACACCTACACCACCCGATGTCACAGGAAGGCCAAAAAGATCATCAAGGACAACAACCACCCGAGCCACTGCCTGTTCACCCCGCTATCATCCAGAAGGCGAGGTCAGTACAGGTGCATCAAAGCTGGGATCGAGAGACTGAAAAACAGCTTCTATCTCAAGGCCATCAGACTGTTAAACAGCCATCACTAACATAGAGAGGCTGCTGCCAGCATACAGACTCAAATCTCTGGCCACTTTAATAAATTAATAAAGGTATCATTAGTCACTTTAAAATAACACCACTTTAATAAGTTTACATAACCTACACCACTCATCTCATATGCATATACTGCTCTATACAATCTACTGCATCTTGCCTATGCCGTTCGGCCATCGCTCATCCATATATTTATATGTACATATTCTCATTAATATCTTTACTCTTGTGTGTATATGGTTGTTGTGAAATTGTTAAGATTACTTGTTAGATACTACTGCATTGTCAGAACCAGAAGCACAAGCATATCGCTACACTCGCATGAACATCTGCTAACCATGTGTATGTATGTGACCAATACACTTTGATTTGATATAATACCCTGAATGACATCACATATTTAACATGGCTTTCTAAAATAGGCATAGGCGTTAGTTAAAGCAGTTAAGAGATGAGGGGCAGGCTGTTCTGTCCTACCTGAACGAAGCCCATCGACGGCGGGCCGAAATCACTGAACGCCGGTCTGAAGTTGGAGGAGGAGGAAGGGAGTGACGGGGAGGGCACACTGGAGCCTAGGCAGAGGAAAGACAGAATTCAGACGCACCGAAGCGCCCTATGGCTAGTTATCGTCTTTAACAACGGAAGGCTGCGTGGCATCGGCGGCGCGTTCATTCTCAGGTGAGACAGGGATTAATTACATTATGGTTGGTGGTATGTGACACTCAGAGGTTGGCTGTTGACGTGCAGTGTGTTCCCTGGGCTAGTCTCTGGGCAGGTCGCAGGGATAGGCCCGCTTGTCTTATCTATTGAATGGAATCCACTGCACTGTGGTAGGGTGGAGTTCAGTAAGACGGGTGAAGACCAAACCGACAATGGGGTAGTGTAGAGGGTGCATCCTTGATAGTAATAATAGTGGATACAAAAGAACCGATTGACAGTTGGCAGAAACCTGGCGGGGTGTGGTTGGAGCCGGACGGGGCAGGGGCGATGGGTTTGTAGCTCATCGTGATGTCACTACGGACCTCCCCGTACGACGGCGTGCCGCTTCCGTCCGTCCCGTCGACCCGGTGCTTATACAGCTTTACTGGTGGGCTGGGCCCCTGAGAGCTAGGAAGAGAAAGTCATGGTCTTATGTTCATCATTGCATGGCATTCATCATTGCATGGCATTCATCATTGCATGGCATTCATCGTGTAAGTATGACATTCATTCATGTATGACATCAACTACACAGTCAGTCTAGCCTGGTCCAGAATAGATTGTGTGCTATGCAAGTCCTGTTGAATGTTCTGTACGGCCAATTGGGTTTGACATGACAATGATTGAGGAATGTTGTTTAACTCATACAGATTTGGACCAGGCTGGCATGATGTTGTCAGTGGATCACTGACGTTTTGCAAACATACGACTTACTGAGCCAGACCTTAGGTTACCTAGCTAGTAATCCAACAACTCCCAGCTGGTTTCAAACATTTGTCACAACAGTGTCTGTTTCCTCTAGCTACATCAGCTTAGCGGGTAACTTTGCACAATATCTCATCTGGTCGTAGCCTATCTTTAAAACGACTGTACTAACTAACGTTAGCTAGTTGACTAGGTAGCTAAGCAAACGTTGGCTAACTGTAGCTCGCTAACTAGTGACTGAACCGAAGGTCGACATCTCGCTTCAGACAAAGTCAAATGAATAGCTGGTTAGCGGGTGACCTAACTTGTAATTGTAAATGACTTGGTTGATCAGTGCGCATTTCATAGCTAGTTAATCTGTACTTAGCGAGGAAGCTAGCTGGCTGTTGGCTGACCGGTTTGTATTCGCTGTGAAACAGGCTGGCTAGCTAACGTTATCTAGCTAGTTGCATAGTTATAACGTTAGATTGAAGCAAGTAGTTACTTAAACCTACGGAACGCTAATTCATTATGTATCTAAGTAGCCATTCAAAACATGTAATAGAAAAACAAAATAAACAAAAGAATAATCAAGGGGAATGCTTTCGAAATGTTACCTTTCTAAGGGAAGATTTTCAGCCAGTTCGAAAAAGCAGCTTCCTTTCTCCTGCTGAAAGGGGGCGTGGTTGTTGATGCAAAGCCCACTGAATATTCATAAAGGGATGCGTTGTCATTGGCTGAAAAAAAGACAATCAATGGCAGGTGAGCAGAACTGTCTGTCTTGAGCCTTCCCTTCTATTTATCTGAGGCCTCTGCACTGGGGTGTGTGTTTTCCATGGTCTCTTTGGTATTCAGAGTTCGAGTGTAAAGGGGGAAAAAAAAATCAGGTATAGGGATTATTTGATGGGGCACACTCCACTGATTTATTATACACTTAGGTTGGAGTGATTAAAACTCGTTTTTCAACCACTCCACAAATGTCTTGTTAACAAACTATAGTTTTGGCAAGTCGGTTAGGACATCTACTTTGTGCATGACACAAGTAATTGTTTACAGACAGATTATTTCACTTACAATTCACTGTATCACAATTCCAGTGGGGTCAGCAGTTTACATACACTAAGTTGACTGTGCCTTTTAACAGCTTGGAAAATTCCAGAAAATGATGTCATGGCTTTAGAAGCTTCTGATAGGCTAATTGACATCATTTGAGTCAATTGGAGGTGTTCCTGTGGATGTATTTCAAGGCCTACCTTCAAACGCAGTGCCGTCATACCGCTCAGGAAGGAGATGTTTTTTTTTGTCTCCTAGAGATGAAAGTACTTTGGTGAGAAAAGTGCAAATCAATCCTAGAACAAAAGAAAAGGACCTTGTGAAGATGCTGGAGGAAACGGGTACAAAAGTATCTATAGCCACAGTAAAACGAGTCCTATGTTGATATAACCTGAAAGGCCGCTCAGCAAGGAAGAAGCTACTGCTCCAAAACCGCCATAAACAAAAAAGCCAGTTTAAATGCTAAGGTGTATGTAAACTTCCAACTTCAACTGTAGTTTCACAGACATATTGTTGCATTTTTTTTTCTGGTTTGTGTGAAATCATTAAGAATAATATAAAACCAGTCTGCACACCACCAGGGTGAATTGGTTTAGTCTTGACTCTTGGTTGACAGTGTTGGGGGATGGGTAATGTATTGATGCGCGAGTGCCAAATCAACACAAATGGATAAGAAAAGGTCTACGCCATCAGGTGGCCAGTTTTTGGAAAAAGAGGAAAGAAGAAGAGGAGAAACATGCAAAAGATAAAGGTTTGCAGCTATGTCATCTCTATGAGTATAATGTCATCTCTTTATGAGTATAATATTATGCATGTAATGAAATGGGCTAGTTATACCACTTATGTTTGTTAGCTTATGTTGCTATTTTGCTTGCTATGCTATTACACATAGGGTGACCATATTCTGTTTTCTGTTCAACTAGCTTACATAACATTGGATATAATCTCACACAGTTTTATCATGATAATGTGTATAACCTGCAGCAAAACGATTACAACCTAACTAGCACATTATTGATTTGGTTAACTGTCATTGAGGTGACGCCATAAAGGTTTCCTGTGATTGTATTGACTAGGTCCTGAGCTCAGTAAGGGGAATTTCCAATGCTGTAGGCTAACTTAAAAGACGTCTATATTATGCTGATATGTTGTATCTATTGAGATATATTGAGTCTTTTGAGGTGTCTTATGCCTAGAAGTGTTTATGCGTGCATCCCTGCATAACATAAACAAAATAAATAATTTCCCTTTTGCCAAGTTTTAAGTTTCCATATTGTAGGTAACAATGTATGTATGTGGGATGTTCCACCACTATAAATGCTGTAAATAATGTCAACTAATGCCCACGTGCTCTCTATTAGAAATGCCTGTAGCAACATCCCCATGAACCACTGTCTACAGACCCTGCTGACTGGCCTTCAGATATAATTAGGACACAACTAGTTTGCAAAGGGCCAAGTGAGGTACCACCTAACTTTGTTTTCCCAAGGAATGAGAGTGATGGAAGAAGATGCCACCATCAGTATTTCAGGAGGGCCTTGGTGAGTGGTGAAAGAAATCCCTAGAAGTGAGTTGGTGAATTCTGAAAGAAACAAACAGCCACTTCTGCTTCTGCTGCAAACTCTTTTCTAAGAAGAAAATGTATTTAGCAAACTCAGGACTGACAGACTGGAAACATGCAAGTTCTTTGCTGACTACACACAACAGCAGTCCAGAACACCAAAACTGCATGGAAAGAACTGGCAATGAGGACAAAAAAAGGGGAAACAATTGATAAGCATGAGATGGCATTTATGGAGGCTGAGAGGATAAGATGGAGAGAGGTGTTGACACATCTGACTTATTGTGCAGTCTTTGGCAATTAGAAATCTGCCACTAAGGGGACACAAAGAAACACTGTACTCTCCATCAAATGGAAATGTCCTCAGAGGTTGAACTGATGGCACAATTTGATCCAGTCATGAAAGAGCACCTTAACCGTGTCCAAAAAGGGACCTCGAGTCACACCACCAGCTACCTTGGCCACCAAATACAGAATGAACTCATTGATTTGTTGAGCAGCAAGGTCATTTCAATAATGGTGAGTGACATCAAGCTGGCAAAACTATTCTCTATCATTCTGGATTGCACCTCAGATGTCAGCCACACTGAACAGTTGTCAGTTGTGATTAGAATTGTGTCACTGAAGGAGCCCCACATAAAGGAACGTTTTATGTTTTTTTTTGGAGGCATGGGAGTCCACAGGCCAACAACAAGGAGCTACAAATTCCTTTTGAGGCCTGCAGAGGACAATCTTATGATAATGGGATCAACATGAGAGGCAAAAACAAAGGTGTCCAAGCCTGGAAATCCAAGACTCCTGGAAATGAATCCAAGAGCTCTATTTGTGCCATGTGGGGCTCACACATTGAACCTGGTTGTGGCTGATGCTGCTAAAAGGTCTGTCGATGCCACAGGTTACTTTGGCATCTTACACAAACTGTACACCTTGTTCTCAGCCTCCACGCAGCGATGGGCCATCCTGAGAAACCATGTGGACATCGCTTTGAAGATGTGGACTGAGACAAGGTGGGAGAGTGAAGTTAAGAGTGTCGAGCCACTGCGGTATCAGGCAGCAGCGGTGAGAGAGGCACTGATTTGAGGTGAGGGATCAAAACAAAGACACTGTGATGAAGATTGAGGCCCAGTCCTTGTCAGAGGAGGTGGGATCATACCGATTCAGCATCTGTACAGTGGTGTGGTATGACATCTTGAGCCAGATCCAACATGTGAGCAAGCTGATGCAGTCTCCCAGCTGAAGGAGGGTTTCGCCCTGGGAGCCATACAAGCTAGAGCCGCCACTGGTTGGGACATTACAGACTTGATGGCTTTCCAGGTCGTCTTTTTCATGGTCACGCTTGACAAATTATCAGATCTCACAAAGCATGGATAAGTGTTTTAAAATCTCTGGAATCACATCAATATGATATATCAGTCTTCTGAGGTGCGTAGTGTCGACCTGGAAAGTCACCGTTTGTCAACCAGTAACCCATGTAGCTGCAACAAACGGGAAAGTGAAAGCACAATGAAATATATAGGGAGGGAGTGGCCAAGAAAAAAATACTTTTTGTGCTTATTAACTATTCTATTTGCATTTTTCACCGTAGGGTAGAACTGGAAATGCACGTGATGTATGTTAGAGGGTCATGCATCTATTCTATAGGATCATCGGAGGATCCCTGAAGTGAGGACACATTTGATGTTTACAACCTTTGGAAATTTAACGAGAGACACCATGCACTCAGGTACAAATGCATTTTCTATCACTTCTCCAGTAAAAGATTAGTTAAAATTGAAATGAAAGGTTATCAGTTCCCTCTCAATTGAAAAAAAAAAAAAAAAGTTATGCTTCTTCTAATTCCCCCGGTTCTCTACCTAGGTAAAGACCGATTCGGGTTGGATATTCGACGGATATACGCCTGTAGTTTTCCTTACGTCCACCAACAGCAGTTAGGGACCGTCAACATAGTGCCAAATCAAATTTTTCTCATTTCAAAAGCTCTTTAACCATTACTCCTAAACCTTTCACAACTGGTTCTAGCTAACCCGATGGTATAGACACACTTTGCACCCACTTTTTTTGTCGGTTTACATCTCACACAATTGTTTTATTATTTATTTAAATTTTTGAAATTCAATAGCGCCTTGGTCATGTGACCCACACACCTCAAACTAAGTTCATAATGTATACACTCAGCGGGCCTACACATTGCACACCCTTTTGATTGTCCATTTGCATCTCATGGGATTTTACAATATTTTTTTAAATATTCAAATTTCAATAGCTCCTTAGTCTTAAGACCAACAACTCTCAAACTACTTTCAGAATATCTACTGAGTAGCCTTTAATGTAGCACAACCTTTGATTGTCCATGTTAATCTCATGCGATTTTACATACATTTTCAATGTGTTTCAATGATTCTAATTTCAATAGCTCCTTGGTCATGTGACCTACTGGACTCAAACAAGTTTCTGAATGTCCACTGACTGCCCTTCTATATTGCACACCCTTTAGTTTGCCCATTTTAATCTCACACAGTTTTACATGATTTAAAAAAAATGATTTTAATTTCAATAGTTCCCTGGTCATGTGATCTACTACCCTCAAACTACTTTCAGAAAATCCACTGACTAGCCTTATATATTGCAATTCCCTTTATTTGTCCATTTTCCTCTCACACGATTTTACATACATTTTGTAAACTTCAGAATTTCCATAGCTCCTTGGTCATGTGACCTACTGACCACAAGCAAGGTCTGTAGTTCCAAGGGAGTAAGCTATACACTCTCAGGCCCAGGGAAAAGGCAGGTCAGGAAGGCCCCAGGGAGAAGGCCCAAGTGAATGTGTGTGAGTGACACTGTCCTTCAGGGGGGCAGAGCAGGCTGCCTCTGTGGAGGCTTCTACTACAGATAATATTACAACAACAAAAATTTGTCTGTCAGATTTCCAGTCGTTCCAATTTATTGAATAACCCTTGATCTTTAAGAATAGGACTTGGAAATATGAAAAGTGTACAAAACATAATATTGAGTTGCACCCCCTTTTGCCCTCAGAACAGCCTCAATTCGTCGGGGCATGGACTCTACAAGGTATCAAAAGTGTTCCACAGGGATGCTGGCCCATGTTGTCTCCAATGCTTCCCACAGTTGCGTCAAGTTGTCTGGTTATCCTTTGGGCAGTGGACCATTATTAATATATATATATATATATATATATATATTTTCCCTTTTTCTCCCCAATTTCATGGTATCCAATTGTCTCATCGCTGCAACTCCCGTATGGACTTGGGAGAGGCGAAGGTCGAGAGCCGTGCGTCCTCTGAAACACAACCCAACCAAGCCACACTGCTTCTTGACACATTGCCTACTTAACCCGGAAGCCAGCCGCACCAATGTGTTGGAGGAAACGCCGTACACCTGTCGACTGTGTTAGCGTGCACTGCGCCCGGCCCGTCACAGGAGTCGCTAGTGCGCGATGGGACAAGGACATCCCTGCCGGCCAAACCCTCCCCTAACCCGGACGACGCTGGGCCAATTGTGCACTGCCCCATGGGTCTCGCGGTCGCGGCCAGCCTGGACTCAAACCCAGAATCTCTAGTGGCACCCACTAGTACCATACACCGTTCAAATGCATTTACATCTTTTGTCTTGCCCGTTCACACTCTGAATGGCACACATACACAATCCATGTCTCAATTGTCTCAAGGCTTAAACATCCTTCTTTAACCAGTCTCCTCCCTTTCACCTACCCTAATCGAAGTGGATTTAACAACAAGGGATCATAGCTTTCTGGATTCACCTGATCAGTCTATGCCTTGGACGGAGCAGGTGTTCCTAATGTTTTGTACAGTGTGGATTAGCCAGATTGTTTTACCTGGGCGTAACCCAAAAACAAAGGAATGATTATATGGTCTTCTTAAATGTAACTTGTTTTTGATAGTATGGAGCACATAACCACGGGGGAGTTTAGAAGGGAGGAACTCAGACTTGTAATTCCAGGCTGGGATCCATACTATGCAGCTGTTGAAAAAAAAAAAACATTTTTCACTGGCTGGCCACTGGGGGCGTATTCATTACTTCGATTCTGTTGCAAAATGTTTCTTAAACGGAACGAAACGGGGACCTACCTGAATTTGTCCAATAGAAACTTTAATTTTGCTCTGTTTGGTTCTTAAATGGTATACAGTGCCCGTTTTATAAAATGCACCCCCTGGTCGCAAAAAACAATGATTGATAGGCAATTGAAACTTCTTCAATTCAACCATTATTGAGTTAAAATACACATATACATTTGTGAACAACCATCCACAACAACCACAATCCGTAAGGAACAAATAAATTAGAGCAGCAGTGTGATTCAGGCCTATCAATAATAAGTGATATAAGTATTTCCTCTAGGCTATGTAGCCTACCACTGCTGTGATCCTTACCTCCAAGCGTTTATTCAAATTGGTTGATCTTTGGAATGCCGACAGCAGTCGCACCATTGGAAGACAGGTTGGACTGTAGCCTACAAAAGCCTATTCCTGCTCGATCGATCTAACTCATTTAGTTTGTCATCATATTGGTCTCTGATTTGTGTTTCAGATTCACTCAGGCAGAACTAACTTAAGTCCAGTAAATAAGGCACATGGAATTGCAGTACAGCTGAAGGCATAAACAGAGGAGAGAAATCTTTTTTGTCTAGATTATCAATAGATTATGAACGGTGGAAATAAATAATATTCTCTCACTGAGAAGTTGAAGAGTTGTCGAAACCGTTTTGTAGTTATTTTGTCCGGTTTTGAAATAGCTGTGCATTCTTAAGGACTGATCCAGAATCACATTTGAACAGAAACGGAATATTGTGTGGAACTAAAATTGGAATGGATTGCAGCCGAGCAGGCATTTTACACCTTTAAAGGAAGCACACTTGACCGCCACCGCAGGACTGAAAATCAGGTAATTTCTTGTAATTTCATTGATTTTTAGATTTGCAGAATCTTCTCCTCCCTCTCATGAAAGTGTAATTTGATTAAGAAGGGGCCTTTTCAGTTTATAATGGAACACATAGCTTCAGGAAGGTGTTTGGGAGTGGGGTGCTGCTTTTTTTGTTGTTGTGGGGGGCCAAATTAGTTTTTGTTGCCCGCACTACAGACGGCTTTATCAGTCCGCTAATACAGGACTAGTAAAGATCCAGTGCACTTAAAAAAAATATATATATTTTTCAAGTGGGAGCTGCAGCACCCTCAGCACCCATACCCCCGTGGCTATGATGGGACAAGTTAATTGATGGTCTCGCTTTCTCCGTGAGCAGCACAACAAAAGTCCCCCAAATCACCATGTTTGTAAGTCTTTGTCGCCACATTTCCATTGACATCTTTCAGTGCTGTACATTAAATTACCTGTGCTCAATCATCTAGAACTGACCTTGTACCTCTTGTTCACTGGACACAATTACTCCCACTCACATGAATAGTAACAGAGTGAGAGTATAGAAAAATAGACAGACACACACACAGAGACTTAATGGAGGACGTGCAGAAAACCATAATCATTATCTATGAATCACACCAGCGCATCCTTGTCACACGGCTTTTGAAAAGAGAAATAGTTCAAACAAAAAATGGGTTGGATAATGAACATGTTGACCAATTACTCAGTTAACAACCAGGCAGTCGTAAGCCAATACCGACCCACACATACAGTGAGGGGGAAAAAAAGTATTTGATCCCCTGCTGATTTTGTACGTTTGCCCACTGACAAAGAAATGATCAGTCTATAATTATAATGGTAGGTTTATTTGAACAGTGAGAGACAGAATAACAAAAAAAAATCCTGGGTCAAAGTGTTGTGGTCAGATGAGACCAAAATGGAGCTCTTTGGCATCAACTCAACTCGCCGTGTTTGGAGGAGGAGGAATGCTGCCTATGACCCCAAGAACACCATCCCCACCGTCAAATTTGGAGGTGAAAACATTATGCTTTGGGGGTGTTTTTCTGCTAAGGGGACAGGACAACTTCACCACATCAAAGGGACGATGGACGGGGCCATGTACCGTCAAATCTTGGGTGAGAACCTCCTTCCCTCAGCCAGGGCATTGAAAATGGGTCGTGGATGCGTATTCCAGCATGACAATGACCCAAAACACACGACCAAGGCAACAAAGGAGTGGCTCAAGAAGAAGCACATTAAGGTCCTGGAGTGGCCTAGCCAGTCTCCAGACCTTAATCCCATAGAAAATCTGTGGAGGGAGCTGAAGGTTCGGGTTGTCAAACGTCAGCCTCGAAACCTTCATGACTTGGAGAAGATCTGCAAAGAGGAGTGGGACAAAATCCCTCCTGAGATGTGTGCAAACCTGGTGGCCAACTACAAGAAACGTCTGACCTCTGTGATTGCCAACAATGGTTAACCACCAAGTACTAAGTCATGTTTTGCAGAGGGGTCAAATACTTATTTCCCTCATTAAAATGCAAATCAATTTATAACATTTTTCACATGCGTTTTTCTGGATTGTTTTTGTTCTTATTCTGTCTCTCACTGTTCAAACAAACCTACCATTAAAATTATAGACTGATCATTTCTTTGTCAGTGGGCAAACGTACAAAATCAGCAGGGGATCAAATACTTTTTTCCCCTCACTGTACAAACATGTGCACACACTTGCACACACACGTACACAAGCACACACACTCTCTGGCTAGTGCAGGGCTGACCATATGAAGTTAAAAACATGACAAAAACATGTACACTATGAGGCAATGGATTTTTAGAGAGAGTGAGAGAGAGATCCCACATTAAATTAACATCACAAAACCGTAATATTACAGACGGTCATGCCTGATGTTACCATCAACTCACAGTAAACCAAAGCGTCAACATTTAAAACGTTCATCGAGAGCCCAGCACGTCCTGTCCCTGCTCCGCGCATCAGGTCCCCTATGCGCATCAAGAGACCGGCACGGCCTGTTCCTGCTCCACGCACCAGGCCTCTAGGAGGTTGTTCCAGCCTGGTATGTACTGTTCCTGCTCCACGCACCAGGCCTCTAGGATGTCGTCTCAGCCTGGTACGTACTGTTCCTGCTCCACGCACCAGGCCTCTAGGAGGTCGTTCCAGCCTGGTACGTACTGTTCCTGCTCCACGCACCAGGCCTCTAGGAGGTCGTTCCAGCCTGGTACGTACTGTTCCTGCTCCACGCACCAGGCCTCTAGGATGTCGTCCTAGCCTGGTACGTACTGTTCCTGCTCCACGCACCAGGCCTCTAGGAGGTCGTTCCAGCCTGGTACGTACTGTTCCTGCTCCACGCACCAGGCCTCTAGGATGTCGTCCCAGCCTGGTACGTACTGTTCCTGCTCCACACATCAGGTTCCCTGTGCGCCGTCAGAGCCCGGCACGACCTGTTCCTGCTTCACGCATCAGGTCCAGTGTGCGTCTCCAGAGTCCGATGACCTCTGTTCCGGCTCCAAGCCCCGGGCCTCCGGTGCGTCTTCTCGGGCCAGCACGGCCTGCACCGAGCCGCCACCAAAGAAACAAAGACCCACCGAGGACCCTCCCCATTGACTTTTGGTCGCGGTCGGAGTCCGCGCTTTGGGGGTACTGTCACGTCCTGGCCTGGGATAGCAGGCTGGCGTTTCATTTGTGCTTTGGTTAGGAGGGGTTTTTAGTTCTAGGTGGTGTATTTCTATGTTGGGTTGATGGTTCCTAATTAGAGGCAGCTGATTGTCGTTACCTCTAATTGGGAACCATATATATGTTTGTTCTTTTCTTCACTGGGGTTGTGGGTCATTAATTATATTTGTATGTTGTATTTGTGTGTGCCTGTGTTGAGCCACACCTGAGTTACAATCTTTATTTGTTTATTGTTTTGCCAGTTGCAATACGTAAATAAAAGTATGTATACTGGAACCCTCGCTGCATCTTGGCCCGCTCAATATGAAGATCGTGACACCCGACTTAATAGAACAAATAGAACCGCCCCAAAAGTACAAACCCCTCCCACTTGGCACGCTGGCTCAGCTATTTTCTTTTTTGCGTATTTAGGTCAGGATGGACCATTCAGGAACACTCAACACCTCCTGGAAAACCATTCTGGTGTGTCTTTGGAATTAACGTTTATGTAATTGTCCCACAGAAAAATTATTATATCCCAGGGTAAGATTTTCAGAAGACTGAGGTGGGTTTTCCTCTAACGTTTTAGTCGGGCTCTGCGACAAAGTTTCATTATTGCTGTCTATCAATGATTCCCAAGCAAATTTACTGAGCTTGAACAATTTTGTCAAAAAACAATGGACATATGTTGCCTTAAGAACTGTGCAATGTTGGTAGAATATTATTCAAAATGATTCACAGCTGCAATGGCAACCAAATGTGCTTCCACAATCCGGGGTGTGAAGACATGCAATCAACACATCTTAGCATTTCTTTGTGGAGTAGGTTGTGTAAAAAAAACAATGTAATCCCTTTTAGATTTTATTTTACTTTAAGGCAACAAAATGTGAGTACTGTGCAAGGTGTGTGTAGACTTTCACTACCCAGCTAGTACATTTGGTTCCTTGGAAGTTGTGGGAACGTATGTTTTTGCTTTCCCATACGTTTCCTGACCGTTAAAACAGAACGTTTTGTAAACGTTCTGAGAACGATATAAAAAATTTCACCTGTTCTGGTAACGTACATTTTCTAGGTTGCATGGAGGTTCTGAGGATGTTTCTCTATGGTTCCCTGAACGTTAATAAAACCTCCCAGGAAAACGTTCTGAGAATGGAAATTCTAGGTTATTTTAAGGTAATTAAATAATACTTATAGCTTAGTGTGGGTACACTGTTTTGAAATCCAAGCACATATAGGACACATGGACATGAATCATGACATTTCTTTTTTTTATTGTGGCATGTTGTCAGGGAGATTCAAACCAATGACCGTTTGGTCTCTCTCCATGGAATTAGTCCACTGCGCCACCAGGATAGAGCTACCATGCCATGTTTTTGTAACTCATACAAGCTGTTAATTTTAGTCTATTCAAACTGACCCTATTTTAAAGGAAACAAGCACTCATTAAGATCACATGTGGGAAGTTAGTGGGCACGGCCAACACACCTCAACACACTTAACAAGATAGAGGCCAGAGAGAGTTTTGTTGATGCTAAAAACGGAATATACATGTTTTTAAAATAATATTCTTAGAATGTTCTTTGAACGTTCCTAATGTTTTCCTGTGGTTTTAATGGAAAGTGTTCTTAACGTTGTGAGAACATGACTTCAAATAGAACCATGAGGAAACTGGAAAAAATAACATTATGCAGAAGTACTGAAATTCCCACAGAAGAACATTTGTTTCTTAAAGTTCTCTGAACAATTTGAGAACAATACTTTAACTAAATCCATGAGGAAACCTGTAGGAAAGGTTATGGGAAGGTTGTATCCAAAATAACCATAGGACAACCACGCTCTTACCAAGCTCTAAGAAACATACGGTTCTCAGAATGTTATGCACTCACTGTTATATTTTCTTTTATTTGTTTTTATCCGGGCAAGTCAGTTAAGGACAAATTCTTATTTACAATGACGGCCTACTCCGGTCAAACCCTAACCCGGGAAGACGCTGGGAAAAATGTGCGCCACCTTATGAGACTCCCAATCACAGCCGGTTGTGATACAGCCTGGAATCAAACCAGAATCTGTAGTGATGCCTCTAGCACTGAGATGCAGTGGCTTAAACCGCTGCTCCACTCGGGAGCCCTGTGACTGCATTTTCATGAGGACTTGTTCAGAATACAAATCAAACAAAAACAGAAATTGACTCCCACAACCTGTCACGCAAGCCCCCCCCCTCCCCATATATCTGTCAGTTCCCCAGCTCTGTTCCCCGCTACCTGTTTATTACCTCCCCTATATCTGTCAGTTCCCCAGCTCTGTTCCCCTCTACCTGTTTATTACCTCCCCTATATCTGTCAGTTCCCAAAGCTCTGTTCACCGCAACCTGTTTAATCCGTCCCCTATATCTGTCAGTTCCCCAGCTCTGTTCCCCGCTACCTGTTTATTACCTCCCCTATATCTGTCAGTTCCCAAAGCTCTGTTCACCGCAACCTGTTTATTACCTCCCCTATATCTGTCAGTTCCCCAGCTCTGTTCCCCGCTACCTGTTTATTACCTCCCCTATATCTGTCAGTTCCCCAGCTCTGTTCCCCGCTACCTGTTTATTACCTCCCCTATATCTGTCAGTTCCCCAGCTCTGTTCCCGCTACCTGTTTATTACCTCCCTATATCTGTCAGTTCCCCAGCTCTGTTCCCCGCTACCTGTTTATTACCTCCCTATATGTGTCAGTTCCCCAGCTCTGTTCCCGCTACCTGTTATTACCTCCCCTATATCTGTCAGTTCCCCAGCTCTGTTCCCCGCTACCTGTTTATTACCTCCCCTATATCTGTCAGTTCCCCAGCTCTGTTCCCCGCTGCCTGTTATTACCTCCCCTATATCTGTCAGTTCCCCAGCTCTGTTCCCCGCTACCTGTTATTACCTCCCCTATATCTGTCAGTTCCCCAGCTCTGTTCCCCGCTACCTGTTATTACCTCCCCTATATCTGTCAGTTCCCCAGCTCTGTTCCCCGCTACCTGTTTATTACCTCCCCTATATCTGTCAGTTCCCCAGCTCTGTTCCCCGCCACCTGTTTATTACCTCCCCTATATCTGTCAGTTCCCCAGCTCTGTTCCCCGCTACCTGTTATTACCTCCCCTATATCTGTCAGTTCCCCAGCTCTGTTCCCCGCTACCTGTTTATTACCTCCCCTATATCTGTCAGTTCCCAAAGCTCTGTTCCCCGCTACCTGTTATTACCTCCCCTATATGTGTCAGTTCCCCAGCTCTGTTCCCCGCTACCTGTTATTACCTCCCCTATATCTGTCAGTTCCCCAGCTCTGTTCCCTCTACCTGTTTATTACCTCCCCTATATCTGTCAGTTCCCAGCTCTGTTCCCTCTACCTGTTATTACCTCCCCTATATCTGTCAGTTCCCCAGCTCTGTTCCCCTCTACCTGTTTATTACCTCCCCTATATCTGACAGTTCCCCAGCTCTGTTCCCCGCTACCTGTTTATTACCTCCCCTATATGTGTCAGTTCCCCAGCTCTGTTCCCTCTACCTGTTTATTACCTCCCTATATCTGTCAGTTCCCAGCTCTGTTCCCCGCTACCTGTTTATTACCTCCCCTATATCTGTCAGTTCCCCAGCTCTGTTCCCCGCTACCTGTTTATTACCTCCCTATATCTGTCAGTTCCCCAGCTCTGTTCCCCGCTACCTGTTTATTACCTCCCCTATATCTGTCAGTTCCCCAGCTCTGTTCCCCGCTACCTGTTTATTACCTCCCCTATATCTGTCAGTTCCCCAGCTCTGTTCCCCTCTACCTGTTTATTACCTCCCCTATATCTGTCAGTTCCCAAAGCTCTGTTCACCGCAACCTGTTTAATCCGTCCCCTATATCTGTCAGTTCCCCAGCTCTGTTCCCCGCTACCTGTTTATTACCTCCCCTATATCTGTCAGTTCCCCAGCTCTGTTCCCCGCTACCTGTTTATTACCTCCCCTATATCTGTCAGTTCCCCAGCTCTGTTCCCCGCTACCTGTTTATTACCTCCCTATATCTGTCAGTTCCCCAGCTCTGTTCCCCGCTACCTGTTTATTACCTCCCTATATCTGTCAGTTCCCCAGCTCTGTTCCCCGCTACCTGTTTATTACCTCCCTATATCTGTCAGTTCCCCAGCTCTGTTCCCCGCTACCTGTTATTACCTCCCTATATCTGTCAGTTCCCCAGCTCTGTTCCCCGCTACCTGTTTATTACCTCCCTATATCTGTCAGTTCCCCAGCTCTGTTCCCACTACCTGTTTATTACCTCCCTATATCTGTCAGTTCCCCAGCTCTGTTCCCCCGCTACCTGTTTATTACCTCCCTATATCTGTCAGTTCCCCAGCTCTGTTCCCCTCTACCTGTTTATTACCTCCCCTATATGTGTCAGTTCCCAAAGCTCTGTTCACATAACCTGTTTAATCCGTCCCCTATATCTGTCAGTTCCCCAGCTCTGTTCCCCGCTACCTGTTTATTACCTCCCTATATCTGTCAGTTCCCCAGCTCTGTTCCCCTCTACCTGTTTATTACCTCCCTATATCTGTCAGTTCCCAAAGCTCTGTTCACCGCAACCTGTTTAATCCGTCCCCTATATCTGTCAGTTCCCCAGCTCTGTTCCCCGCTACCTGTTTATTACCTCCCCTATATCTGTCAGTTCCCCAGCTCTGTTCCCCGCCACCTGTTTATTACCTCCCCTATATCTGTCAGTTCCCCAGCTCTGTTCCCCGCTACCTGTTATTACCTCCCCTATATCTGTCAGTTCCCCAGCTCTGTTCCCCGCTACCTGTTTATTACCTCCCCTATATCTGTCAGTTCCCCAGCTCTGTTCCCCGCTGCTGCATTGTTTGTCATATGTCTGTGTGACCCGTGTTCTGATGCCGTTCCTGTCTTGTTCTATGTCTGTTCCCGATTAAATGTTTGACTCCCCGTGCCTGCTTCTCATCTCTGGCGTCTTTTCCTTACACAACCACAATGTGTGAATCCAAAATTGGAATAGATTGTGTTTAGCAGCCTAGCAGGCATTGTAAATGTCAACACACTTGTTTCGTCACGGCAGGACTGAAATTGAATTTTTTCGTAAATACCTCTGTATCTTGAAAGTGTAGTTTGATTACAAAGGGGGCAGAGAAGGTTAATCAACATTCCGTTGGGACTTGCTTGAGGTCATTAGACAGATGTCACCCAATTTGTTCTTCGTTGACGCCACATTTCCATCTTTCTTGCACTCGTTCATGTAACTGACCTTGGACCTCACGTTCCCTCAAAACACAATGAATCCCCACTCTCATGAATAGTAGCAGAGTGGGAGATCAGAAAAATGTTCTACACACACACACACACTCTTAATGAAAGAAGCAAGGGAGTTCAGAAATGAACAAAAACCATACCGTTATCTATGAATCATACCAACTCATCGTTGTCACATGGCTTTAATGGCTTTAGATAAGAGAAAAGGTTCAAACCAAAGATAATGAACATATTGACCAATTGCTCCGTTAACGATCAGCCACTCATAATCCACTACTAAAGAGCTAAACCACAGAACAGAAACTTTATTTAAACCCTTTGGCAATACCGACCCACACATGCAAGCATCTGCACACACACACACACACACACACACACACACACAATCTGGATGGTGCAGGGCTGACCATGTAAAGTAAAAATATACATTTTACACTTTGAGTCACTTATATGTAGTACTACAAACACAGACACATCTATAACACAATCATTGGTGAATAATTATAATTCATTAACAAATGGATAAATATCTCCAAAGGAAAGTGTAGTGTTATGAGAAAGGCATGTACACAACAAAAATAAACTCAGCAAAAAAAGAAATGTCCCTTTTTCAGGACCCTGTCTTTCAAAGATAATTCATAAATATCCAAATAACTTCACAGATCTTCATTGTAAAGGGTTTAAACACTGTTTCCCATGCTTTCCCATTGAACTATAAACAATTAATGAACACGCACCTGTGGAACGGTCGTTAAGACACTAACAGCTTACAGACGGTAGACAATTATGGTCACGGTGATGAAAACTTAGGACACTAAAGAGGCCTTTCTACTGACTCTGAAAAACACCAAAAGAAAGATGCCCAGGGTCCCTGCTCATGTGCGTGAACGTGCCTTAGGCATGCTGCAAGGAGGCATGAGGACTGTAGATGTGGCCAGGGCAATAAATTGCATTGTCCGTACTGTGAGACGCTTAAGACAGCGCTACAGGGAGACAGGGTGGACAGCTGATCGTCCTCGCAGTGGCAGATCACATGTAACAACACCTGCACAGGATCGGTACATCCGAACATCACACCTGCGGGACAGGTACAGGATGGCAACAACAACTGCCTGAGTTACACCAGGAACGCACAATCCCTCCATCAGTGCTCAGACTGTCCGCACTAGGCAAAGAGAAGCTGGACTGAGGGCTTGTAGGCCTGTTGTAAGGCAGGTCCTCACCAGACATCACCAGCAACAAAGTTGCCTATGGGCACAAACCCACCGTCGCTGGACCAGACAGGACTGGCAAAAAGTGCTCTTCACTGACGAATCGCGGTGATGGTCGGGGGTGATGGTCGGATTCGCGATTATCGTCAAAGGATTGAGCGTTACACCGAGGCCTGTACTCTGGAGCGGGATCGATTTGGAGGTGGAGGGTCCGTCATGGTCTGGGGCAGTGTGTCACAGCATCATCGGACTGAGCTTGTTGTCATTGCAGGCAATCTCAACGCTGTGCGTTACAGGGAAGACATCCTCCTTCCTCATGTGGTACCCTTCCTGCAGGCTCATCCTGACATGACCCTCCAGCATGCCACCAGCCATACTGCTCGTTCTGTGCGTGATTTCCTGCAAGACAGGAATGTCAGTGTCCTGCCATGGCCAGCGAAGAGCCCAGATCTCAATCCCATTGAGCACGTCTGGGACCTGTTGGATCGGAGGATGAAACTAGGGCCATTCCCCCCAGAAATGTCTGGGAACTTGCAGGTGCCTTGGTGGAAGAGTGGGGTAAAATCTCACAGCAAGAACTGGCAAATCTGGTGCAGTCCATGAGGAGGAGATGCACTGCAGTACTTAATGCAGCTGGTGGCCACACCAGATACTGACTGTTACTTTTGATTTTGTTCAGGGACACATTATTCAATTTATGTTACATGTCTGTGGAACTTGTTCAGTTTATGTCTCAGTTGATGAATATTGCTATGTTCCTATAAATATTTACACATGTTAAGTTTGCTGAAAATAAATGCAGTTGACAGTGAGAGGACATTTCTTGTTTTGCTGAGTTTATGTGCACTATGAGTTAAGGCAATGGAGCTCAGAAAGCACAGAGATAGAGAGAGGGAGAAGTCACAATTAAGATCTCACATCACATTAAACATAACAAAACCCATAATATTACTGATGCCTGATGTTACCACCAACTAACCCTGGCATCAACATTCAAAGCATTCAAAACAAGAACAACTTCCATGAAACCAAACATAAACACGAGCGGGTTCAAATGTCAGGTTTAAACTGCCATCATTATCGTCTGCACACGTGAACATCATGTCACAGACGCTCCCACTCTTCACCCGGTCCGCTCACCATTCAAATAAATTAAGAACAAAACGTTAACACAGACATGTACATATCTGTCATTCAAATCACCATCAGGTCTTGGTGAAAGAGGAACTTGTTTTATTTCACGTACTTTAAGTGCGCTTGATTTAGCTTGCCCTACAATAGAATAGTCCCAAAAGGTGCAAACCCCACCCACCTGACTCTCTTGGTCAGCTAAATAAAATGGATATAAAGCAAATTAAAATTGCATCCATGGTCTGGTTAACAGTACCATCAACAGCATCACAGAACCCTTTGACTCTGAGTGCCTCATCTTGTCCACCAGCCGGCTCTCTCTGTCATTGAGCCTGCGGACGAGGTTACCGAGTGCCCAACTTCCAACAGGCTAATGCATAATGTAGCATTCAAGCAGTAGCCTTCTCATTTATAGAAAGTGTCCCAAATGGCACCCCTATTCCCCTTTTAGTGCACTATTTTTGATCAGGGCTATAGGGTTCCTAACGTCAAGTATAGTGTACCACTTTCTTGTTTCGCACAGTACTGAACTCAAATCAGTTCTTAAAAGGTGTGGTCTGTTTCTTTCATTTATTCATCCAACTGAAAGCATATTTATACTCTGGTACTGTGGCAACTCTTTTTTTAGTTAGTCTCCCGCTTTGCGCTGGATGTGTCAATATGTATACATACAGTACATAAATAATCTATGAGCAGAATTACTAGTTTATGTCAATTAGCCACAAAATCTCTAGGTTGAAAGGGACTGTTTCAGGAAGCTGTGCGGCGGTATTTTCCTTACATTTACCCCCACGTGGGCCAGCCCCCTAGCAATTAGAGTTTTTTGCCAATGAGCTTCAGCCCCTTCGCCATTTGAGTGACAGCTAGCAAGAATCACACACAGCAGAGCGTGAGACGGCAATGACGTGGCGCACATTTTCGGGGGACCACAAAAGTACCGGAGAATATCTTTTTAAAAGCTATCACCACATGTGCAGTCAGCTGTCCATGTTTCAACCTGTATTTTATACAGGGACTTGCCAGCAGATATAGAGAGGAAATGTCTGGAGCAACAAATCCTCACCCCACCTCCATAACATTCTTCTTTCCCATGGACCTGAACGGAAATCAGCGCTTAAAAAGGTTCGATCTGTTACTTTCATTTACAGTCAATGGTTAAAAATGTTTCCCTTGCACTTGTTTGTACCTTTTTAGGAGTGGATCTTTATCAAATGTACAGAACCTGCTACAGAGTTACTTCAATTCTGTGGGTAAACGTCAAGTTACATTTGCCAAGCGAGACCCACCGCCACAGTATACAAGAAAGAGCACAGGGATAGCACATTCGACTGGATGTGAAAGTTACAGATTGTTCCTTCAAACTCTAGCTCCATCAGCCCCTCGCCTTCCAGCAACTCCCCGACAGCAGCAGTGAAACTCGGGGAGCAGAATATTGAGCTCACAGTCAAGATTTCCCACTGGGAAAACAAAAACTCAATAAAAAGCTGGCAGGGATCCACAACACATAACAATTTGTGTGCAGTGGGCGAGACATGGTCAATCGGTGGGAAAATATTACTTTTTGTAGGAATGGAATAAACCGCAACTGTTGAAACGCCAAAACTCCAAGGGGATGTTTTTGAAGTCCAACGACGGATATAATTTGAAAAGCGAGACAGAAGAACTAGACGGAGACAGAACAAAAAAGAGATAGAAGAAGAGGTAGGTTTATAAAAAATAAACTACAACAGATGTGGTGCAACGCGGTCCCGAGGAAAAGCAGAAAGGTCTATGCCGCGACAATACTGTTCTGCTAACATTGACAACACTGACTTTACAAAACATTAAGGACACCTGCTCTTTCCATGGCATAGACTGAACGGGTGAATTCAGGTGGAAGCTACGATCTCTTATTGATGTCATTGTTAAATCCACTTCAATCAGTATAGATGAAGTGGAGGAGACAGGGTAAAGAAGGATTTTTAAGCCTTGAGACAATTGAGACATGGCTTGTGTATGTGTGCCATTCAGAGGGTGAATGGGCAAGACAAAAGACAAGTGCCTTTGAACGTGGTACCTTAGTAGGTGCCAGGCGCACCGGTTTGTGTCAAGAACTGCAATGATGCGGGGTTTTGCATGCTCAACAGTTTCCCGCCTGTATCAATAATGTTCCACCACCCAAAGGATATCCAGCCAACTTGACTCAACTGTGGGAAGCATTGGAGTCAACACGGGCCAGTATCCCTGTGGAATTCTTTCGACACCTTGTAGAGTCCATGCCCTGACGAATTGAGGCTGGGGGTGCAACTCAATATTAGGAAGGTGTTCTTAATGTTTTGTGCACTCAGTGTATACAGTGTATGCTAACAGAGTAGTTGTTCGTTTGGGTGTTAAATTTGTTGCCAGACCTCACCACACCCTGTTCCTATCCATGTGAGACTTTTCTTCCCGAAGGTGGCGCTGTCATGAAAGTTTAAAGATGATACATTTCCTGTTCAAGAGCCCCCAACTGTCTTTAGCTAACAGCGTAGTCCTTTAACAGGACACACCAACGAATGCAGCAACTTTACATGTCTTTAATTGTCAAATAAACTCAATCATTCACTCAATCCCAACCCAAGTGCATTCTGGTAGTTGTAGTCAACTGACAGCTACTATAGGGTCCACTGATAGGATGTCTGTTTTATTGGCATGTCTAGCGGAGAAAAGGACATGCCTGTCTTTAGGAGGCTGGTGAGAGGACGAGGAGTGGCTTGGTCGAAAGGAGGCGTGGCTCGGGTGTGAAGAGGCGTGGCTCGGCCGAGAACAGGTGCGGCTCTCCGGCCAGGCGGCTCTGTGGCTGGGTGCGCAGGAGGGTGGAGCCACCAGCACCGACCCCACCCCTCCACTCCCCCTCCTCCGGCACATGCCCAATAGCAGCCTTAGCTCCTGGCGGAAGGCGGGGTTTAGACAACAGTAGATGAAGGGATTGTAACACGTTGAGCTCATCGCCAGCCAATGAAAACAGAAATACAAGGCATTGGATGACTGGATGGCCTGGCTGGAGAGAAGCACCACGTAGCAGTTCAGAGGGAACCAGCATACCGCGAACACCCCAACAACCGCCAACAACATAGCCAGGGTGCGCCGTCGCTTCCGCCGCTGCACAGCGAACTGCGCAGTGGTGGTGTCCCCGATAGCGTTACGACGCCACAGGCGGCGTGCCACGGTTGAGTAGGCGGCGGTGATGATGAGGAGGGGTAGGACGTAGAGGAGGATGAAGGTGAGGAGGTCAATGCACTGCCAGTAGACATCAGAGGGCTCGGGGAAGTCGGGGACACAAAGGCTCCGCACCTTCTCCTTACTGAGAGAGAAGGGGAGAAAATGAAGAGGGAGTGAGAAGGAGATTGGAGGACGATAGAGAGAGCACACAACCAGCTATGGGTATAGCACAGAGAAGAATACAGTCATGAAAAGTCAACAAGAGAAACAGCAACACTATTGGAAACGCCAAAACAAAACATCCAATGAGAAATGTCGTGAGAGGGAGAGTGGCTGGAGGGAAGAGAGAACTGTGAGAAAAGAATACCTGGTGGGCATTGTGTACACAAAGGTGAAGAGTTTGGTTGATCAATATAGAGTGTGTGTGTGTGTGTGCATGAAGGTGAAGTGTTTGTTCTATCATTTTAGTGTGTGTGTGGGGGTACCTGTACATGAAGGTAAGCTGTGTGTGTGTGTGTGTGTACCTGTACACGAAGGTGAGGAGATTCTGGTAGATGGCATGAGGCAAGGAGAAGCAGCTGGCCATGACCCAGATAAGAATCACACACACAACGCCGCGAGCCGGGGACATGCGGGGCCTCAGAGGGTGGAGAATGACCTGCGCACATACAAACACACACACATATATATATATATATATATATATACATACATTGTGTTTTTATCAGGCCACACACATTCTCCATGACACACACTCCAGTACACACATCTGCTGTGGTTCCACACTCCTCCCTTACAAACCACACTTTTAGGCTGAGATAGAAATCGTACTCAAACTCAGCTTTACCTCTGTAGCTCATAGATACATAGTAGACTCATATCCACTACAACTCTATGAAAAACAACTGAATGTGAATACTGTAAAATATTCGTTCTATTGAAAGGATAGACTACAGCATATGCCAAAAAATAACATACTTGTCCCTATAGCTTGGAAGCTGCCTTGTCTCTCAAACCATGGCAATAAACCAATAATGTACTGTTCACGCTCCATTGAAATGGACCTATACCTAGAAAAGTATTTCTAAGAGGACAAAACAACAAGAATAGTTGACTTTTGTTGCCTGTATCAAAGTGTCAGCCTGGTGATTGGCCATTCACTGTTTACAAGCGGACAATTAGCTTGTCTATTTGAGAAACCTCTTGAGCTAAGCACTTTCAGCACTGCCGCGTGGACAGCTCCCCATCGCGCTTCCGAGTCCTGACGCTTTCCTTACAGATTTCCTTTACAGCTTTTATTTGACTAGGCTAAGCCAACTGCAACCCTTTAATTATACGAAGCACACACACACGACACTCACGATGGTCACCTATTGTTCTGCATGACCGTCAGCCTACCTGGCGTCTGTCCAGCGCGATTGCCGTGAGCGTGAGTGTGGATACGTGCAGGGAGCAGTACTGGACGAACCGGCTGATGTGGCACACACCCTTCCCGAACCACCAGCTGCTGTTCACAAAACGGATCTAAGGGAGACCACACAGGGCACATTGACGAGGCTGTTTTTTTTTTTACTGGCATGATTGAGTGATGAAAAGCTGGAGTCTTCCTAGCCATACGTGCGTAATAGATCGATTTAACACAGACATATCACCCTCACTGCAAGCACTCTCATCATCCAAACCACCTGTGGAAAATTGGTTAAACCCCACGCGTTCTTCCACTTTCCTGAGATAATCACTGATTTACCATGATGAAAAGGTATACAAATAATATATATACTTTTTATACCGCAAGAATTTCAAAGACGCTCTTGTGTGTGTGTGTGTGTGTGTGCGTGTGCGTGTGTGTGTGTGTGTGTGTGTGTGTGTAGTCATTTGTGTACAGTGATATTTGTTGTGCCTGTGCCCATTGACAGTAGCGAGGTTGTCATGTCCCCGGTCCGTATCGCACCAAAGTAAAGGGCATGTTGAGCAGCGTGATGAGAATGTCTGCCACCGCGAGGTTAATGATGAACAGACTCGTGGCGGAGTGCATCCGCTTGTTCTTGATCACCACATGGCACACCAGCGTGTTTCCGAACAGCGAGATGACAATGATGAACGAGTAAGCCAGGACCAGTAGGGATTTTACGGTCAGGTTATGGGACTCTCCCCCGTAGCAATTTTTAACCGCCATGGAGCGCCAGTCCGCGAGCGTGCCCTCGTCTATGTCCAGCGTGAAGACATTTGTCAGGTTGGGCGTGTACGGGTCTGACAGGTTCAGCATCCCTTCTGCATCCACAAATAGACCCCCGTCGAAAATGGTTGAGTTGTTGTATCCCCGTGCCCCCAACCCGTCGAGGCTGGTGGCCAAATAGGTGAGGGACAGCCACAGACACGCAACTCGCATGTCTGCTGGGGATGGTTTTAAAGATAAGCACCGGACGTCCAATGATCAGTCTCCCTCTCGCGTATCAGTGGCGCCGCGAGGAGAGGAGGACATTGCTTTCTCTGCGCAGATACTTGAGAAGATGTGAAGAGCACGATGTGTTGGCAGCACTTTTCAACCCGTGCGTGCATGCGCGCGCAGTGTGTGTATGTGTGTCAGATATTGGCGGCTCAATGCTTATTTGTTCACGCCGAGAGAGAAGAGGAGCGAAGCTTGGAGATATAAGAGATTTGGAGGGAAGTGGGACAGAAGGGAGAGAGATAAATCATGAATGCTTAAATGTTTACTTTTACAATGATCCGTGAGGTACAGCAGTGTTATGTGAAACTCTTGGACATAGCTGTTGATTTTATGGCCTATTGTATCTATATTTGTAGCCTACCATCAATTGCAGCAATCGTATTTGTATTGTATGCACGGTAATTTATGACGCTGCCCCTTGGTGCAGGGACCTTTTGCATCTTTAGGTAATTACATCTCAATGGGACACATGAAAGTGATGACGAGAGCAAGACAGACAGACATACAGACAGACATATCAAACTGGTACCCAATATAACTAACAGAGAGAAAGACGGATGGTGAGAGAGAGAAAGAAACGGGTATCTAATATAACTAACAGAGAGAAAGAGAGCTATCCATGCCTTTAAGACTGAGATAGGCAGCTCATTATACAATGTTTATTTGCCCATGCAAATTTTGAAACGATAAGGGAAGATGGGCTCACTCTTGCGCCATCAAATTATGGATTTGATTATGGAAATTCGGGGACAGTTTGTTCTTCAATTCCCAAACTTGCAAGTAAAAGTGTATTCCATCACGTTTTATTAATATTTATGAGAGCGCGCACACACACATACACAATCAAAATAGAACATGAATCACATAGCCAGATATGTCTCATGTGTGTTTTCTTTTAGCAAAGTTTCGACCAGATCTTTATGTATTCCCGGTCAAACGTTGTCCTGGGAAGTCTGACACAGATTCAAGCATTATAGGATATTGCACGGAGTGGAATCTTCTGTTTTGATTGTGAATATTTTGGACACTTTGATTTGCCTCTGTTTAAGCCTGACATCTAATTCAATTTGCTTATAGTTTCGCTTTGATGTATTGAATAAAAATAATCTGATCCAATGCTGTTATATAACCGGGATATGTGATATCACTTACTTAACTAACGTGTTGCAGCTTTCCAATATTTGTTTATGTTATATATTGTCTTTTTATATTAGATTTATTGTCATTTTATATTTTATTATGCAAAGATCGAAATGTTGTATTTCTTATTTAATGTTTGTTAACAAACTGAACTTTCTATGATGTTTTTGTGTTATTGTGTGATAAAATTTGTGTAATTATCTTTATTTTCTTAAACATTACTAAATGTTTCTAAAATAAAAGTTTATTGCAATATAAAACGATTTCGGCAGGCAAACCCCTCAACAAATTATTGTTGAGTTGCAACTGTCATTGAAAAGCAAAGAGACCCAGCCAGGCATATTGCAATATAAAAATATATAATCGCGGGAAAACTGTTTGGAAAGCAAATGGCTATTGCTGTAAAGAGATGACAATGTAAAGATTCCAATCTATATTTTAGTTATCAAAATGATTGGGAGCTCCTGAATGGTGCAGTGGTCTAAGGCACTGCATCTCATTGCAAACGTCGTCACTACAGTCCCTGGTTCGAATACAGGCTAGTTATATATATATACACACACATACATACACTACTGTTCAAAACTTTGAGGTCACTTTGAAATTTCCTTGTTTTTGAAAGAAAATAACGTTTTATGTTCATTAAAATATAATAAAATTGATCAGAAATACAGTGTAGACATTGCTGATGTTGTAAATGACTATTGTTGCTGGAAACGGCAGATTTTTTATTATGACTTATGAATCTACATAGGCGTACAGGCCCATTATCAGCAACCATCACTCCTGTGTTCCAATGGCACATTGTGTTAGCTAATCCAAGTTTATCATTTTAAAAGGCTAATTGATCATTAGAAAACCCTTTTCCAATTATGTTAGCACAGCTGAAAACTGTTGTCCTGATTAAAGAAGAAATAAAACTGGCCTTCTTTAGACTAGTTGAGTATCTGGAGCATCAGCATTTGTAGGTTCGATTACAGGCTCAAAATGTCCAGAAACAAAGACATTTATTCTGAAACTCGTCAGTCTATTCTTGTTCTGAGAAATGAAGGCTATTCCATGCGAGAAATTGCCAATAAACTGAAGATCTCGTACAACACTGTGTACTACTCCCTTCACAGAACAGCGCAAACTGGCGCTAACCAGAATAGAAAGAGGAGTGGGAGGCCCCGGTGCACAACTGAGCAAGAGGACAAGTACATTAGAGTGTCTAGTTTGAGAAACTGTAGGGGTTGCATAACTGGTACAGAGAAGTCAGGCGCAGGAGAGCAAAACTGGGTAACAAACTTAGTTGTTTATTAAACAACCCCAACGGTTCAAACAACAAGAGAGGAAATGGGTACAAAACAGCTCGTAACGCACCAGTACATAAAGTGCACATGCACTACAATGAACAATCCCACACAAAGACATGAGGGGGGAACAGAGGGTTTAAATACAACACATGTAATGAGGGAATTGAAACCAGGTGTGGAAAACACAGACATAACAAATGGAAAATGAAAAGAGGATCGGTGATGGCTAGAAGACCGGTGACGTCGACCGCCGAACACCACCCGAACAAGGAGAGGCACCGACTTCGGCGGAAGTCGTGACAGAGACAGATGCCTCACAAGTCCTCAACTGGCAGCTTCATTAAATTTTGCGGGTACTATTTAATAATGCTGCCAAATGCGGTTTCCACTGACAATTGAGATGTACAAACTGTGGCATAAAAGGAACGACTAGCCGATAAGAGTCAATCCAAGCTAAGACAGACGTAGTCAATATAACTATTTGTTCAGCACTTTTGAAATGTACAGCGACAGAATTCCGAACATGGGCCGTTCTTACAGTATTCTCCCTGTACACCAAGTCCGAACTGTTGGATAAATAAAGGGGGCATATAAGCACACAATGAAAGCTCTTACAATATTCAATGATTACATTTCTCTAAAACAGGCTATTGGCTACATGTGCCCACCAAGTTTTATCTATAATTTCTAAACATATGACAAGCATTGAAAAGGATTTGCCAGTTGATTGTCAACTTTATTCATGAGGATGACTGCTTGTCTAGCTTGCTAAGATTTTGAAAGTATGATGTTGACATGATCAGTCAAATCAAAGTTACGGTAAATATAATGTGATTTGACATGATTTTATCTGTGGCCAATAACTTTGAGCCTTCTTGGGAAAGGGAAAGGGGGATACTGTTGCTCCCACACTGCTGTAGCCCAGGCGAGTGCCCTCCCGGACATCAGCATTACGATGTACTCTATCCTCGAGCGGTCTGAGGGGAACGAAGAAGGCTGCAGCTCGAAAATGAGGGAGCACTGGGAGAGAAAAGCCCGGCAGGTTCCATAATCTCCAGCGTAGCGCCCTGGAGGAGGTAAGCAGGGTTCTTGGGACACTGGGAGATTACTGGTGTGACTCGCTGCCCAGTAGGGAATCCGCGGAATTGCTCCAGCAATGTAACGAACGGCTGGTCATGGCGTTCTGCCAGGGTATGGAGTCCCTTCATAAGACATTGCAGTAACTCCTCGTGTCTTCCAATGGTGGCTCCTTGGGAGGAGACAGCATTGTGGAGCTGGTCTGAGTCTGCTGGGTCAGTCATGGCCAGTTCGTACTATCACAACTCAGGATATGACCCAGATGCAGACAGCTAGAGTCACAGATGTTTATTGGCCCAAACAGGGGGCAGGCAAAAGACAGATCAAAGGCAGGCAGAGGTCCGTAATCCAGGGCAAAGTCAATAAGGTACAGAACAGCAGGCAGAACAGCAGGCAGGCTTGGGGTCAGGACAGGCAGAATGGTCAAAACCGGGGAAACTAGGGAACAGAACTTGAGAAAGCAAAGAGATGGGGAAACACGCTGGTAAGACCTGACAAGACAAGACAAACTGGCAATAGACAAACAGAGAACACAGGTATAAATACACAGGGGATAATTGGAAAGATGGGCGACACCTGGACGGGGGTGGAGATAATCACAAAGACAGGTGAAACATATCAGGGTGTGACACCCTTAACCAACAGTGCATATAATTTAATATCTCTATAAAGAAATAGAGGTATTAAAATATTTACTAAATAAACTAAAGTAAAGAAAATCGAATCAATCACAAGGTAACACAAGAAATGTACATAACAATAATGAGGCAATATACAGGGGGTACCGGTACCGAGTCAATGTCCGGGGGTACAAGTTAATCAAGGTAATTTGTCAAGTGACTATGCATAAATAATAAACAGTGAGTAGCAGCACTGTAAAAACAAAAAGTCCAGGTGGCCATTTTATTAGTTTAGTTGTTTAGCAGTCTTATTTTTTTAATTTCCCCTTTGTTTAACCAGGTAGGCCAGTTAAGAACAAGTTCTCATTTACAACTGCGACCTGGCCAAGATAAAGCAAAGCAGTGCGACACAAACAACAGAGTTATGGGATAAAGAAATGTACAGTCAATAGCACAATAGAAAAATCTATATACAGTGTGTGAAAATGTAGTAATATTAGGTAGGTAAGGCATTAAATAGGCCATAGTGGCGAAATAATTACAATTTAGTAATTAAACACTGGAGTGATAGATATTTTGGGCCTTCCTCTAACACCGCCTAGTATATAGGTCCTGGATGTCAGAAAGCCGGGCCCCAGTGATGTACTGGGCCGTACAAACTACCCTCTGTAGCGCCTTCCGGTCAGATGCTGAGCTGTTGCCATAACAGGCGGTAATTCAATGCTCTCGATGGTGCAGCTGTATAATTTTTTGAGGATCTGAGGACCCATGCCAAATATTTTCAGTCTCCTGAGGGGGAAAAGGTGTTTGTCGTCCCTCTTGGTGTGCAAGAGCATAAAAGGCATTTAGCTCGTCTGGTAGGCTCGCGTCACTGGGCAGCTCGGATGTTGGCTGGGTTTCCCTTTGTAGTCCGTAATCGTTTTCAAACCCTGCCACATCCGACAAGCATCAGAGCCGGTGTAGTAGGATTTAATCTTAGTTCTGCAATGACGCTTTGCCTTTTTGATGGTTCTTCTGAGGGCATAGCGGGATTTCTTATGAGTGTCCAGATTAGTGTCCCGCTCCTTGAAAGCAGCAGCTCTAGCCTTTAGCTCGGTGCGGATGTTGCCTGTAATCCATGGCTTCTGGTTGGGAAATGTACGTACGGTCACTGTGGGGACGATGTCGTCGATGCACTTATTGATGATGCCGGTGACTGAGGTCGTATACTCCTCAATGCCATTGGATGAATCCCGGAACATATTCCAGTCTGTGCTAGCAAAACAGTCTGTAGTGTAGCATCCGCGTCATCTGACCACTTCTGTATTGACCGAGTCACTGGTACTTCCTGCTTTAGTTTTTGCTTGTAAACAGGGATTAGGAGGATATAATTATGGTCAGATTTGCCAAATGGAGGGCGAGGGAGAGCTTTGTATGCATCTCTGTGTGTGGAGTAAAGGTGGTCCAAAGTTTTTTTTTTTACCTCTGGTTGCACATGTGACATGCTGGTAGAAATGAGGTAAAACAGATATAAGTTTGCCTGCATTAAAGTCCTCGGCCACCAGTGGTGGAGAAAGTATTCAATTGTCATACTTGAGTAAAAGTTAAGATACCTTAATAGAAAATGACTCAAAAGTGAAAGTCAACCAGTAAAATACTACTTGAGTAAAAGTCTAAAAGTATTTGGTTTTAAATATACTTAAGTATCAAAAGTAAACGCAATTGCTAAAATGTACTTCTTAGGGCTAGGGGGCAGTATTTTGAAGTTCGGATGAAAAATGTGCCCAAAGTAAACTGCCTGTTACTAAGGCCCAGAAGCTAGGATATGCATATAATTAGTAGCTTTGGATAGAAAACACTCTGAAGTTTCTACAACTGTTAAAATAATGTCTGTGTATAACAGAACTGATATGGCAGGCGAAAACCCGAGCAAAATCCATACAGGATGTCTGAATCAGTCATGTCACACTGTTTTCAATAGGCCATCTATTCAAAGCCTTTTTGTTTAACCCCCAGATTGCAGTTCCTATGACTTCCACTAGATGTCAATAGTCTTTGGAAAAAGGTTTTAAGCTTTTATCTTGAAAATCAAGGGAGTAAGACCACTTCTTCCTGAGTCCACGTCAAGTGTCCAATTTGGGATTTTACGCGTAACAGGGAATGCGCGCTTAGTTCTTTTTCTCTTCTATTCAGCAGGTTATATTCTGTCTGAAATATTATAGTTTAGATTCATTTTTGGGTATCTGAGTATTGATTAGAAATGCTGTTTGACTTGTTTCAACGAACTTTACCGGTACTTTTGGGATATTGTGTGTCTGCATGGATGAACGCCTTTGGGCAGGTGGATTACTGAACAAAACGTGCCAACCAAACGGAACTTTATGGATATAAAGAGGAACTTTATCGAACAAAATGACCTTTTATTATGTAACCTGGACGCTTTGATATGCCATCAGAGGAAGATCATCAAAGGTAAGCGATTTATTTTATGCTATTTTTGAGTTGTGACCCCTCTGTTGGTTATGTTATTATGCTAATTGAATATTTGAGCGGGGTGCTGTCCTCAGACAATCAAATGTTCTGCCTTCGCCATAAAGCCTTTTAGAAATCTGACAACACTGTTAGATTAATAAGTGTAAGCTTTTGAAGAGTGTGCAACACTTGTATTTTCATGAATGTTTGAAATTAGTATATTTGAATTTGGCGCTCTGCATTTCACGAGATCAAATCAAATCAAAATCAAATCAAATTTATTTATAAAGCCTCCCTTACATCAGCTGATGTCACAGAGTGCTGTACAGAAACCCAGCCTAAAACCCCAAACAGCAAGCAACGCAGGTGTAAAAGCACGGTGGCTAGGAAAAACTCCCTAGAAAGGCCAAAACCTAGGAATAAACCTAGAGAGGAACCAGGCTGTGAGGGGTGGCCAGTCCTCTTTTGGCTGTGCCGGGTGCAAATTATAAACAGAACATGGACAAGATTTTAAAATGTTCATAAAACAGGCAGAACAGTTGAAACTGGAGAAGCAGCACGGCCAGGTGGACTCGGGACATCAAGGAGTCATCAGGCCAGGTAGGCCTTGAGGAATGGTCCTAATGCTCAGGTCCTCCGAGAGAGAGAGAAGAAGAAAAAAGAGAGAGATAATTAGAGAGAGCATACTTAAATTCACACAGGACACCAGATAAGAGAAGAAATACTCCAGATATAACAGACGGACCCTAGCCCCCCCGACACAAACTACTGCAGCATAAATACTGGAGGCTGAGACAGGAAGGGTCGGGAGACACTGTGGCCCCGTCCGACGATATCCCGGACAGGGCCAAACAGGCAGGATATAACCCCACCCACTCTGCCGAAGCACAGCCCCCACACCACTAGAGGGATATCTTCAACCACCAACTTACCATCCTGAGACAAGGCCGAGTATAGCCCACAAGATCTCCGCCACGGCACCAGTAAGCCAGTGACTCAGCCCCTGTAATAGGGTTAGAGGCAGAAAATCCCAGTGGAGGGGGAACCGGCCAGGCAAAGACAGCAAGGGTGGTTCGTTGCTCCAGTGCCTTTCCGTTCACCTTCACACTCCTGGGCCAGACTACACTCAATCATAGGACCTACTGAAGAGATGAGTCTTCAATAAAGACTTAAAGGTTGAGACAGAGTCTGCGTCTCTCACATGGATAGGCAGACTATTCCATAAAAATGGAGCTCTATAGGAGAAAGCCCTGCCTCCAGCTGTTTGCTTAGAAATTCTAGGGACAGTAAGGAGGCCTGCGTCTTGTGACCGTAGCGTACGTGTAGGTATGTACGGCAGGACCAAATCGGAAAGATAGGTAGGAGCAAGCCCATGTAATGCTTTGTAGGTTAGCAGTAAAACCTTGAAATCAGCCCTTGCCTTAACAGGAAGCCAGTGTAGAGAGGCTAATACTGGAGTAATATGATCAAGTTTTGGGGTTCTAGTCAAGATTCTAGCAGCCGTGTTTAGCACTAACTGAAGTTTATTTAGTGCTTTATCCGGGTAGCCAGATGTTGGCAAAATCGAACCCGTTCACGGGATTGGATCCCTAACAGGTTTTAAGTATCAAAATTAAAAGTATAAACCATTACAAATTCCTTATATTAAGAAAACCAGACGCCACAATTTTCTGACGGATACCCAGGGCACACTCAAACACTCAGACATAGTTTACAAACAAAGCATTCGTGTTTAGTGAGTCTGCCAGGTCAGAGGCAGTAGGGATGACCAGTGATGTTCTCTTTATAAGTGTGTGAATTGGACCATTTTCCTGTCAAAATGTAATGAGTACTTTTGGGTGTTGTGGAAAATGTATGGAGTAAAAAGTACATTCTTTTCTTTAGGACTGTAGTGAAGTAAAATAGAAATAGTAAAATACAGATACCCAACAAACTACTTAAGTAGTACTTTACACCATTGCCGGCCACTAGGAGCACCGCTTCTGGATGAGCATTTTCTTGTTTGCTTATGGCCTTATAGAGTTGGTTGAGTGCGGTCTTAGTGCCAGCATCAGTTTGTGGTGGTAAATAGACAGCTACCAATAATATAGATGAGAAATCTATTGGTAGATAGTGTGGTCTACAGCTTATCATGAGGTATTCTACCTCAGGCGAGCAATACCTTGAGACTTCTTTAATATTAGACATTGCGCACCAGCAGTTATTATTTGATTTGATTTTGATTATTGACAAAACAGACAAACACCCTCGCCCCTTGTCTTGCCAGACGTATCTGCTCTGTCCTGCTAAAAAACTGAGAAGCCAGCCAGCTCTATATAATCCGTGTCGTCGTTCAGCCAAGTCTCGGTGAAACATAATGTATTACAGTTTTTAATGTCCCGTTGGTAGGATATTCTTAAATCGTAAATCGTCCAATTTGTTTTCCAACGATTGCACGTTGGGCAATAATAGGGTAGTGGTGGTTTACTGACTCGCCGACAAATTCTCATAAGGCACCCAGACCTCCGCCCCATGTATTTCCGTATTTTCTTCACGCAAATGATGGGGATGAGGGCCTAGTCCCCGGGAAGCAGTATATCCTTCACGTCGGACTCATTAAAGTAAAAATAGTCATCCAGTTCGAGGTGAGTAATCACTGTTCTGATGTCCAGAAGTTATTTTCGGTCATAAGAGACGGTAGCAGCAACATTATGTACAATTTTTTTTCAATAACTTTGCAAAAACAAACAAAATAGCAAAGTTGGGTAGGAGCCAGTAAAACGGCAGCCATCCCCTCTGGCACCATTATTTACATGTCATAACATGGTTATGACCATGTCATAACATGGTTATGACCATGTCATAACGTCTTATGACGCTGTGTGTCAAGTAAAGTGTTACCGGAAACAGGATAGGGCCTATATGTAATTTGGGAGCCTATACTGAATGGTCTGAGCTATAACATGAATGGTCTGAGCTAGACTGATGATGGCGGTTTATTGCTATGTCAGCCTATCTAGAGTGTCATGCTTCATTGCCACGGGGACGCTATTCCCTAGCATTATCCTGCCACGACTCAAGCACACTATCACTTTACTTCCTGTCTTATGGTAAGTAGGCTGATATGCTCTCTATCTCTCTTTTCTTTCTGTTTTTTTTATGTTCTTCTTCGCAGTTGAGTTGTTGTATTCCCGTGCCCCCAACCCGTCGAGGCAGCCTCCCTGGACTTTGGGCGAAAATGGCAGTTGGTTCACGATCATTTGAACAGGCTCTACTGGTGAGTCTTCTTTCTTCTCGTCGTCCTTCGCTTTCTCTCGTCCTCTCTGTTGTCCTTATCTTTGCCTTTGTTCACTCAGCCTCTCATAAAAAAACTGTTTTGGAGCATCACAGGCAGTGTGTGGAACAACGTGTTGTTTGCTTCCTGCAACGCAAGAGTGTGTGAAGGATATTAATAATATGTTTCAACAAGCTATCTGAAAGACGAGTGATGCTGGTGGGAAATTATATATACCATTCTGCTCATTTCCACTGTTGACATGATTGAACTGAGATAAATCTACATCGTGCACCCCATACTGAATTGTCAAAAGCCACACACCCTCGTTTTCCGGTTGAGCACACACACAGCATGCTACCTCATTAATAATATATCTACTCACATGTCCAGGGCTTCTGGTTTTCTTTTATATTCCAGTATTGAGTGACTATCCCGGTCAGGAAAGTTAAAATACAAAATTGTATCCATCACCTTTGTCGGTGGCGTATGTAATTAACACAACAAGCTTTGGCATGCCAACTGTGTGCTCAATGTGTCTGCTTTGGTTCCATCATTACATGAATGTGGGAAGATTTTTTGTGTTGCCAAAATGACTTCCACCAATCCCTGTGTCCTAGATAATTATAGTATCTATGGAGATCAAAGTTGCCAAGTGAGGGTGCATTAGGACTGTACAACCACGTCAATACTAGGTTTAATTCCTGTCAATGTCCACCCATGCAATCTAAATAAGCAATAGGGCTATAAGAGTCCAAGAATCTGAACATCAAATAAAATGTTATTAGTCACATGCGCCAGATACAACAGGTGTAGACCTTACAGTGAAATGCTGAATACAACAGGTGTAGACCTCACAGTGAAATGCTGAATACAACAGGTGTAGACCTTACAGTGAAATGCTGAATACAACAGGTGTAGACCTTACAGTTAAATGCTTACTTACGAGCCCCAAATAGTCTGGGTAGCCATTTGATTAGATGTTCTGGAGTCTTATGGCTTGGGGGTAGAAGCTGTTTAGAGGCTTCCTGGACCTAGACTTGGTGCTACGGAGAACAGTCTATGACTAGGGTGGCTGGAGTCTTTGACAATTTTTAGGGCCTTCCTCTGACACCGCCTGGTATAGAGGTCCTGGATGGCAGGAAGCTTGTCCCCAGTGATGTACTGTAGTTGCCGTACCAGGCAGTGAGGCAACCATTCCGGATGCTCTCGATGGTGCAGCTGTAGAACCTTTTGAGGATCTGAGGACCCATGCTAAATCTTTTAAGTCTCCTAAGGAGGAATAGGTTTTGTCGTGTCCTCTTCACGACTGTCTTGGTGTGCTTGGACCATGTTAGTTTGTTGGTGATTTGGACACCAAGAAACGTGAAGCTCTCAACCTGCTCCACTACAGCCCCGTCGGTGAGAATGGGGGCGTGCTCGGTCCTCCTTTTCCTGTAGTCCACAATCATCTCCTTTGTCTTGATCCCGTTGAGGGAGAGGTTGTTGTCCTGGCACCACACGGCCAGGTCTCTGACCTCCCTATAGGCTGTCTCGTCATTGTCGGTGATCAGGTCTACCACTGTTGTGTCATCAGCAAACTTAATGATGGTGTTGGAGTCGTCCCCGGCCGTGCAGTCATGAGTGAACAGGGAGTACAGGAGGGGACTGAGCGTGCACCCCTGAGGGTCCCTCTGTTGAGGATCAGCGGGGCGGATGTATTGTTACCTTTCTTTAACACCTGGGGGCGGCCCGTCAGGAAGTCCAGGATCCAGTTGCAGAAGGAGGTGTTTAGTCCCAGGGTCCTCAGCTTATTGATGAGCTTTGAGGGCACTATGGTGTTGAACGCTGAGCTGTAGTCAATGAATAGCATTCTCACATAGGTGTTCCTTTTGTCCAGGTGGGAAAGGGCAGTGTGGAGTGCAATAGAGATTGCATCATCTGTGGATCTGTTAGGGCGGCATGCAAATTGAAGTGGGTCTAGTGTTTCTTGGATAATGGTTTTGATGTGAGCCATGACCAGCCTTTCAAAGCACTTCATGGCTACAGATGTGAGTGCTACGGGTTGGTAGTCATTTAGGCAGGTTACCTTAGTGTTCTTGGTGATGTGGACACCAAGAAACTTGAAGCTCTCAACCTGCTCCACTACAGGGAAAAATAAATAAACATAAATATGGGTTGTATTTACAATGGTGTTTGTTCTTCAATGGTTCTTCAATGGTCCATTTCTTGTAACAACAGGTCACAAATATTGCTGCTGCGGTGGCACACCGTGGTATTTCACCCAATATATGGGAGTTTACCAACATTTGATTTGTTTTCAAATTCTTTGTGGGTCTGTGTAATCTGAGGGAAATGTGTCTCTAATGTGTCTCTCATACATTTGGCAGGAGGTTGGAAGTCCAGCTCAGTTTCCACCTCTCTCTGGCTCGTTGGAAAGATTCTGAATTATTCAAATGCAATTTCATAAAAATTAAAAAAGGTAGTCTCCACCACTTGGCAGGGGACTTGATAGTTAATCACAATTAAATCTGCAAGATTAACTGGCCACCCATTTATTATTATTGAGACAGCCCACCCACACGCACACGTAAAGTGTTAAATACCGTCTGTCAGAGAGACGGATTCTATTGGGTGAAATAGCACAGTGTGCCATTACAGTTAAACAATCCTTCTTTAACCTGTCTCCTCCCCTTCATCTACACTGATTGAAGTGGATTCGACAAGTGACATCAATAAGGGATCATAGCTTTCACCTGGATTCACCCGGTCAGTCTGATTCGCTGGTGTTTTTACAGTCTTCTATGTTAAAAAAAAAGATTAATCAAAACTTATTTATCTGCCCGTAAACTCTGCATGCTTTTTCAAGTCTTGGTGGTAGAAAAACTCGAAATATTATCGGGTGACTTCAGGTTTGGCCTACTTCGACATGTTAGTTACTATATCAATATTTGCGGATAAATGTATTTCCACTTCAATTGTTGTCACCAACCAGGTTTCCATCCAACCTTTTTAGGCAAGTTAAGTACATGTCGGATAAAAAAAATGTCATGACAGGCCTGATGGGAACAGAACATTTGTCGGTAAACTTTTCAAATGTCGACAAAAACGAAATATGCTAGACAAGGTGGGATCTCTTTGTGTTGAGAAATGTCGTTGAAAACACTTTTATTTGCAAATATTGATGTAATAACCATCATATCGAGGTACATGTTGTGTGGTCCTCCCACTGCGACTCGTCCGGAGAGCATGCAGTTTGTGAGAAAAGCATTAGTAGAGTTCCAAATACGATGGAAACCCAATTAACTACTTTTTAAATTCAGTACATGGGAATTTAAACCCAAAATGTATTTTTATGTGCACAGTCTTTTATCTGTGCACATAAAATAATTATGGTGGGAAAATACACATATTGTTTTTATGTGGATTTTAGAATATTCGCATGAAAATCTGTCGCCAATTGAATGGAAATCTGGACACCAACACATTTTCTTTCCCCCACACTAGGACACTTGCAGGGATGGGCAACTGGTGGCTCCCCTTTTGAAGGCCCCCCGTCGGCTCCCCTTTTGAAGTGCCATTTGGGACGCACACATTGACACTAATCACCTAAAGGGTAAACACCGTGGAAAATGTCACACATAACGTGGGAAAAAGTGGAGGATTTATTAAAAAACGCTTTCCAAGTGCTGAAAACATGGAAAAAGGAGGCTATGCGAAGGTGTGACACAGGACTGCACGGTATCCAAATCACGCTCAGAAAAGCAAAGGCTCTATTAGACCTAGAATAAATGTTAACCTAATTATGTAAATTATACGACCGACAGCAGAAGTCATAGTAAGTGTGTGTGTGTGTGCATGTGTGCGCTAAGAGTGTAGGTGTGCATGTGTGTGTGTGTGTAAAAGTGTGTGTTTATCGAGAGGACTGAGGTGAACGGCTTCACTTGCAATTTTCTCCTGCTCTGAGAAATGTAATTTCAGCCAGAGATACTTAGTTAGAGGATCAGAGATAAACATAGTAACCACAGCAGGACAGGGTAAATTAAGCCGCCCAGGGGCGGACTCAGACAAAAATTCAGCCCTGAAATTTCAGCCACACCATAATTTTACCAGGTACTGCAGGAATGTGTACCAGACACAAATGGGAGGCTGTGTACTTCAGTTGTGGGTTGAATATTATTTGTTTTCTTTCAATACATTTGTTGTGCTTGTTTTGGCTTACCCGCCGTGCTGGTTTGGGCGGGCTTTGCTATTTTTTGGGCTACTCAGTTTGTTGCATTACACCAGGCGCTCTATGATAAGGTCGACAAATGCATTTAGAAGAAAGCAAAAACTACTTTCACCCAGGTCTGAGGCACACATACGGATATGATATGGGCCCAACATCAACCAGTGATTCCTGTACTTCCTATGTACATGATTCACTTAGCTAAGGTGTTAAAATATTAGGCTATAGATAATTCAATAGAAGAAAACAGCGAGAGAGAAGTAATGGTTACATTAAGGAACTGGCACTCTCTCGCGCTCTCGCTCTCTCTCTCTCTCTCTCTCTCTCTCTCGCTCTCTCGCTCTCACTCTCTCGCTCTCTCACTCTCTCGCTCTCTCACTCTCTCGCTCTCACTCTCTCGCTCTCACTCTCTCGCTCTCACTCTCTCGCTCTCACTCTCTCGCTCTCACTCTCTCACTCTCACTCTCTCGCTCTCTAGCTCTCTCGCTCTCTCACTCTCGCTCTCACTCTCTCGCTCTCACTCTCTCGCTCTCACTCTCTACTCTCTCACTCTCTCACTCTCTCACTCTCTCGCTCTCTGTTTTCTTCTATTGAATTCAATATACAACCTTCTGTGTTTGCCATAGAACGGTGCCAGGACTAGTTTATGTAGATCCGGATAGATTTCCAGCGTTGTGCTTCATTTGACAATGGCTCGCTTTTCAGCAAATGAAATAAGAGTGAGATAGGAGGGACTTTCCAGCCTTCAGTGCTGGTGGCTGTGTAATGTAATCCGACACCAGAGTCACTTGTTACTACAGCTCACAGTTCATACTCGCTGGGATGAAGAGACTGAGAAGAGACTGAGATTCAGAAGCGAATAAACATTGATAAAACAATTTAAAATACACAGACAGTCCCCGAATTGACCTGTATTGTAATACACTCGACTCATCTGTCGTCACAAACTATAGACCTGTAGCCCTTCTCTCTTTTCTCTCCAAAACACTTGAGTGCGTTGTCTCGGATCAACTCTCTTGTTATCGCTCTCAGAATGATCTTCTTCACCCTAACCAATCAGGCCTCAAGATGGTTCACACAACCCGAGACTGCTCTTCTCTGTGTCACGGAGGCTCTCCCCACTGCCAAAGCTGACTCTCTCTCCTCTGTTCTCATCCTCCTAGATCTATCCGCTGCCTTCGACACCGTGAACAATCAGATCCTCCTCTCCGCCCTCTCAGGGCTGGGCGTCTCAGGCTCTATCAGATCCTCCTCTCAGGGCTGGGCGTCTCAGGCTCTATCAGATCCTCCTCTCCACCCTCTCAGGGCTGGGTGTCTCAGGCTCTATCAGATCCTCCTCTCAGGGCTGGGCGTCTCAGGCTCTATCAGATCCTCCTCTCCACCCTCTCAGGGCTGGGTGTCTCAGGCTCTATCAGATCCTCCTCTCCCCCCTCTCAGGGCTGGGTGTCTCAGGCTCTATCAGATCCTCCTCTCAGGGCTGGGTGTCTCAGGCTCTATCAGATCCTCCTCTCAGGGCTGGGTGTCTCAGGCTCTATCAGATCCTCCTCTCCCCCCTCTCAGGGCTGGGTGTCTCAGGCTCTATCAGATCCTCCTCTCAGGGCTGGGTGTCTCAGGCTCTATCAGATCCTCCTCTCAGGGCTGGGTGTCTCAGGCTCTATCAGATCCTCCTCTCCGCCCTCTCAGGGCTGGGAGTGCACACTCTTGGATTGCATCCTACCTGCCAGGCCTCTCCTACCAGGTGACGTGGAGAGGATCTGTGTCTGCACCACGTACTCTCACTACTCGGTTCTAGGCCCTCTCCTCTTCTCTCTCTACACCAAGTCACTCAGCTCCGTCATATCCTCACATGGTCTCTCCTGTCATTGCTATGCGGATGACACTCAACAACGTTTCTCCTTCTCCCCCTCTGACACCCAGGTGGCGACACGCATCTCTGCGTGCCTGGCAGGTATCTCAGCTTGGATGTCGGCCCCCCACCTCAAGTTCAACCTCGACAAGACGGAGCTGCTCTTCCTCCCGGGGAAGGCCTGCCCGCTCAAAGACCTCTCCATCACGGTTGACAACTCCACAGTGTCACCCTCCCAGAGAGAAAAGTATCTTGTCATGAGTCCTGACCCTGGACAACACCCTGTCCTTCTCTGCAAACACTCCTGCAGGTTCATGCTCTACAACATCCGTAGAGTACAACCCTGTCTCACACAGGAAGAGGAACATCCGTAGAGTGGCACAGGTCCTAATCCAGGCACTTGTCCTCTCCCATCTGATCTACTGCAACCCCTGCAATTTACCCAGAATGCTGCAGCCCACCTGGTTTCAACCTTCCCAAGTTCTCCCATGTCACCCAGCTCCTTCGCGCACTCCACTGGTTTCCAGTCGAAGCTCGCATCCACCACAGAGTCCCTGCCCATCTTCTGAAAGCCCCTGAAACCCTTCCTCTTCAAAGAGTATCTTAAATAATCCCCCTCCTCATCTCGAAAATTTGTTTTAAAACTTTCCTGAACAACACTTGCACTCTACGGGATCGGTGTCCCTAAACCGGGACGGTTGTTGCTCAATAGGCGATAATGTGACTAGAAAACGTTGTAAACAACAGCCAACTTTCCTTGACATAGACATGTCTGATATGGGCAGAAAGCTTAAATTCTTGTTAATTTAACTGCACTGTCCAATTTACAGTAGCTATTACAGAAAAGAAATGCCATGCTATTGTTTGAGGAGAGTGCACAACAACAAAACACTTTTATCAAGGCAACTGGTTTGGTACATTCACCTCTGAAGGTAAATAATGCACTTACATTCAGTAATCTTGTTCTGATTGTGTCATCTTGAGGGTCCCAGAGATAAAAATGTAGCATAGTTTTGTTTGATCAAATACATTTTTATATTCAAATGTAGGAACTGGGGTCTGCAGTTTGACCCCACTGCTGACTCTGGCTCCACAACTACCCCGCCCGGCCATCTAGATGTGTGAAGGTTTGTGTATTTTCTGTAGGGAAGCTAATGAGTCATCATGCATGACATTCCTGGGAGTGTGTAAACTTAAATGTTTTATTACCATAGCATTTTTGTATGGTCTCTCTAGTTATGTACTTGAAAATGTATAAATTGACCAATTCGGGCACATTTGGGCAAACTCCTGGCAGACTTGATTCAAAATATTGTGTAGTGATTATTCACTGGATCACCCTGAAACTTTGCACACACTTCTGCCATCTTGTGGACAAAATCTAAGTTACACCTAGGATCCTAATTCAATATTATGGCCTTTCTGAGACGATGAGAAAAAAATATGTAGAAAACGCATGTTTTTTTGTTTGTATCATCTTTTACCAGATCTAATGTGTTATATTCTCCTACATTAATTTCACATTTCCACAAACTTCAAAGTGTTTCCTTTCAAATGGTATCAAGAATATGCATATCCTTGCTTCAAGGTCCTGAGCGACAGGAAGTTAAATTTGTGGCTGTCGTACAATATACAGCCAAAATATTAGGCCTACCTGGCAGCAGTAGGCTACATGAGCTGTGTCAGTGTGCGTGAGTGTGTCTTTCTCTGTTTTCGTCCTACCTTGACTGCACAGCAGCTGATTTGTCATTTCCTCACAGATATATGCATACAGCACTCGGACCAGCAGAACCAGAACTTTGAGCAAATAAGTCGTTAACAAAAACTTTTTCGGGCACTACCTTTCCGTGACTGACAGAGTCAGAACTGGTCCATCTTGGGAGAGGGGCCGGCCGTTGCCCACTGGTATGGTAAATGCTAAATATAGATGATTATGACAAAGACAAGTACCACAAAAGTCATTAAAAAAAAGCAGGCAGTGTCCATAATATAGAGAGAGAGAGAGAGAGAGAGAGAGAGAGAGAGAGAGAGAGAGAGAGAGAGAGAGAGAGAGACCCCAATATATATATATATCTTTTTTCTTTACCAGCCCACCCAAGAATTGCCAGGTGGCCAATCTGCCCATGAAGCCAACTACACATTTCTGTAATGAATGAAATGTTACCACTACCTTTTTAAAGCCATGTCTATCTTTATTTCCCAAACACAATTCAACACAAACACAATCGCTTTTTTTGTCTTTGAATAATTTTACGCATCTTTTTATACACAGGCCTAGAAAAATCTGTCAATTTAGGTTCAATCCACCGCATCCGCCGTTGTCGCACTTCCACATCTGCAGTGAAAGGTGACAGAGCCAGAGCCGTGTTTGTCTCCAATTTGCTCTAGGACCTCCACAAGCATCTTGGGACTCTTATAGAGACCCAAACTGATGTATAGAACAATATTATGATCTACTGATGATGATGAACTACTTAGGTTTAGATACAAGCATCATGAAACCTCTGACACAATCAATTCATTTGACTTGGTGAAAATCCTTTTTTTTTTGGACCTAACTTGCTCACCACTTTATCCATGTGGTTTCTTCCTTCACAGACTCCACGAAATGATGACCTCTTCCTAAATATCTGGTCAAATTATTAATTTTGTGTATGGTTTCCTAGAAGCAAGGGTGGCTCAACTTACCCTACTCTCCCCTATAAGAGAAGAAAAAAAAATAAGAAAAACTATACATATACACTATGGTGGCAGATCCTAAGTAGAGGGGTCTGGTCCGTTAATTGGAAACCAGCTGGAGGTGATTATAGGTGGGTATGGTTGTATAAGGGGTCTGGTCCATTAATTGGAAACCAGCTGGAGGTGATTATAGGTGGGTATGGTTGTATAAGGGGTCGAGGTTAAGCCAGGACAGCCCTAGTCTTGTAATAAGTGCCTAAGGATTGCTGATGGCTAATTGACTGAGAGTCAGGCCTCATCTGAAGAAAGCCAGCCAGACAGCCTTACCTTCTAGCATCACCATTCTTGTACTCTGTTATTTTAAATATTTTGTTCAATTCATGTGTTTACAGGACAGTGTCGGTAATGTGTTTTCGGACCCTCCCTTGGTCGTATTTTCACGGTGCAGAAATCTCAAGAGATCAATTGGTAAACTGATTTACCACCCTAAAACACCCCCGCGGTCACGACTTCAGCCGAAGTTGGTCCCTCTCCTTGTTCGGGCGGCTTTCGGCGGTCGACATCACCCGGCTTTCTAGCTACCGCCGATCTACTTTTCATTTTCTATGTTTTTGTCTTCATTATACACATCTGGTTTTTATCCCATAATTATATGTTCCTTATTTAACCCTCTGTTTCCCCTCATGGTTTTGTGCGTGTTTGTATTATGTTAGATGTTCTTTTTATGTGAGCTTGGATTTTACTACCTATTTTGGTAGTTTTTGTTATTTGAGTAAAGATACGTGATTTACTCATCTCCGTTGTCCTGCGGCTGACTCTGCCTACCTGCTACACTGAGACTTCTGACACCCGCACAACGTCTTGCTGCGCCTCTACCGAATGGAAACTACCAGTGTAATGGCTGCGCTCAATGCAATGGCACTTACAAATGTAGATCCTTCAAACACCCTCAAACAGGGAAACAGATCACAATCAAAGGTGTTATCACGTGCTCCACTAAGGCAGTTATTTATCTTATAACTTGTCCTTGTGGTGAAAAGGACGTGGGTAAAACTAAACGTACATTAAAAGTAAGTTTCTCGGAGCATCGTAGCACCAGCAGGTGCAAAAACTTGACGTACCCAGTTGCGGGCCACTTTTTGGAAGCGAACCACTCTATTTCGTCCCTTCGCTATAACGGCATCGAACACGTCACCCTCCCTAGGAGAAGGGGTAAAACGAGAGGCTGCCTGGATCTGTAATTTAAAGACCCCTTGCTCCCTTTGGTCTCAACGTGGACTTTGATCTGAAGCCATTATTGTGATTTTGCTATTCATTATAAATGTTTGTAGGCCTATCTATGAAAATTGTATTTATGATCGCATGTTATCCATTCATGCTTTTTATATGTTCTATTTATATCTGTAAACCAACCAGTGACATCAAGCCACACCCGGCCATGATTACAGCCACCTGTGTGTCCTTCCAAATGATATAAACTAGTGACCTGAAATGTTTTTCATTATACCCCGATGAAGACAGCTTGTCTCTCGAAACGTTGGTTATTAAATTGTTGCGTCTGAGCTCCTAGAGTGTGAGGCTCTCCTTTTCTTTTTCAGGTAGTCATGGTTACCGCGAATCTGAAGATGTTCAAGTATGTAAAACGTTCTGTCTGACTGTGTGCATCTGGATAAAGGGAGTTCAGTGCAAACTATGTAATTCAATGGGTCGGATCGGGAGGATGTGAAGTTTGGCTGCAGAACGTACAGATGGAAATGTGTAGAACAGGCATGATAGTCTGTCATGTAGAATAGGAAAAATTACATTTCTATTATTCCATAATATTCGGAACATTTCTCATCACTGAATACACCCTTTGACTAATAGGTATAACCAGCCTCTGTGCCAGCTTTGGAAGACACGCAATGCAAACACTGGGCTTTTAGCACTTTGACCCAGCTTTAACAGATAGACACACAAATCCACCCACACACTCACATGCAGGCTGTTTAGTATTGTTACATTTAATTACTACTTACTTATTATGTTAAATTATATGAAATATTCCAACAGCATGCAACACATGACAACACAGCATGGTAGCAACACAACATGACAACAACATGGTAGCAACACAACACATGGCAGCAGCACAAAACAGGGTACAAACATTGTTGTGCACAAAGGGCAAGAAGGTAGAGGCAGCAATACATCACTGGAAGCAGCCACAACTGTCAGTAAGAGTGTCCATGATTGAGTCTTTGAATGAAGAGATTGAGATAAAACTGTCCAGTTTGAGTGTTTTTGTTGCAGCTCGTTCCAGTCGCTAGCTGCAGCGAACTGAAAACTGGCAGAACGGGTGTTGTATGTGGAGGATGAGGGCTGCAATAGATATCTCAGAAAGGGGGGAGTGAGGCCTGAGAGGGTTTTTATTAATAACCAACAACCAGTGGTTCTTGCGACAGGTATACAAGAGATGACCAGTTTACCGAAGAGTGTAGAGTGCAGTGATGTATGTGTCCCATGAGGAGCATTGGTGGCAAATCTGATGGCCGAATGGTAAAGAACATCTAGCCGCTCGAGAGAACCCTCACCTGACCGATTTATAAATTACCATAATCATGGCATGGGTATGATGGTCATCTGAATCATGGTTAGTTTGGCAGCTGGAGGGAAAGAGGAGCGATTACGATAGAGGAAAAAAGGTTTGATATGTGCTGAGAGAAGGACAGTGCACCGTCTAGCCATACTCCCAAGTACTTGTATGAGTTGACTACCTCGAGCTCTAAACCCTCAGAGGTAGTAATCACCCCTTGTGGGGAGAGGGGCATTCTTCTTACCAAACCACATGACCTTTGTTTTTACTATTTAGCGCAGTAAGTCTATTTGTAAGGTATTAAGCCAGGCCTTCAGCTTTAGAAACTTTCTAATATCAGAGTAGTCATCTACAAGATAGCACTGTCCATAGGAGGCTCTAAATGTTTTAGCTCTATGTTCCATTGTCATGCTTTCTTCTCAACTACTAACATTAACATTAGTGGTCTTTAAAAAAAAATCAAATAATTACCTTTATTTAACAAGGCAAGTCAGTTAAGAACATATTCTTATTTTCAATGACGGCCTAGGAACAGTGGGTTAACTGCCTTGTTCAGGGGCAGAACGACAGATTTGTACCTTGTCAGATCGGGGATTTGTTACTAGTCCAACGGTCTAACCACTAGGCTACCCTGCCGCCCCTGTCTTGCTCTCTCTCTCTTTCTGCCAATCTTTCTATTAGAGACTAATTTAAACTAACAGGGAACGGTACTTACTGCTATTATTACCCACCTGCATTGAATTAAAATCCTAATCATTGGGTGTGTTCGTAAGTTCACTCTGGAGTGCCAGAGTGTGCCCTGGCCGTTCGTAAACGTAGAGCTTTGTCAGATTGTCCGTTGGAGGGTGCCCACTGGACGCTCTGGCCGAGGAGTAGATTTGATCCGAGTATTCTAACCTCGTAACCTCAGTCAAGCACCCAAGCTAACTGGCTAACGTTGGCTAGCATGCTAGCTACAGTACTTCCAGACACAAATAAGAGAACACCTCACTCTGACCATTTTACTCGGCCAAGCAGAGCAGGTTAGGCCGTGTTAATGTTATCTAGAGCGTTGGTGGCTGAAACTGTGCTGCTGGTGACAACTGAGTTACGTTTTTTTGCCGTGTTTGTAAAATCATTAGTTATTCTGCACTCTGGCACACTCAGATGCACTGTTGCCAAATTTGTAGCGCAATGACAACTCAAAACCCGCCCAAAAGGCGAGATGGCGCCAACAGACATGGCAGCTCTGCTTCTAGCTCCTAAGCAACTTTGCAGTATTTCATTTTTTTGTTGGTGTTATTTCTTACATTGTTAACCCTGAATGTTTTTTGTGTTTTTACATACAGCCGGAAAAAACTTTTGGATATCAGAGCGACGGTAACTCACCAGCATTATGAACAGAAATACGACTTTCCCGAATTGGATCCTTTGTTTGCACCCCCCAGGGCAATTGAACTTATCCCAGAGGCTGCTCCAAGACGCCGCCGGCAGAAAATAGGTATTCGGACTGGAGTCCGACTCAGGAGACGTGCACACCATCCACTGCTTCTGAGTATATTACTCGCTAATGTTCAGTCTCTGGATAATAAAGTAGACGAGGTCAAGGCGAGGATCTCCTTCCAGAGAGACATCAGGGACTGTAACATACTCTCTCAGGATATACTGTCCCCATCCATACAGCCAGCTGGGTTCTCAGTACATCGCACAGACAGCAACAAAGAACTCTATGGGAAGAAGAAGGGCGTGATGTATGTTTCATGATTAACTACTCATGGTGTGATTGTGATAACATACAGAAACTCAAGTCCTTTTGTTCACACGACCTAGAATGCCTCACAATCAAATGCCAACCGTATTACCTCCCAAGAGAATTCTCTTCGGTTATAGTCACAGCCGTGTATATTCCACCTCAAGCCGATACCACGACTGCGCTCAAGGAACTACAGTCGTTGCCAAAGGTTTTGAGAATGGCACAAATATTAATTTTCACAAAGTCTGCTGCCTCAGTTTGTATGATGGCAATTTGCATATACTCCAGAATGTCATGAAGAGTGATCAGATGAATTTCAATTAATTGCAAAGTCCCTCTTTGCCATGCAAATGAACTGAATCCCCCCCAAAACATTTCCACTGCATTTCAGCCCTGCCACAAAAGGACCAGCTGACATCATGTCAGTGATTCTCTCATTAACACAGGTGTGAGTGTTGACGAGGACAAGGCTGGAGATCACTCTGTCATGCTGATTGAGTTTGAATAACAGACTGGAAGCTTCAAAAGGAGGGTGGTGCTTGGAATCTTGTTCTTCCTCTGTCAAACATGGTTACCTGCAAGGAAACACGTGCCGTCATCATTGCTTTGCACAAAAAGGGCTTCACAGGCAAGGATATTGCTGCCAGTAAGATTGCACCTAAATCAACCATTTATCGGATCAATTGTTGTGAAGAAGGCTTCAGGGGCGCCCAAGAGAGTCCAACAAGCGCCAGGACCGTCTCCAGTACAGAGCTTGCTCAGGAATGGCAGCAGGCAGGTGTGAGTGCATCTGCACGCACAGTGAGGCGAAGACTTTTGGAGGATGGCCTGGTGTCAAGAAGGGCAGCAAAGAAGCCACTTCTCTCCAGGAAAAACATCAGGAACAGACTGATATTCTGCAAAAGGTACAGGGATTGGACTGCTGAGGACTGGGGTAAAGTTATTTTCTCGAATGAATTCCTTTTCCGATTGTTTGGGGAATCCGGAAAAAATCTTGTCTGGAGAAGACAAGGTGAGCGCTGCCATCAGCCCTGTTTCATGCCAGCAGTAAAGCATCCTGAGACCATTCATGTGTGGGGTTGCTTCTCAGCCAAGGGAGTGGGCTCACTCACAATTTCTTCTAAGAACACAGCCGTGAATAAAGAATGGTACCAACACATCCTCCGAGAGAAACTTCTCCCAACCATCCAGGAACAATTTGGTGATGAACAATGCCTTTTCCAGCATGATGGAGCACCTTGCCATAAGGCAAAAGTGATAACTAAGTGGCTCGGGGAAAAAAAACATCTATATTTTTGGGTCCAAGGCCAGGAAACTCCCCAGACCATAATCCCATTGAGAATTTGTGGTCAATCCTCAACAGGCGGGTGGACAAACAAAAACCTACAAATTCTAAAAGAAAAACAAGCATTGATTATGCAGGAGTTAATTGACAGCATGCCAGGGCGGATTGCAGAGGTCTTGAAAAAGAACGGTCAACACTGCAAATATTGACTCTTTGCATCAACTTCATGTAATTGTCAATAAAAGCCTTTGACACGTATGAAATGCTTGTAATTATACTTCAGTATTCCATAGTAACATCTGACAAAAATATCTAAAGACACTGAAGCAGCAGACTTTGTGGAAATTAAGATTTGTGTCATTCTCAAAACGTTTGGCCACGACTGTACACTGGAATTTATGCAAACTGGAAAACACATATCCTAAGTCCGCATTTATTGTAGCTGGAGATTTTAACAAAGCAAATTTGAGGAAAACTCTACCAAAGTTCTATCAACACATTGACTGTAGTACTCGCTCTGGTAATACACTCAATCACCGCGGACACCGACGTCTTGCTCCCGGACAAGCTAAATACCTTCTTCACCCGCTTTGAAAATAACACAGTGCCACCGACGCGGCCCATTCCCAAGGACTGTGGGCTCTCGTTCTCAGTGGCCGACGTGAGTAAGACATTTAAGCGTGTTTACCCTCGAAGGGCTGTTGGCCCAGACGGCATCCTTAGCCGTGTCCTCAGAGCATGGGCAGACCAGCTGGCTGGAGTGTTTACAGATATATTCAATCTCTCTCTATCCCAGTCGGCTGTCCCCACTTTCTTCAAGATGTCCAACAAAGGTAACTGAACTTAATGACTATCGCCCCTTAGCACTCACGTCTGTCATCATTAAGTGCTTTGAGAGGCTAGTTAAGGATCATATCACTTCTAACTTACCTGACACCCTGGACCCACTTCAATTTGCTTACCGCCCCAATAGATCCACAGACGATGCAATCGCCATCGCACTGCACACTGCCCTATCACGCACGCCTCCGAATCTATCATCAAGTTTGCAGACAACACAACAGTAGTAGTCCTGATTACCAACAATGATGAGACAGCGTACAAGGAGGAGGTGAGGGCCTTGGCGGAGTTTGGTGCCAGGAAAACAACAGCCTGCCTCACTGCCTGATAGTTAACAGCAGCAGTTCACAGTGAAATATCTACATATTTAAGTAAAATTTACATATTTTAAGAGAAATGCCATAGCGGCTACACTGCATCTTAGATGTAGCCCAAAAACCTGCACCCGCAACATTGTTTTCAAAGTAGCCCAAATATGGGAAAACCGCGGATGTGGCTAACCTGCTCGGATGAGAGTGCTCTAATAGCCGAGTGAATTTACGAACGCACCAGTACTGTGTGGCTAATCCTTACTGTGGGAACTCACCCAGTACTGTGTGGCTAATCCTTACTGTGGGAACTCACCCAGTACTGTGTGGCTAATCCTTACTGTGGGAACTCACCCAGTACTGTGTGGCTAATCCTTACTGTGGGAACTCACCCAGTACTGTGTGGCTAATCCTTACTGTGGGAACTCACCCAGTACTGTGTGGCTAATCCTTACTGTGGGAACTCACCCAGTACTGTGTGGCTAATCCTTACTGTGGGAACTCACCCAGTACTGTGTGGCTAATCCTTACTGTGGGAACTCACCCAGTACTGTGTGGCTAATCCTTACTGTGGGAACTCACCCAGTACTGTGTGGCTAATCCTTACTGTGGGAACTCACCCAGTACTGTGTGGCTAATCCTTACTGTGGGAACTCACCCAGTACTGTGTGGCTAATCCTTACTGTGGGAACTCACCCAGTACTGTGTGGCTAATCCTTACTGTGGGAACGCACCCAGTACTGTGTGGCTAATCCTTACTGTGGGAACTCACCCAGTACTGTGTGGCTAATCCTTATTGTGGGAACTCACCCAGTACTGTGTGGCTAATCCTTACTGTGGGAACTCACCCAGTACTGTGTGGCTAATCCTTATTGTGGGAACGCACCCAGTACTGTGTGGCTAATCCTTACTGTGGGAACTCACCCAGTACTGTGTGGCTAATCCTTACTGTGGGAACTCACCCAGTACTGTGTGGCTAATCCTTATTGTGGGAACTCACCCAGTACTGTGTGGCTAATCCTTACTGTGGGAACTCACCCAGTACTGTGTGGCTAATCCTTACTGTGGGAACTCACCCAGTACTGTGTGGCTAATCCTTACTGTGGGAACTCACCCAGTACTGTGTGGCTAATCCTTACTGTGGGAACTCACCCAGTACTGTGTGGCTAATCCTTACTGTGGGAACTCACCCAGTACTGTGTGGCTAATCCTTACTGTGGGAACTCACCCAGTACTGTGTGGCTAATCCTTACTGTGGGAACTCACCCAGTACTGTGTGGCTAATCCTTACTGTGGGAACGCACCCAGTACTGTGTGGCTAATCCTTACTGTGGGAACTCACCCAGTACTGTGTGGCTAATCCTTATTGTGGGAACTCACCCAGTACTGTGTGGCTAATCCTTACTGTGGGAACTCACCCAGTACTGTGTGGCTAATCCTTATTGTGGGAACGCACCCAGTACTGTGTGGCTAATCCTTACTGTGGGAACTCACCCAGTACTGTGTGGCTAATCCTTACTGTGGGAACTCACCCAGTACTGTGTGGCTAATCCTTATTGTGGGAACTCACCCAGTACTGTGTGGCTAATCCTTACTGTGGGAACTCACCCAGTACTGTGTGGCTAATCCTTACTGTGGGAACTCACCCAGTACTGTGTGGCTAATCCTTACTGTGGGAACTCACCCAGTACTGTGTGGCTAATCCTTACTGTGGGAACTCACCCAGTACTGTGTGGCTAATCCTTACTGTGGGAACTCACCCAGTACTGTGTGGCTAATCCTTACTGTGGGAACTCACCCAGTACTGTGTGGCTAATCCTTACTGTGGGAACTCACCCAGTACTGTGTGGCTAATCCTTATTGTGGGAACTCACCCAGTACTGTGTGGCTAATCCTTACTGTGGGAACTCACCCAGTACTGTGTGGCTAATCCTTACTGTGGGAACTCACCCAGTACTGTGTGGCTAATCCTTACTGTGGGAACTCACCCAGTACTGTGTGGCTAATCCTTACTGTGGGAACTTACTGTGGGAATCAAGTTGTTCACGCTTAATGACTATAGACTATATCTTTTCTCTGCGCTTCCCTCAATGCAACATTTCCATGACTACAGGGGCCCTAACCCTAACATCAAAGGGGGACGAAATACTTTGAATGAATTGGGTGATTCCACACCAGCATAGTCCCAAAATATTTTTTGGTAAGTCAGATTGTTCTGGCAATTCTCTCATAGTAACTTCATTGGGAGGAAAGATGTTTGACATGCTTTATACATTTGTATCACCCTTTTGGAGGGGGGGGGATCATGATGAAAGTGGCAATTTTAGGCCGATTTTAGACCTATATATGCCTCCTGTAAGATCCTATGATCTGTGAACCGTACATGCTACAGACAACATTGGTGTCATTATACCTGCAGTGTTCTGTCAAATATGGTGAATATTTAGATTCAGAAGTAAACGTTCCTTAATTCAACGTGAAATTTCTCATCTTTTATTTCAGCTCATGAAACAGGGGACCAGCACTTTACATGTTCCGTTTATATTTTTGTTCAGTAGTTTTGATCAGACAAAGTGGATTCCTTACTAAAGAGTAGCTGTCGTTCTTTCTCACAGTAGCCTAATTAAGTTGTTGATAAATATTGATCTCTCTCTCTCTCTCTCTCTCTCTCTCTGCAGTTAATTAAGTTGTTGATAATTAATGAAAATGACCTGATGTCTCCTCTCTATGTCAGCAGACTCTTGAGTTGACTGTGAGTGTGCATGGGCAGTTTAGTACAGTGTGGAGGAGTTCCCAGAGAGCTTCGACCAGCTGGGACTGCAGACCCACGGCCACCTGATCCCCCGAGGAGCATGCAGCCTCTGGCCGGGAGACGAAGAGGAGGAGGAGGAGGAGTATCAGCAGAAGGAGGAGAAGACAGACTGGAGGAGCTGATGCTGTGGGCGGCGGAGAATAACAGAGAGTGTGTGACACCTGGGCTGGGAATTGCCAGGGACCTCACGATACAATGTTTTCATGATGCGTAGGTGTCAATATGATTTGTGTTGTGATTCTCACGATTCTGTGTGTTGTGATTCTCACGATTCTATGTGTTGTGATTCTCACGATTCTGTGTGTTGTGATTGATTCTCACGATTCTATGTGTTGTGATTCTCACGATTCTATGTGTTGTGATTGATTCTCACGATTCTATGTGTTGTGATTGATTCTCACGATTCTATGTGTTGTGATTCTCACGATTCTGTGTGTTGTGATTGATTCTCACGATTCTATGTGTTGTGATTATCACGATTCTATGTGTTGTGGTTGATTCTCACGATTCTATGTGTTGTGGTTGATTCTCACGATTCTATGTGTTGTGATTCTCACGATTCTGTGTGTTGTTATTGATTCTCACGATTCTATGTGTTGTGATTCTTACGATTCTATGTGTTGTGGTTGATTCTTACGATTCTGTGTGTTGTGATTCTCACGATTCTATGTGTTGTGATTATCACGATTCTGTGATTTAATTGCGATTCGATGTTCCAAACGTATTGCTCACCATATGTCTGTCTGCTGCAGAGGGACAAGAGAGAAAACAAGTTTTGATCAGTCATGGAAATAAAAGTGCTGAAAACAAGTATGAATTATGAATTCATTTTTACTTAATGATTTGCAATTTACCCAGAGAGACTTGTGACCGTGAAAAGCTTTATTAAAGTGTACAACAAGTTTCGGCTTTGACCCTGCTATCCTGGAGCTGGTCATCGGGTGCTCCAAGTTGACCTATTTTGCATACCACAGCCTATCAATGCGAAATCCATGTCTTTCGTCACTGGAGGAGTTTGAAATCATGGGCCAATATGTATAGAGAGTTTTGTTTCAAATCAAAATGGTTGCGGTGAAAAAGTGAACGAGCATGAGCTGTGAGATCACTGCTTAAGATTGGAACAGAACAGCACAGTCAGATTACTGTGTGTCCTTGTTTGTGCGTGTGTCATGATGTGTCTCACTGGTATCGCCCACAGCCAGAGAGGTGGTGAGATTTTAACAAATGGAAGGGGGGAGAGGGGGGAAAGATAATCCCCTAGAGCTCTTGTTTGTTCCCCCTGTCAAAACTGTGCAGAAATAACTTTAAATCTCCATCTCTCTCAGTGAATCCAGAGGCAATAACAGGTTTTTTTGTTGGCGGCTTGACTGAGGATTGATTTAGCATAGAACAAGCGTAATAATAATTGGGAGTTGATTATCATTTGTAGGGAGGCGAGGGGGATAATGTTGGGTGGTTTTAACTATTTTAAGCTCCGGCCTTGTTTCTAGATTTTTATGAAATGCATCTGCCTTTCGGCTGTTTCATGATATGTTGAAGAGTTCAATAAAGGTCAGTTAAAATGCAAATATTCTCTCTCTCTCGCTGCCTCTTTAAGCTGCCGACGGTCAAGCGGCGCCGCTTTCGGTCGACCCCTTGCTTGCGCATTGCCAGGACGAGGACGGCTATACTTCGTTGCACCGTGCGGCCTACGGAGGCCACGCCGCCACGGCCTCTACCCTGCTGCCAGCGGGCACCGGAGTTAACTCCCGCACTGCCGACGGCTGGACGCCCCTACACAGCGCCTGTCGCTGGGGGCGAAGTCGCCACCGCATCCCTCTTGTTGCGCCAAGGGGCGGAGCTGGACGCCCAGATCAACGGTGGCTCCACCTAGCTGCCACCAACCCCCAACCCTAGCTGCCACCAACTCATGGGAGTTAAGACAGTGTTCCAAGAAGTGTCTTATGAACATATGAACAGTCATGTACACCACCACATAGTCTTTCTTTGCAGTCCTGGGAGGAAACATCAACTCTCAGTATGATGACAGTTTCTCTTATGTATCCTCTGCACGCTTTATTTGTCTTGAGTCCAAAACGGCAACATATTCTGTACATAGTGCACAACTTTTGGGCCCTTGCCTGGTCAAAACTAGTGCACTATGTAAGGGAATAGGGTGCCATTTGGTTTGCAAACCCCCAATAGCCCGGGTACATGGAATGGGTTGAAAATAATTGGTCCAATTAGCATCCTCTCAGAAACTGGGTGATTTTTAGCATGGAAACCCACATGGTCAGACACTGTACTTTGGATTAGGTCATCTTGTGATTGTTTGAAGTTGATCCAACTCATCCAATTGCTGACATACATTTTTTATAATGTCTGTCATTACAGACGTAGGCTCAAATGGGTTTCAATGGCGGGGTGACTAATATTGTGAAATTAAGCAGATCAGTTTGTATTCCAGGCTAAATTGTGTGTGCTGGAGTAATGTTTCTCATTGGTCTCTGAGCATTGGGTGTGTATTCATCTAATTTATTGAATTGATTGTTGAGCGTTGTGGCCATTAGAAATATAATTATTCATTCTAATTCTCTGGTTACAGCTCATTTGTTAGTCATCCAAGTGTCATCCGTGCTCGCTGTAGAAATAAGAATTAAATCAGTATAAATCTTAAGCGATGTTTTCCCTTAATGCCTTTGAATGTACCATCTCCCTTCACAAATAACGGGCCACCATTTTGATAGCGCTTACCAAACACGACCTGAGGACATTATTCACAACCGCATTCATTTCCAAATGTTTGTTTGCCTCTGGGACGTTCACGGGACGGTGTCTGAAGTGTGTCTATGCCTTGCTCACAGTCAATTCAAAAAACACAGTGCACGAATGGCAGTGTTTCAAACTCGCGTGGGATGAAGTGCCGTGCCACGTTATGGTAACTTGTGGTTGTTCTTGACAAGATCCTCTTGGTTTTGCGCTAAAATGGGTTGTCAGACTTGCCACGGTCCAGCCGTGCTACAAAGGACGGTCATCAAAAGGTCCACCAGAGGTAAACAGAAGGAGAGTCGACGCTCCGCGGTGACGTTTCCCCCTATGTACAGATCTAGGATCAGCTTCCCCTCCCTCTATCCTAACTTAAACATTATTGGGGTGAATGCGAAATTGACCCAAGATCAGTGTCTAGGGGGCAACCACCCTACTCCGAGGGTCAACTTTGAGCGTGACAGTTTTACTTGTAATTTAAAAAATACCATAAAACTTTAAAGCGCAAATGAATTTAATTACCAACTTCTCAGGTTGAAAACAGCCTATGTAGCATCAATATTAGTCAGAAACATTTATTCCAGTGCCAAAATTGACTGAAGTGTAATTAGGATAATTTTGGTCATATAAGTCAATATATTCCAAAAACAGAGTTTTGTGAGATTTGTGTAACGGAGTTCGTCATGACTTACATGAGGGTTGGGTTTGGATTACAACGATGCCCACTTTCCCACTAACACAAGATGGTAGAACAGTCATGCACAGAGAAACAGCTGCGCTGATTGCGCTCTATCCAGTCATTGCAGCCAAAATCTACAGACATTGGGGCTTGTTCGACATTGCAGACGACTGACTGATCTAGAAATCATTTAGCACCATAAATAACTACTCATTATTATTTGTAGATCAGTCAGTCACCACAATGCATCATGGATTTGATGCTATTGAGACAGACCTGCCCATTACGCAGCGCCACAGACTTGTTTACATCAGACAACACGGCGCCAGTTGTTATTTTGTTGTGGGGTGGCCAATTGCTAATGTTTTTGATAGTGATCTCTGGAGTCTGCCACATTTTGGGGCAAAAGGAGAATTGAGATGATGCACCTGCCACTTCTCAATATTCCATTCGCCCAGGTCGCAGTTGTAAATGAGAACTTGTTCTCAACTTGCCTACCTGGTTAAATACATTTTAAAAGACTGCGAGCCGTGACCTGTTTTGTAACATGATTTGCCATCAGACACTGCCAGACAGACACACTGGATAGTGAGAAAGTTGTAAAAACAAAAACAACGGCACAGAAGAACACACATGGCCACACGCAAGGGACTTGATAAGCTGATTTAGAGAACATGGGCCTGGCTGCTCAATGTGCCTGCTAGCTACTTCTAGCTTCATTGACAAATAAACTGGATGCAGGGCACTGACTAGTTTTTCATGCACATTTTCTTACTTGAGAAATCCTGCGCCAAACAACTTAGCTAGATGTAAAATTGTGCTATTAAGACCTTGGCAAAAACGTCAAAATGAATTTACAGATTTCTTGATTTTCCTCTATTTGGGGGAAGTGAGTGACTGTTGTTGCTACGGTAACTCGGGAGGGACAAAACAACAGTAACTGCCAGGGTACGATATGCGAACATAACACACCCACATCGAACCACACCCCACAAGACCCAAATCTCGTGTTTCGTGATGAGCACCAGAAAAACACATGCAAAATCGTTGTGTTCAGTCAGTCCCCACTTTAACCAGCATATCTTCAAACTCAAAACTTTTCCACTGCGCCATCAATGTCTGTGAGACGGGCCTTATTTTATTTATGCAAATTTAATTGTTGTTCATAAATCGCAAGATAATTGTTCTGTCTATTTAAAACGATGGTTACTTTGTGCACGGCGTGTGCAATTACAAGTCCATGAGATCTGAGTGACTTCTACCCGTTGTCATGGGAACTGGGAGAGTCTGCTGTTCTGCGGTACATATGTGGGCAGAGCCATGTTAAAATACTCACACTGTCCTGTTTCCTCCCCCACACACACACACACACACACACACACACACACACACACACACACACACACACACACACACACACACACACACACACACACACACACACACACACACACACACACACACACACACACACACACACACACACACACACACGCAACCCTAGCCCTTGGGTATTTATGTAAAAAAGGATTGTTTGTACCTACAGTCCATTAGCCTTTCAAGTGCCTGGGCACTAGGGGGATAAGGACTGCAAATGGATTTGGAATCGAGCAGCTGCAGTATAATGGACCCTGGGTCATACTAATTTAGGGCACACCGTACCAAAATGTTTTGCAACGGGAAAACGAAAATGAGTGTTTCTTATTGGACAAGTTAAGATAGTCCATCCCCATTTTTTGTCAGTTTTCTTTCATTTTGGGCCTAGTGTATACAACCCTGCTGCTGTTGAAGTAAGGCCTCTCAGACATGACACACAATGACTATTTGACCACTGTTTGTTTCTGTGTGAGAGCAGAGAAGTGAGGTGAAGTTGTCCCTAGAAGCTGATCTTGGGTCAGTTTAGCATTTTCCCCCCGCTAATGGTTAAGGTTAGATTGCTTGATTTGTCGTTTAATGTCCGATGAACATTTTGCTGCTCATTGACAAGTTGTAATCCATGCTCGCTGTGGAAAGACAAAATACATCTTTGTTCAAATCTCAGTTTTCTTTCAGTCTTCATAGTGCACAATAGTGCATATAAAAATGGGAACAAGCAATACGTTCCACATCCACACAAATGGTTCCTTCTCCGATTGAGACCGATATGCTTTGACTGTGAGATTCAAGAGATATACCTCTGTTCTCAGCAGCACATTAAAACTTGACACATTTTTATCCCTAGAATTGCATTAGTACACAACTTTCTTTTAAAAGTTTTTCCTTCGGGATACTGTTCTAATGGAGCAGATCCCAAAACTACGCTAGGAGAAAGCTTGTCTGCGTGCCAAATGGCACATTACTTTTGACCAGCCATATGGGGCTCTGTGCACTAAAAGGGAATATTGCACAAAAAAAAAGTCCACTAAAAAGGGAATAGGGTGCCATTTGGGGCGAACCCTAAGCCACGACATGCAAACAAAGCAGTCAAGCTGTGTTTGTGAAGTCACCGCAAAGATTTCCTAAGTAAGGGATCAAAGCTTGACTAAACCACAGAGCCTACGGAAGGTTGCAGGATACTAATGGGCACTAGCTAGATCTGTTTGGCATAACTCGTATCTCGAAATCAAACATGAAAACCCTACACACACAGATTCCTAATGTCCTTGAGTGATCAAGCATCATGTAGAACCCCGACTTCAAACAGGCAGAGGTTGGCTTTGAAGAGTAACAGCTCAGAGTTGCAAAGAAAAAGCCATGTCTCAGACTGGCCAATAAAAAGAAAAGATTAAGATGGGCCAAAGAACACAGACACTGGACAGAGGAACTCTGCCTAGAAGGCCAGCATCCCGGAGTCGCCTCTTCACTGTTGACGTTGAGACTGATGTTTTGCGGATACTATTTAATGAAGCTGCCAGTTGAGGACTCGTCTGTTTCTCAAACTAGACACTCTAATGTACTTGTCCTCCTGCTCAGTTGTGCACCGGGGCCTCCCACTCCTCTTTCTATTCTGGTTAGAGACAGTTTGAGCTGTTCTGTGAAGCGAGATCTTCAGTTTCTTGGCAATTTCTCGCATGGAATAGCCTTCATTTCTCAGAACAAGAATAGACTGACGAGTTTCAGAAGAAAGTTCTTTGTTTCTGGCCATTTTGCGCCTGTAATCAAACCCACAAATGCTGATGCTCCAGATACTTAACTAGTCTAAAGAAGGCCAGTTTTATTCCTTCTTTAATCAGAACAACAGTTTTCAGCTGTGCTAACATAATTGCAAAAGGGTCAATCAATTAGCCTTTTAAAATAATAAACTTGGATTAGCTAACACAACATGCCATTGGAACACAGGAGTGATGGATGCTGATAATGGGCCTCTGTACAGCTATATAGATATTCCATTTAAAAAATCTGCCGTTTCCAGCTAAAATAGTAATTTACAACATTGACAATGTCTACACTGTATTTCCGATCAATTTGATGTTATTTTCTTTCAAAAAACAAGGGCATTTCAAAGTGACCCCAAACTTTTGAACGGTAGTGTTTTGTATTGCAGAGAGATCGTGGGTTCTATCAATGTAATTGTCTTCATAATTTCCAATCCCCCAAATATATTTTTACATATTTTTAGTATTTTCCTCCAAGCCTAATTCCCCTAATTGGAGTAAACCAATGGACAACACTACTTAGGCTTCTACTCCAAGCTTATAAAGTGCATTCGGAAAGTATTCAGACCCCTTCCTTTTTTCTACGTTTTGTTACGTTACAGCCTTATTCTAAAATGCATTACATTTAAAAAAAATCCTTATAAATCTACACACAATACCCCATAATGACATCACAATACCCCATAATGACATCACAATACCCCATAGAAATGTGAGCAATGTATAAAAAATGTGCTTATTTACATATGTATTCAGGCCCTTTGTTATGAGACTTGAAATTGAGCTCAGGTGCATCCTGTTTCCATTGATCATCCTTGAGATGTTTCTACAACTTGATTGGAATTCACCTGTGGTAAATTCAATTGATTGGACATGATTTAGAAAGGCACACACCTGTCTATATAAGGTCCCACAGTTGACAGTGCATATCAGAGCAAAAACCAAGACATGAGGTCGAAGTAATTGTCCATAGAGCTCCGAGACAGGATCTGGGGAAGATCACAGATCTGGGGAAGGGTACCAAAACATTTCTGCAGCATTGAAGGCCCCCAAGAACACAGTGGCCTCCATCATTCTTTAATGGAAGAAGTTTGGAACCACCAAGACTCTTCCTGGAGCTGACCGCCCAGCCAAACTGAGCAATCGGGGGAGAAGGGCCTTGGTCAGGGAAGTGACCAAGAACCCGATGGTCACTCTGACAGAGCTGCAAAGTTCCTCTGTGAAGATGGGAGAACCTTCCAGAACGACAACCATCTCTGCAGCACTCCACCAATCAGGCCTTTATGGTAGTGGCCAGACGGAAGCCACTCCTCAGTAAAAGGCACGACAGCCCCCTTGGAGTTTGCCAAAAGGCACCAAATAAACTCTCAGACCATGAGAAACAAGATTCTCTGGTTTGATGAAACCAAAATGGAACTCTTTGGCCTGAATGCCAACGCTCACGTCTGGCGGAAACCTGGCACCATCCCTACGGTGAAGCATGGTGGCGGCAGCATCATGCTGTGGGGATGTTTATCAGCAGGGGGGACTGGGAGACTAGTCAGGATAGAGGGAAACATGAATGGAGCAAAGTACAGAGAGATCTTTGATGAAAACCTGCTACAGATATTTCTGTTTTTAATTTTTTATAAATTTGCAAACATTTCTAAAAACCTGTTTTTGATTTGTCATTATGTGGTATTGTGTGTAGATTGATGGGGGTTGGGGGGGTGATTTGAATACATTTTAGAATAAGGCTGTTACGTGACAAAATGTGAAAAAGGTTAAGGGGTATGAATACTTTCCGAATGGACTGTATTAAAATGTTCAGTTTTCAACAATTTAAGTATATGTTTTAAAAATGCATAGGCCTACTGCCCCCAGCTCTTTACAAAGTGATGTGTGATGCACTGAGGAAGCCTGCATTCTGTTGCCGTTTGATGCTGTGCTCAAAACAATTTGGAACAGAAATCTCCAACTCCCAGACAACTGGGGGAAAAAACTAGCTCCGACTGGGAAAAATTATTTTGAACGGTCATCCAACTTGGAATGTTAACTTTCTAGAGCTCCAACTTTCCGACCTGGAGATCGCTGACGTCCTGATTTGACTTTGTTTCCAGTTCCCAGTTGTCTTGAAGCACCACAAGATGCTGCAGAAACCCCGTGTCTGACAGATTTTCCATTTAAAGGCTCTTTATCTGTATGCTGTATGCGTGTGATAAATAAAATTCATAACGAATATACTGTACACACGCACCAATTTAATTCCACTAAATTTAGCTCATTAATATATAGATCGACAAGCATGACCAGTCAAATGTATTTCCGTTGACAGATATTTCCATCAATGAATAGGTTAAAAAAACGTTTTGCTCCTCCTAAGTGGTGCAGTGGTCTAAGGCACAGCATCGCAGTGCTTGAGGCGTCACTACAGACCCGGGTTCGATCCCAGCTGGCCGTGACCGGGAGACCCATGAGGCGGCGCACAATTGGCCCAGCGTCGTCCGGCTTAGGGGAGGGTTAGGCCGCAAGCTGACTTCGTTTGTCAGGTGTATGATGTTTACTCCGACACATTGGTAAGGCTGTGTTCCGGGTTAAGCGAGCAGTGTGGCAAGAAGCAGTGCAGCTTGGTTGGGTCGTGTTTCGGAGGACACATGGCTCTTGACCTTCACCTCTCCCGAGTCCATATGGGAGTTGCAGCGATGGGACAAGACTATAACTACCAATTGGATGCCACGGAATTGGGGCGAAAAAGGGGTAAAAGTATAAAAAAAATATATAAAAAAATGTTGCGATGGGATTTTTCTTTTTTTCCCAGACAATTTTATTTATCAGCTTTAGAATTTCTTTAAATGGACAAAAGCCAGCTATTACCAGCTAACAGAAACCCTGATGTGCTTGTGTGCGAGAGAGTGAGTGTGTTTTTGAAAATTTCTGTGTACTAGGATTGGGCAGTATCCAGATTGTCATACCTTCATACCGACCTTGTGCCATCCGTTAATACGGACACAAGGCGTTATTTTCAAACCCAACTGAGCGTCTGTAATCCGAAGGTTAGCAATGCTAACAAGTACATGCACAATCCCATAGAGAATGCTAACTAAATGCTAAGGAGCGCATTGCGAACATTTTATAGTCTCTGACCTAAATTATTTGCAGGACAGACATCCCTGCTCATAAAGTTATACAAGTAGCAAACTACTTGTATAACACGCACAAAAAAAATATTACACAGCAAGGCTCTTGATCCAGGAGGGGATTCTCTGCTGTTACTAACCGAAGTCCAGTTTTGGAAGAAGCTAACCACTTAGCTAGATAACTAACTAGCTACTAAATTAGCAAACCAAATGCATAACTGCAGAGCATTTAGCACATTCTAGACAGTTCATTTAATAGTTATGAGATATGTAGCTGGTAAACATTTAGTTATGAGATATGTAGCTGGTAAACATTTAGTTATGAGATATATAGCTGGTAACCATTTAGTTATGAGATATGTAGCTGGTAAACATTTAGTTATGAGATATGTAGCTGGTAAACATTTAGTTATGAGTTCCATACTGTAACTACGGTATATAGATACCTTGGCAGGTGCTGCACAACAGTGAGTGACTCACAAGGCTCCGGTCTCTCGTCGTTGTGTGCTTGTTAACAAACACAACGTGACTGGGGACTACCCGGAAAGCTTCATAATGGAAAATGATGTGATAGGTGAAATTGACGTAATCTTTTTTATCTCAGTAACATATTGCACAAGTTGACTGCATGTATTTACTTAAAAAAGTAGCTATAAATAATCAAATGTATTTAAAAATGTCAAATAAATAGTTTAAACGGTATTGACCCCGTATTGAAGAACGATCCTGTGGCTAGTTCCAAATGCCCCAGGATACAGTATATCGCCAGTATAAACTTGTATTTCAACACGTGTGTGTGTGTGTGTGTGTGTGTGTGTGTGTGTGTGTGTGTGTGTGTGTGTGTGTGTGTGTGTGTGTGTGTGTGTGTGTGTGTGTGTGTGTGTGTGTGTGTGTGTGTGCCTTTGAAGGGTGTCATGGGGGCACAGTGCACATGGTGTTACCATGGAGACAGATCTTATAAAATTGTTGGGAAAGGTAGAACATAACAGGATCAACGTTCCATTGTGGTCCTCTATCGGTAGGCAAGTGGCTGCAGGGCAAAACACGGGACATGGGCACTCTGTGCCATACATTCAATCATACACAATCATATAGATCATAATGCGTGAGATCATAATGCGTAAGATTACAATGCGGACAGGGGGGACCTGATCCTAGATCCGCACTCCTACTCTGAGACGCTATATTATTATGGGCCCTGATATGAATCTCCACCCGGCACAGCCAGAAGAGGACTGGCCACCCCTCAGAGCCTGGTTTCCTCTCTAGGTTTCTTCCTAGGTTCCGGCCTTTCTAGGGAGTTTTTCCCCCTAGCCACCATGCTTCTACACCTGCATTGCTTGCTGTTTGGGGTTTTAGGCTGGGTTTCTGTACAGCACTTTGTGACATCAGCTGATGTAAGAAGGGCTTTATAAATACATTTGATTGATTGAGTGATTGATTGATTGACTGACTTTCAGCAATGCAATGTAAAATCTGACCTGGGGCCATTTTATGCTATTTTGTATGCATAATTTCAGCTAGCGATGAATGCCTGCTTTTAAGACACTTACTGGGATTTAGCAGAGCGCACTACGAAAGATGCGCTAGTAATTGATGCCACTCTATTCACATAAATTCAAGAGCCATTCATGAAAGAACTATGAGTTCAAACACAGCTTAGTGTGATGCTATTAGAAGAATGAAGTGAACGTAAGATGGCGAGAGTGGTGTACATTAACTGCCCAGTTTGTATACAAAGGCAGTAAGTTTCTTATCAATTGCTTAATAGCGGTGCGGAACAATGTAGGCGATTTTTCAAAAACGGTTGACTCTGGCTGCGTTTACACAGGCAGCCCAGTTCTGATCTTGTTTTTTTATCAGATCAGCTCTTTTGCCAAATAATTGGGGAAAAATATCAGAATTGGGCTGCCTGTGTAAACGCAGCCTGTTTCAAAACAGCCAATGCATTTTTTAAATGACCCTTTCAAAACAGCATAGGCCTATTCATTCGAACTACAAGATACATCAACATGTCTGTACAAAAATGTACCTCCAAAAATGTACTCCATGTACAGTAATTTTCCTACCCCGTAGAGCGATAATGGCTGCAATTGACTGCCTATTATATTTATTTACCAGGACATATATAACTTAATTTATAGATAAAACCAAACAGCATTTGAGATTTCTCGGTAAAAGTGCTGTGCTTAACCTCATCAGCGCTGATGTCCTCTCTCTCCTGTCCAGCAGGTGTGATGTTCGGAGGTACCGATCCTGTGCAGGTGTTGTTACACGTGGTCTGCCACTGCGAGGACGATCAGCTGTCCGTCCTGTCTCCCTGTAGCGCTGTCTTAGGCGTCTCACAGTATGGACATTGCAATTTATTGCCCTGGCCACATCTGCTGTCCTCATGCCTCCTTGCAGCATGCCTAAGGCACGTTCACACAGATGAGCAGGGACCCTTGGCATCTTTCTTTTGTGTTTTCAGAGTCAGTAGAAAGGCCTTTTTAGTGTCCTAAGTTTTCATAAGTGTGACCTTAATTGCCTACCGTCTGTAAGCTGTTAGTGTCTCAACGACCGTTCCACAGGTGCATGTTCATTAATTGTTTATGGTTTAAACCCTTTACAATGAAGATCTGTGAAGTTATTTGGATATTTATGAAATTATCTTTGAAAGATAGGGTCCTGAAAAAGGGATGTTTCTTTTTTTGCCGAGTTTAGTTTGTTTTAAAACGTTTACATGCTTTGCAAGAAGAACAATTTCCCTAATAATCCTCTTTACATGGACACATCTGATAAATAAAGGCAGAAAATCGGCAATCAATATAAACGTTCTACCACAGCGATCGTGTTATTTTAGCGAAGTCTATTTGATTCTGAGGGAGACTTGTGCAGATCAAATACACCTCTGGATGCCAATTTAAGCTATTTACATGTCCTAATAAATCGGAAACCAGGTGCTTCAATCGGCGTATGCTTACTTCGATTTTGACATTACGCCGATTAAGGTAAGCAGAGTAAATTGTTTACATGACTATTGCCATACTCGGCCTACTGCCATAATCAGTTTAACATCTAATTATTAATGTGCATGTAAACATACCCACTGATTAGTCACTTAACCTTTTAATCGGTGTGGCAGCAGGTGAAGCATCGCAGACCCATATGCCCACTTCCCCAGCCTCTCAGCCCCCAAGCTCCCCAAATCCCACATCCCAAACCCCGCACCTCCAACTCTCCATACTCCCAGTATGCGTCCCAAATCGAACCCCTATAGTGCACTACTTTTGACCATGGTCCATAGGGGAACTATATGGAGAATACGAAACCATTTGGGACACAACCCCAGACTTGAATACAAATCCCCCTCTAGGCTAGACACACACCATAGAAATAGAATCTTGGATTCTATTTCTATGACACACTGCCCCCTAGGGGGTAGTACTAGCAGAGCGCTTTGGAGCGGTACTCTACCACTTCTCAGATAAACGGTGCTCAGGTGAATCAGTCTCTCGCAATGAATGTATGTCCCTAAAGTAAATACTGTCTGGAAAGATAATCACTGATCATACACGCAGCAGACCTGAGATGGAATATAGTGTGTCCCTTTAGAGTAGTGCACTGTAAATGGAATAGGGTGCCATTTGGGAGACAACCAGTCTGACATTTCTTTGGGAAACTATTTACCAATTATGGTAACCGCTCATTCAGAGTACTTTTCTCATCCCGAACTCAACCACAACAAGGCTCTGGAATCAAATAAAATGTGTTTGGGAATGGTGAGCATGCACAGCAGGCTACTACACACCGACGGCTAAATACACAGATTTTCTTCCTGTGAAATTGATGAAAAACATGGGGATCACCAGGTTGACCTAGAAGCGACTAGTTTCAGTTGTAAAATGCAAGAATTGTCATGCTTGTCAGTGATCGCCAATCTTGAAATTGTTAGTGTTTGACAGATGTAACATTTCCCTGGATGTTTCATTTGGATGACTCATCTTATGCGTATTCTGAAATTATTTTCCTCAAGACATTGTCTCAATTAGTTCATAGTCGGTACCCAACTTTAATTGTCCATATACACAGTGTACAAAACATTAGGAACATCTGCTCTTTCCATGCCATAGACTGACCAGGTGAATCCAGGTGAAAGCTATGATCCCTTATTGACGTCACTTGTTAAATCCCCTTCAATCAGTGTAGATGAAGGGGAGGAGACAGGTTAAAGATTTTTAAGCATTGAGACAATTGAGGCGTGGATTGTATCTGTGTGCCATTCAAAAGGTGAATGGGAAAGGCAAAAAGATTGAAGTGCTTTTGAACGGGGTATCCTAGGTATTAGGTGCCAGGCGCACCGGTTTGAGTGCATCAAGAATCGCAACGCAGCTGGGTTTCTCACGCTCAACAGTTTCCCGTGTCTATCAAGAATGGTTCAACTGTTTTGTACACTCAGTGCTAGTCAGGGATGGGAAACTGGCAGCGCCTCCCTACCCCACCTCCCAACTATCCATCAATCTATGTTGCCACCCAGCCTCCAAACATCCATCCACCAGCCTTCCATTCCCTAGCCACCCAGCCTCCCATTCATGTTGCTACCCAGCCTCCCATTCATGTTGCTACCCAGCCTCCAAACATCCATCCACCAGCTTTCCATTCCCTAGCCACCCAGCCTCCCATTCATGTTGCTACCCAGCCTCCCATTCATGTTGCTACCCAGCCTCCAAACATCCATCCACCAGCCTTCCATTCCCTAGCCACCCATTCTCCCATTCATGTTGCTACCCAGCCTCCCAAACATTCAGCCTTTCATTCCCCAGCCACTCATCCTCATCCACCCAACCATGTTGCCTCAAGACATCCATTTACCCATCCATCAATCCATACTCCCACCCACCCATTCATCAGTCTTCCTGCCCACCCACCTGTCATCCCCACAAAAATAGGGCTGTAACTTCAGCATTTCTCATCAAACTCACATCAACAGGCAATCAATTGCTGATGCGTAGGGCTATGTAGTTTGACAAGTGTGTGATTATATCCAAATTGACCGTGCTCACTATGAGAAGGGAGGCATTTGTCTTGAGAGTGCTGCCATCCCACACACACTTCATGTGAGACTTCTTATAGGAAGTCTCACGTGGGGTACATCTCAAAACTTTCAAGTGGCTGTTACTTTTTTATACTAATACAATTGCTCAGAGAAAGAGGTTTTGTATTTATTGTTAAACAACATCTCAAAAAGGTAGGGGGTCAAAATTGACACCCCTAAAGATTTTCTATAAATAAAGTAGTCAAAAGGTTCAGTATTTGTTCCCGTATTCCTACTGTGGCGCGAAATGACTCCATCAAGCTTGTGACTCTACAAACGCGTTGGATGCATATTCAGGTTTGTTTTGGTTGTGTTTCTGATTATTTTGTGCCCAATAGAAATGAATGGTAAATAATGTATTGTGTCATTTTGGAGTCCCTTTTTAATGTAAATAATGTGGATGCTACCATGATTACAGATAATCCTAAATGAATCGTGAAGAATAATGAGGGAGAAAAGTAGATGGTCAAATGTCATAAAAGTGGCTCCAAAATGACACTACATTATTTTATTTAATGGGCACATTTATTTATATTGGGCACAAAATAATCTGAAACGCAACCTAAACTGCAAATCCATCCAACACGTTTGTATAAAATAATATAATTTCCCCCCCAAAAATGTAGAATGCAACATAGCTCAGTATTTTAATGATTTATTTTATACACACATTGTTGCTCATCTTCATCAAGTGTGTCAATAATTTCAGACCCTACTGTATATCTTAAATGTATGCCTACATTCAGATATAGATCTCTCTGTTCAATATCACTTACACTTCCATTTCTTGACCAGTTGTCTGGGACAGCGATGTTGTTTCAATGTGCCAGTTTGTAGGCAGGTTCTCTGCATTTGAGCCTACTATTTGAGCTGCTCGAATGGACTTCTTGCCTTCTCTCATTTCCTTGGCTGCTCTCTCAAGAACCTCAAGGGTGGCTAGACCACTGCTTGTTTAAAGTTTGTATATACGGGGTAATGATGTCTGCTCTGTAACAATATAAATGCACTAGCTTGAATGCATATGCATGATACATTGCATAAAACTGACAAAATGTAATCATCATTTGTATTGGTTCTGTCGGTCATTGGCTCAACTTACCCCAAGGCAATCATTTTTACTATATTAGCACACACAGCTACAACAATGCCCTTTCATGCCAGGTTTAGGACCTCATAGTGTAGCTTACAGAGACCCTAACTGATGTATAAAACAATCTACACTGAACAAAAATATAAACGGAACATGTAAAGTTTTGGTCCCATGTTTCAAGAGCTGAAATAAAAGATCCAAGGAATTTTTCATACTCACAAAAAGCTTATTTCTTTCAAATTGTGCACAAAGTTGTTTACATCCCTGTTAGTGAGCATTTCTCCTTTGCCAAGACAATCCATCCACCTGACAGGTGTGGCATATCAAGAAGCTGATTAAACAGCATGATCATTACATGGTCATTACACTCTAAACTGTGCAGTTTTGTCACACAACACAATGCAACAGAAGTCTTTAGTATTGAGGGAGTGTGCAATTGGCATGCCGACTGCAGTAATTTCCACCAGAGCTATTGCCAGAGATTTGAATGTTAATTTCTCTACCATAAGCCGCCTCCAATGTCATTTTCGAGAATTTGGCAGTACATCCAACTGGCCTCACAACTGCAGACCACGTGTACGGCATCGTGTGGGTGAGCGGTTTGCTGATGTCAACGTTGTGAACCGAGTGCCCCATGGTGAAGGTGGGGTTATGGTATGGGGCAGGCATAAGCTACGGACAATGAACACAATTGCATTTAATCAATGGCCATTTGAATTGTCGTGCAATTCATCCAACCGCCATAACCTGATGTTTCAGCATAATAATGCATGCCCCATGTCGCAAGGATCTGTACATAATTCCTGGAAGCTGAAAATGTCCCAGTTCTTCCATGGCCTGCATACTCACCATGTCACCCATTGAGCACGTTTGGGATGCTCTGGATCGACGTGTACGACAGTGTGTTCCAGTTCCCACCAATATCCAGCAACTTCGCACAGCCATTGAAGAGGAGTGGGACAACATTCCACAGGCCACAATCAACAGCCTGATCAACTCTATGCAAAGGAGATGTGTGTCGCTGCATGAGGAAAATGGTGGTCACACCAGATCCTGGCTGGTTTTCTGATCCACGCACCTACCTATTATTTTTAAGGTATCTGTGACCAACAGATTCATATCTGTATTCCCAGTCATGTGTAATCTGTATTCCCAGTCATGTGAAATCCATAGATTAGGGCCTAATGAATTTATTTCAATTGACTGATGTCCTTATATGAACTGCATATTTTGTGTTTATATTTTTGTTTCCGTATACTTTGGCTTACATCAGGGATTCCCAAACTCGGTCCTCAGGACCCCAATGGGTTAATGAAAGGGATGTTCGACTGGCACTTTGTGGTTATGATGTAGTCATTTTAAGGGGACAGTGGTAGTACAGTAGGCTAATCGATTGTTAAATGTAATAAAGTGTTACATGAAGATTCCATGGAATGTCATAAGCACTAATAAGTGAAGATTCCATGGAATGTCATAAACACTAATAAGTGAAGATTCCATGGAATGTCATAAGCACTAATAAGTGAAGATTCCATAGAATGTCATGACCACTAATAAGTGAAGATTCCATAGAATGTCATGACCACTAATAAGTGAAGATTCCATGGAATGTCATGACCACTTGCTCTTGAGGGTAAGGGACTAGATACAGGAAATGGGGTGAGAAGAATCAAGCCCCTCCCTTGAACCTTTCCCTCCAATGCGTTTGAGAAGGAGGTGAGAAGACAAGGAAGGAATGGAGGAAATATACACACATTTAAAAACGACACACTACTTATCCTTTTTTCTATTGCATTTCTAGCACAACTAGCTACGCTCTTTTTCACCACTTTATTCATGCATTTTTCACCCCCATTAATGTAATTTGCCTGATGACGAGAATGAGTTTAATTTCTGCTGCTCTATAACATGTCTTGGATTGAACCCTGTGGCGTATACATTACGGAAACTGTTTAAGAAGCAAACTGAGCAAAACAAACATTTCTATTAGTCAAATTCAGGTAGGCCCTCCCTGTTTTGTTCAGTTTGCTTCCGTTTAGGAAATGTTTTGCAACAGAATCGGCATAATGAATACACCCCAAGGCCTCAATCTTGTTCTGAGGGAAGCTCAGCCTCATGGGCAGAACTAATATGATTGGTTGGCGAGAGCGAGAGCGAGAGAGAGAGCGAGAGCGAGAGAAAAAGGCCTTACAGGTGGCAGAATGCGACCTGCAAGGTCACCAGTTCGTATCCTGGTTGCAATTTTTGTTTTAAAACCTTTCCCAACGTTCTTAACTAATAACATTTCTAATCTAACTGTATGCATTTCCAATGGCTCCATTCAATCTTTATTTTGTGGAAGTTCAACTTTGTAGCACGATTGACAATTAAAGACAATGTTCCCGTGGTCGCGGAGACCGCATTCACGGTAAACGACCTTTACATCAGCGATACAGATTGAATAGAGCCCTAACTTTGACTCGAACAGCTTGAAATATGAGTCAAAAAAAGCTCAGTATTCAGATGCTATATGAATGCGGGTCTAGTCCTGTTTGATTCCAGGGCAACACTCCCATCTGGTGGTCTAGTTAGTGAACTGTATGGTGTGGGGAAAATAAAGCACTCCGCCCATGGGATTTACTGGGGAAGTTTACTTTTTTTTGGAGTCTGTACTAATGATGTCTTCTTCCTCCCAAAGTGTGCACCTGTTCACTTTCCTTCACTGATTAAAGATAATTTGAAAATAAATATTGTGGAAACTCCCACAATAATGTTTTTAAACGAGTGTACACTTCCGAAGAAGATATTATTGGGGTGCGCTCATTGTTAGTACATTGAAAGAATCAAACTTCAGAAATAAGACTTGAACTTTTCAGACTTATATAAAAACATAACACACAAAAAAAACAAGCCATTGTGTCGTTTTTTTTACCCCCTTTTATGCGTTTCTGTGGATATTTACAAAACCATAGACCTATGTACAATACCAACTTGCAAATAAACAAGTAAGCTACGGATAGCACAAACAAACCATTTTTTTCCCCCCATGTACACTGAAACAGGCAAGACGATAACATGAAACAATGTAAGATTATATGTGATTATGTTAAATAAATTCAACTATCTGTCAAGAGGTGTTGTGCGGTTTTAATCCGATAAAACAAGACGCCGGGTTACTTTGGCGCTCTGGCAGACCTACAAAGCGGCCTAGCTCTGGTCCAGGGCGTTAGTTCGACTTGCTAAAACTGAGAAGTCTCAAACCGGGATTCCACCCGACCGCACTTTGTCAGCTATGCACTTTTAAAAAAGGCAACGTTTCTGCAAACTCTGTATACGGCGGCTTAAATCGGAAATTTACCTTTAAAAATGTCAAGCGCGCTTGAATGCAAATCTACCACTGATCGGATTGAATGCCGGCCTAAGCGTTAGCAAACCACACTGACGCCCTGGACTAGAGCTACAAGCAGCACAGCACTAACGCCCTGGACTAGAGCTACAAGCAGCCCAGCACTAACGCCCTGGACTAGAGCTACAAGCAGCCCAGCACTAACACCCTGGACTAGAGCTACAAGCAGCCCAGCACTAACACCCTGGACTAGAGCTACAAGCAGCCCAGCACTAACACCCTGGACTAGAGCTACAAGCAGCCCAGCACTAACACCCTGGACTAGAGCTACAAGCAGCCCAGCACTAACGCCCTGGACTAGAGCTACAAGCAGCCCAGCACTAACACCCTGGACTAGAGCTACAAGCAGCCCATCATCTAACAGCAATGAACCATAGAGACCAGAGTGGCAGAAAAAAGACTGGAGCTACACTGGTCAGTCTGAAAAGACAAAACAATCAACACAAATGACGCAACAACACACTGCATGTAAAAGAAGAAATAAACATAACGTGGCATAGTATTCAGCTATGCTCACTCTTCTGAAAGATTGACCCCCAAAAATCACTTTGAAGTAACATAGCAGAACACAGCCAAGTTACACAGAGAACTCTGCCCGTCGCAGAAGAATGGCCCGGCAGGCCTAAAGCGCCTTTTCAAAGTGCTTTTAAGAAAACGCATGTGCAAGAAGGCACAAAATAAAAGAAAGATGCCAACAACGAGAATATACTTAGTGTATTTTAGGCAAAGCAGTATTCAACTGCTGTCTTGTAGGGTACATTTTGAAGGGAGCAGGGAAAACCCCCAAAATGACTATACAGTGTCTTAGGTAGTCCAAAAAGAAAATTCACAACACATTGATGGTGGCGTTTCCTTTGTCCACCCCTCACTCTAACCCAGGGGCTCTCTAGCTCCGCTCCTGGGGTGCAGGCTTTTGCTCCGGCCCAGCGCTATTAACCCACCCTGTTCTAAATAATGATCTAACCATGGTCTTTCAGTCAGGCGTAGTTTCATCGGGTGAGTTATTATTGGAACTAAAGCATGCACTCTCCAGGACTGAGTGTCGGAGACCCTATAACATCTTCTCAGCACCTAGAAACACACACACACACACACACACACACACACACACACACTACAGCCTCAAACCCTAATAGTGTTACCTTTAGTGTGTTCAGAAACGTCCATACAACACTTGAGTATGTAAAAAAAAACACCGGAGTCCAAAAACATTTGTTTGTCTCGTTTTGAAGCGGGGAAACAAAATCAAAACGTCCACATACACTGTATACTACGCAGGTGGTTGCCGCTCATACACAGTCACTCCGTCACTCACTCCCCCAAGTCTCTCCCTCGCTTTGTCTCAGAGGACCATATATAAAGGGTATCAATAGCTAGGTTTCCATCCAATTGGTGACAAATATTCTCAAATCCGCACAAAAACAAGATGCGCATTTTCCAAACTGAGACGCGTTTCCATCAAATTGACTGTGCGTAATGGCGTAGTACACATAAACATACATTTTGCTGTTAAATTCCCATGTACCAAATAAAAAAATAGAAGTTAAATGGGTTTCCGTCACATTTTCAACTCTACGGATGGTTTTCACACAAAAAAAAACAAAAAAAACTGTTCTGTTATAAAGCGAGTCTGCCCACTCTGGTACTGGCACGTGCGTGCTCTTGGCTAGAGCGCACGTATAGGCTACATGAGATTATTATGGCCAAAAGAGCCAGATCATTTTCTATTTGTCAAACGGCTGCCACGCATCGATGATCACGTCACCAGAATAAGACCTTGGGGTATTTATGGGAAAGGAGCATCAAGCTCGTCACCGTGCACTTTCCCCCCACCCTGTGAAGTTCATCCTCAGCTATTTCATCTGCAGCCTAATAAACTGCATGGATTCCTGACGCGTCGTAGTGAGAGGACCACACAACATGTCATCACGTGACTCCAAATGTACTTCGATATGATGGTTATTACATCAATATTTGAGCATTAAAGCGTTTCCAACCGACATTTCTCGCATACTTCATTTTACCGACACAAAGACATCCCACCTTGTCTGGCGTATTTCGCTTCGCTGACATTTGGAAAAATGTCGTTTCCATCAGACCTGTCATTACATTTAAGACCCGACATTGACCCGTACTTTACTACGTAAAAAGGTTGGATGGAAACCTGCTTAATGAAATGTAGGCTACATTCCAATACCCACATTAGCGTACCACTTCAAAGACACGCCCACTACATTGCTTCCTTAAGGTCAACTCGTTTTCTTTTTACCACAGAGGTGACCGTCACTGCTGTAACGTTACGGAGTTGACCACGCCTCTGTTTTGGCTTCCTTCATTCTAAAGTAGCACGCTAGTGTGGATACTGTGGAGCTATAGTCGTGTCCGTCCGTCCGTGTCCATCAATCACTCGGTCAGTCTTCTCAGCACACCTTGATGGGCGTCCCGTCGTCCTCGCGCCGCTGGTTCTTCTTGAGCAGCTGGATGCGGTTGTGACAGTAGAATTTGATGGCCCGCCAGTCGCGCCGGTTGGTGACCAGCAGCGGGCAGCTCTGCAGGCAGCGCTCGCAGTCGGCCTTGGCGGGCACGCGCAGCTCGGCGATGTTGCAGGTCAGGTGCTCCTCCACGGCGGCGCGCTCCGCGTCCGACCACGGGCGCTTGAGGACGCCGCGTTTGCCTGTGCGGGGAGAGGGTGGGTCAGTACACACAGGGATGGATCTTTGTAGACATGTCTTTGTGGTGGGCTGTATACAGTACACACACACTACTGTGTACATACACACACACACACACGACACACACTTCTGTATTGGTCTTGAATGTCTCAGCTCTTTCGTAGTATGAGTATGGAATGAACACACACACACACCTGATTTGGGCCCACCTGAGCCTCTCCTGCGGCCGGGGAGCGAGGGGGAGAGGGGCGATGCGGGGGAAGGCGTGACCTTGAGTTTCCTTGCGCGTGGCGTCCTGCCATTGGTCCTGCCCTTCCTCACCATTAGCAGGCTGGGAGGGGCCACCTCGCCCTTCTCCTTCCGCCCCTCGCCGTCAGAGTCGCCCTCCGAGTACGAGTCGGCCGAGTTGCCTGACATCACTGTAGGGGGAGAAAGAGAAGGGTCAAATAGATGTAAATGTTTCTCAACTTTAACTACAGCGCTGGTCCTCATCGTACTAAAAGGCCATGCTAAACTGTTTAACCCTCTAGAGTTGATTGACGCACTGCTGCGTCAATCTAAGTAACATATACAGTGAGGGGGAAAAAAGTATTTGATCCCCTGCTGATTTTGTACGTTTGCCCACTGACAAAGAAATGATCAGTCTATACATTTAATGGTAGGTTTATTTGAACAGTGAGAGACAGAAAAACAACACAAAAATCCAGAAAAACGCATGTGAAAAATGTTATAAATTGATTTGCATTTTAATGAGGGAAATAAGTATTTGACCCCCTCTCAATCAGAAAGATTGCTGGTTTCCAGGTGTCTTTTATACAGGTAACGAGCTGAGATTAGGAGCACACTCTTAAAGGGAGTGCTCCTAATCTCAGTTTGTTACCTGTATAAAAGACACCTGTCCACAGAAGCAATCAATCAATCAGATTCCAAACTCTCCACCATGGCCAAGACCAAAGAGCTCTCCAAGGATGTCAGGGACAAGATTGTAGACCTACACAAGGCTGGAATGGACTACAAGACCATCGCCAAGCAGCTTGGTGAGAAGCTGACAACAGTTGGTGCGATTACTCGCAAATGGAAGAAACACAAAAGAACTGTCAATCTCCCTCGGCCTGGGGCTCCATGCAAGATCTCACCTCGTGGAGTTGCAATGATCATGAGATCGGTGGAATCAGCCCAGAACTACACAGGAGGATCTTGTCAATGATCTCAAGGCAGCTGGGACCATAGTCACCAAGAAAACAATTGGATACACACTACGCAGTAAAGGACTGAAATCCTGCAGCGCCCGCAAGGTCCCCCTGCTCAAGAAAGCATATATACATGCCCGTCTGAAGTGTGCCAATGAACATCTGAATGATTCAGAGGACAACTGGTTGAAAGTGTTGTGGTCAGATGAGACCAAAATGGAGCTCTTTGGCATCAACTCAACTCGCCGTGTTTGGAGGAGGAGGAATGCTACCTATGACCCCAAGAACACCATCCCCACCGTCACCATCCCCACCATCCCCACCGTCATGGAGGTGGAAACATTATGCTTTGGGGGTGTTTTTCTGCTAAGGGGACAGAACAACTTCACCACATCAAAGGGACGATGGACGGGGCCATGTACCGTCAAATCTTGGGTGAGAACCTCCTTCCCTAAGCCAGGGCATTGAAAATGGGTCGTGGATGGGTATTCCAGCATGACAATGACCCAAAACACACGGCCAAGGCAACAAAGGAGTGGCTCTAGAAGAAGCACATTAAGGTCCTGGAGTGGCCTAGCCAGTCTCCAGACCTTAATCCCATAGAAAATCTGTGGAGGGAGCTGAAGGTCTGAGTTGCCAAACGCCAGCCTCAAACCTTAATGACTTGGAGAAGATCTGCAAAGAGGAGTGGGACAAAATCCCTCCTGAGATGTGTGCAAACCTGGTGGCCAACTACAAGAAACGTCTGACCTCTGTGATTGCCAACAAGGGTTTTGCCACCAAGTACTAAGTCATGTTTTGCAGAGGGCTCAAATACTCATTTCCCTAATTAAAATGCAAATCAATTTATAACATTTTTCACATGCGTTTTTTCTGGATATTTTTGTTGTTATTCTGTCTCTCACTGTTCAAATAAACCTACCTTTAAAATTATAGACTGATCATTTCTTTGTCAGTGGGAAAACGTACAAAATCAGCAGGGGATCAAATACTTTTTTCCCCCTCACTGTATATATTTTTTAAACCATCAAAATGTCAGTTTAAGCTAGAGATATCTTTTCATTCCACCGCATCCGCCGATGTCGCACTTCCACATCCGCGCGGTGAAAGGTGGCAGAGCCAGAGCGGTGTTTGTCAGACCATGAGACATCCTTCTGATCGGTTTGACCTACAGCTAACCTTTCTCTAACGGTCACCATGCTTTGTTCCATCCGTTGCCATTATATCAAGCAGGTTGAATCATGCGTACTTAATATACAGTAAAGGAGAGCTTGACTATTCAGGTCTGACGTATATGTTCATCCTCAGTGTCTCCTTACCGTCAAGCTCCAGACAGATGTGGTGGAGGCTCATCCCCCGGAACAGCACGCCGTCTCTCTCCCCGCACAGCACCACGCGACCCACTCTACCCATCAGCCCCGGGTCCTGGCCAATCCCGCCGCAGCTCTGAGTCACGTGGTACTCGCGCTCCAGGAAGTGTTCCAGGCGCTCTACGGCGTTCCCACCCGGCTGTCCTGGCTCCTCCCCCTCGCCGAGCAATAGCAGCTGCGTCAAGATGGCGACCTGGCGCCGGACGCGGGTCTGGGTGAGGGCGCGGGGGTTCCGGGTGCCGCTGGAGCGGGCCAGGCTCCGGAGGAGGTCGGTGCCCCGGAGGGGGGTGGCTGGGGAGTGGTACGGCCGGGCGAAGACGTACGGGTTCTGGGGATCGACGCCGACATCTTGCCTGGTCTGGAGGAGGAGTTCCAGACACGGCTCGCAGTGCGGTGGCAGGATAAGAGGCTGGACTCTTCCTCGTTTTCCCTGGACACCTACTCGAGGCAAATGTGGAAGCACGAGACGCTCAAATGGCGAAAGCGATGCCTCCAGGGGTGTGAGGGCGGGCGGGGCGCCGGGGGGCACTGGCACGGGGCACTGGGGGGTGACACGGAGCGGTATTCGGCTATGGCCAGTTTGGAGACCTCGCACTCGCGCCGACGGTTGTAGAGGATGAGCAGGGCGAGAGAGGAGTGGCACAGGAGGCGCCAGGCCTCGGCGGATTGGAGCTGGCGGGACAGGGAGAGGAAGGCAGAGTGCTGGAGCCTGCGAAGGTAGAGAACCAGGGAAGACAGGGAGGAGAGGAGGGGCAGCATGTGGAGACGGCCCGAACTGAGGGAGGGAAGAAGAGAAAGAATGAAGGAGAAAGGAGAGGGAGAGAGATTAGTTTCAATTGCAGGCGTCAGTTATTAATTTATTCAAAGCACCATTTTTTTTTTAAAACATCTATTTAAAGTATGTACTATACTCATAACATGTAATATATTGATAACATCACATCAGCAGTTTGAAGTTCATTTTAAGTCAGTCTCAGTTGATTGATTTAGTCATGTAATTAAAGCATTCTCGAAGCATTCCTACTGTTTTACATTCACCAATGCTAAAGCGAAGCAGCAGTTCAGTTTGCTGATCCATTTGATGAGGTGAATTTGTCATTTAGGTGAACTAGTCCTTTAACGGAGTGCCTCACCTCAATAACTCCTTCTCCTTATCCTCCGCTCCACTGTCGTCTGCCATCATTCCGTTCTCCTCCTCTTCTTCTTCTTCTTCTTCTTCATTTTTATCCACTTTAGGCAGCCGCTCCATCTCTTTGGGCGTCTGCTGAAAGACATGGGGACAAGCCGCCTCTGGCTCTTCTTTGGGCCTCACCACCTCAACTTCCACCAGATCGTTCTCCTCTTCCTCCTCCTCTTTTTCCTTCTTCACTTTGCGCAGTCCCGCCTTTCTGGGCGGGGTCACGGCCACCGGAGGTGGGCTTCTCTTCAGAACGGACACGGCCACCGCACTGCGCCCTCTGGGCGGAGTCAACACCAGGGGGGAGGAGTTTCCCCCAACGGCGGAGGAAGGGGATTGGGCGGTGGGACGTTGAGGAGACAGGGAGAGTGTGGCGGCTGCGGCGCCCCCCTGTGGTGGCTTGTGGGAGTTTTGCTCCGCTCCTGATGATGGACAAGGTTGCTGCTGGGTGTGGTGTGCGGCATGCGCGGCCGCCAGGTGGGGCATAAAGCGCTCGATGAGTGCGGCGCGGATCTCAGGCTGGTTGGTGTGGTGCTTGTCCAGGTGGCGCCCCAGTGAGCGGAAGTGGCGCCCGCAGTAGGCGCAGCTCAGCTTCTGGGGGGGCACGCCCATGCCGACCCCCCTGGCGATGTTAATACTGATGTTCGCCGTCGTGTTGGGCCCCAACGGAGCGGGGGATTTGAACAGAGGAGGGTGAGAAGAGGTGGAGGAGGAGGGAGGGGGGGAGAAGGTGAGGGGGCGGTATGAAGAGGAGATGGGAGGTCGGCCCGGGGATGTCCGGTGAGGGGTGGTTCTCTTTTTGGATGGGGTGGTGGTCCGGCGGCGTTTTCGGCGGCGAGGTGTGCGTCTCGGACCCCCGTCCTCGCCCTCCTCATTCTGGGGATCCGAGTCGCTGGCGTTGGAGTGGGAGAGGGGGGAGGAAGAGGGGGACAGGGGCCAGGAAGGGGTGAGGTAGTCCTGGGCTGACAGAGAGGAGGGCACGGGCCCGGACTCTTCCTCCTGAGAGAGAGAGAGAGAGAGAGAGAGAGAGAGAGGCAGAGAGAGAGGCAGAGAGAGAGAGAGAGAGAGAGGCAGAGAGAGAGAGACAGAGAGATGAGTGGTGTTTGAGCCAGTTGTGTGAGTAGAGTACAGACAAGTGACATGTACAGTCGTGGCCAAATGTTTTGAGAATGGCACAAATATTAATTTTCACAAAGTCTGCTGCCTCAGTTTGTATGATGGCAATTTGCATATACTCCAGAATGTCATGAAGAGTGATCAGATGAATTGCAATTAATTGCAAAGTCCCTCTTTGCCATGCAAATGAACTGAATCCCCAAAAAACATTTCCACTGCATTTCAGCCCTGCCACAAAAGGACCAGCTGATATCATGTCAGTGATTCTCTCGTTAACACAGGTGTGAGTGTTGACGAGGACAAGGCTGGAGATCACTCTGTCATGCTGATTGAGTTTGAATAACAGACTGGAAGCTTCAAAAGGAGGGTGGTGCTTGGAATCATTGTTCTTCCTTCGTCAACCATGGTTACCTGCAAGGAAACACGTGCCGTCATCATTGCTTTGCACAAAAAGGGCTTCACAGGCAAGGATATTGCTGCCAGTAAGATTGCACCTAAATCAACCATTTATCGGATCATCAAGAACTTCAAGGAGAGCAGTTCAATTGTTGTGAAGAAGGCTTCAGGGCGCCCAAGAAAGTCCAGCAAGCGCCAGGACCGTCTCCTAAAGTTGATTCAGCTGCGGGATCGGGGCACCACCAGTACAGAGCTTGCTCAGGAATGGCAGCCGGCAGGTGTGATTGCATCTGCACGCACAGTGAGGTGAAGACTTTTGAAGGATGGCCTGGTGTCAAGAAGGGCAGCAAAGAAGCCACTTCTCTCCAGGAAAAACATCAGGGACAGACTGATATTCTGCAAAAGGTACAGGGATTGGACTGCTGAGGACTGGGGTAAAGTTATTTTCTCTGATGAATCCCCTTTCCGATTGTTTGGGGAATCCGGAAAAAATATTGTCCGGAGAAGACAAGGTGAGCGCTACCATCAGTCCTGTGTCATGCCAACAGTAAAGCATCCTGAGACCATTCATGTGTGGGGTTGCTTCTCAGCCAAGGGAGTGGGCTCACTCACAATTTTGCCTAAGACCACAGCCATGAATAAAGAATGGTACCAACACATCCTCAGAGAGAAACTTCTCCCAACCATCCAGGAACAGTTTGGTGACGAACAATGCCTTTTCCAGCATGATGGAGCACCTTGCCATAAGCCAAAAGTGATAACTAAGTGGCTCGGGGAACAAAACATCTATATTTTGGGTCCATGGCCAGGAAACTCCCCAGACCTTAATCCCATTGAGAACTTGTGGTCAATCCTCAAGAGGCGGGTGGACAAACAAAAACCCACAAATTCTGACAAACTCCAAGCATTGATTATGCAAAAAGGGGCTGCCATCAGTCAGGATGTGGCCCAGAAGTTTATTGACAGCATGCCAGGGCGGATTTCAGAGGTCTTGAAAAAGAAGGGTCAACTCTGCAAATATTGACTCTTTGCATCAACTTCATGTAATTGACAATAAAAGCCTTTGACACTTATGAAATGCTCGTAATTATACTTCATTATTCCATAGTAACATCTGACAGAAATATCTAAAGACACTGAAGCAGCAAACTTTGTGGAAATTAATATTTGTGTCATTCTCAAAACTTTTGGCCACGACTGTACATAAAACAGACTGTTTAGAGTAGTGGTTCTCAACCCTGGTCCTGGGGACCCAAAAGGGGTGCATATTTTAGTTTTTTTCCTTAGCACTGCACACCTGATTCAAATCATCAAAGCTTAAAGCATTGATGATGAGTTGATCGTGAGAATCAGCTGTGCAGTGCTAAGGAAAAAACTAAAATGTGCACCACTTTGAGTCCCCGGGACCAGGGTTGAGAACCACTGGTTTAGAGTGTCTGTGAATGGAGTGTCCAATGAGAGCGTTGAGTGAGCAATACTAGTATATTAAAACCCTTGAGGGTATATTAGACAGGTGTATGGAATGTGGACATATAAAACAATCGCATCAGTATAATACTAAGTGTTGTATAAATATAGTAGGTGTACGTAGGCAGCAGGTGTATTTTCTTACCTTTTTGATACTGTTGTTCTCAGGGTCAGAGACACACTCGTATCTCCCTGGAGACACAGTGCCACGGAAACCCTGGAGGAATATAGGCTCCATTAACATCCATTGTTATCCCTCATTGGTGTCAATCAGACGGGCAAACCAATAACAGTACGTACTCAAAAAGCACTAGACACTATAATCAGTCAAATACATTAGTCAGCCCAGGTAAAAATACCCAGATGAGTATTATGGCGCAAAAAAAAAAAACTACTCAACGATTTCTGTAAGGAAAAAGAGGATTATTTAAATCAAAGCAGTACTTACAACTTGCCTAGGATAAACAAATCATGGATATTGTGGAATACAGTCTATTCAAAACGTAACTAGTTTGTAGTTATTTATCTCACTGCATGGGATTTATTTCCATTAGGGAATGTAAGTCGTTCATTGAAAACACTATTCACCAAATAGAAAGGTGGGTAAACTGCATTTGACTTCAACTATATCCCAGGTTATCGCTATGGCTACAGTTACTTAGGCTCTAACAGGTACATCGTCATGGTTACTCACCGTGGCAACAGTTACTTAGGCTCTAACAGGTATGTCGTCATGGTTACTCACCGTGGCAACAGTTACTTAGGCTCTAACAGGTATGTCGCCATGGTTACTCACCATAGTGTTGTCTCCCCACTCGGTCAGGCTGTAGTCAACGGTGATCTCCTCTCCCTTGGTGATGTCTCGGATCGCTATGACGACTAGACGCACCTGGCTCCCACAGTGTACCTCGCGGATGCGGCAGTTTGGAGGAGGGGGGTACATCGCCGCCGCCCCCCTGCCCCCGCTGGATCCCTCCTCACCCAGCTCTGAAGACCCACTGCTGAAAGGGGGAAGGGAGGAAGAGAGAGGGGGGGAGAGAGAGAGAGGAGAGGGAGGGAGATAGATCAGCACACGTGGACCTATGCATACAAAATCTACCCCACACAAAACAGCACAACTATACAAAACATTAGGAACACCTGCTCTTTCCATGACATAGACTGACCAGGTGAATCCAGGTGAAAGATATGATCCCTTATTGATGTCATGGACACCTGTTAAATCCACTTCAATCAGTGTAGAAGAAGGGGAGGAGACAGGTTAAAGAAGGATGTTTAAGCCTTGAGACAACTGAGACATGGATTGTGTATGTGTGCCATTCAGAGGATGAATGGGCAAGACAAAGGTTTGCCTTCATACGGGGTATGGTAGTAGGTGCCAGCTGCACCGATTTGTGTCAAGAACTGCAACACTGCTAGGTTTTTCACGCTCAACAGTTTCCCGTGTGTATCAAGAACGGTCCACCATCCAAAAGGACATCCAGCCAACTTGACACAACTGTGGGAAGCATTGGAGTCAACATGGGCCAGCATCTCTGTGGGACGCTTTCGACACCTTGTATTATACATGACAAAAAACACACACACACCCCACACAACAGCACAATTATGCACACATTGCAACGCACACAATAAAAAGTTTTATCAAAAAAAAATAACACCATGAAATTAAATCACACACACAATCACACTCACCAGATCGGAACAGGGTCATTAATGTAGCATGGTCCATCCAGCGTTGGTCGTTTGTTCTCTGCAGCCTCCTTACCGTCACCTGAGAGAAGAGTATAAAAGGATTACACACAGACACACATGCACGACTGCACACACCCACACGCACTAAAGGACACACACACACAAGGTCATCACCCTTTCCCCACCTAAACACATCACACACACCACTCACACACACATTTATATAGGTCAGCACGCCCCCACCCGCCCCTCTTCCACCCATAACACACACAATCCCGGACACATGCACACACACTCAAAAGGACACACACACAAGTCAACACAAGAATCGTCACTAAAGGACAAACACACACCTGGACAGTAGCTGTGTTCGGAGCTCTCCTCCTCCTCATCGTCTGTGACGAAGACGCGGTCGCACACTTTCACCGGCGTTCCTTTCCTTTTCCTCCCACAACCGCGTCTTTGGAACACACACACAGAGAGAGAGAGAGAGAGAGAGAGAGAGAGAGAGAGAGAGAGAGAGAGAGAGAGAGAGAGAGAGAGATTTGATCAATGCCCCAGGTGGACCAATCTGTATATCAATCAAGTCGGGAAAAGCAACCAAGAATTGGGCCAAATTCTTACTGGGTAATTTGGTATTGAAGGGACATTTGTGAATCACAAGCCACAATACAAGAAACTGATCCAAGGTCTGTATTGGAGTTTCACTCTACTACCAGGGACTCAGGATACAGGGATGGTAAACTGATCCAAGGTCTGTGCTTACGGTGCATATTCTAGCCATAGCGTAAAGCCACTTGTAAGAGCAGAGGATACACTAGGAGCTGATCTGAGCTAATCTTTCTTTGCCTCAATCCAGGCTGTAACCATTCAAATCCAAGCACTACAAACTGGCTTTGGATCAGTGTGATTTAGGGCAGTTTTTCTACACACGCACACGCGCTGTTTTCTGTCATTCTTTCTATTTTTTCCTTACATGACATTGGAGGCTCTTAAAACTAGGCCATAGGAAGACAGTGCCTTGGTTTCTCAAGTGTTCATTACTGCGTGGGTGTTTGTGTGTGTGTGTGTGTGTGTGTGTGTGTGTGTGTGTGTGTGTGTGTGTGTGAGCGAACGAGCGAGAGGTGTGTGTGTGTGTGTGTGTGTGTGTGTGTGTGTGTGTGTGTGTGAGAGAGAGAGAGACACTTTGAGCAGAGATATCAACCAGACTCGCTGTCTTTGTATTGATCCGCCCCTCGCTCTCCATCTGGACTCGTGATAACGTGTGTGTGTGTGTGTGTGTGTGTGTGTGTGTGTGTGTGTGTGTGTGTGTGTGTGTGTGTGTGTGTGTGTGTGTGGTACAGTACCACAGCCTTTCTAGCCTGGTCAATACCTCCCGTTAAGGTTGCAGACACTACAAAAGTATGTGGACACCTGTTCGTCAAACATCTCATTCCAAAATCTCGTCGTTGCATTTTGGTACACCAGAATTACATACATTTCCAATGAAACGCTGCGTTTGCCTTGCAGCATTGCGTTTGCAGAGGCAGTTGCAGTGGCGTTCCGTGTGGTGCATAACGTTGAATCTATCTCGTGTTACGCGTCAAACTGTACGCCGTAGACGGCTTGACAGAAATGGTAGCAGGAGGTGAACGTTGCACTGTTGCTGAACACATATCCAGGTGATGATGCGTACCGTCGGTGTGATCGAAGTGTCAGTGAGGTCGGGCACTGATGTTGGGCGATTAGGCCTGGCTCTCAGTCGGCGTTCCAATTCATCCCAAAGGTGTTCGATGGGGTTGAGGTCAGGGCTCTGTGCAGGCCAGTCAAGTTCTTCCACACCAATCTCAACAGACCATTTCTGTATGGACCTCGCTTTGTGCACGGGGGGCATTGTCATGCTGAAACAGGAAAGGGCCTTCCCCAAACTGTTGCCACAAAGTTGGAAGCACAGAATCATCTAGAATGTCATTGTATGCTGTAGCGTTAAGATTTCCCTTCACTGGAACTAAGGGGCCCGAACCATGAAAAACAACCCCAGACCATTATTCATCCTCCACCAAATTTTACAGTTGGCACTATGCATTGGGGCGGTCCCGTTCTGAGCTTGTGTGGCCTACCACTTCGCGACTGAGCCGGTGTTGCTCCTTGCCTTTTCAGCTTCACAATAACAGCACTTAACAGTTGATCGGGGCAGCTCCAGCAGGACAGAAATTTGACAAACTGACATGTTGGAACGGTGGCATCCTATGACGGTGCCACGTTGAAAGTCACTGAGCTCTCCAGTAAGGCCATTCTACTGCCAATGTTTGTCTATGGAGATTGCATGGTTGCATGCTCGATTTTATACACCGGTCAGCAACGGGTGTGGCTAAAATAACCGAATCCACTAATTTTAAGGGGTGTCCACATACTTTTGTATATATAGTGTTTTTCCTAACCAATATGTTCCAATGGAATTTTGCTTATATCTCCTTGAAGGCTTAATGGGTCTTCAAATACAGCAGGTGGGACGTGTGTGAAATTGTCTACTACTATGTGTGGTTGTGAATTCTACATGATTCAATGCACTACGACCACACATTATATAGTGCACGACTTTTGACCAGGGACCAGCTATGACCACGTCATATCGCCAGTCTCCAGGATTTATCATGACATGTTTACGTAAGCCCAACCAGGGTTGAGG